>WAAF01001341.1:284662-398992 GCA_013400475.1 Tricholaema leucomelas | reverse complement strand
GAGAATGGAGGTTCGGCCAAGAGGGTTAAAAAGCAAGGTGAAGCAGCCAAGCAAAGGGAGGGTGAGGTTAGAAAGCAAGATGGAGTCAAGCCAGCAGCCTCAGCTTCTCCCCAGCAGGCAAAGCTCCCCAGCGAAGAGAAGAAGCAAATGCCCTAATCTTTGTTTTGCCTTTCTTCTTTTGTATACATCTCAGCAAGACTGTGAGGGAAGTAGACCTCACCATTGTTTTCATTTTACAGCCTATCATCTAGTTCTTCTCACCAAAACATGCTAGCTAGGCTCAAACTAGCCCAGGTGCATTGTAGCTTTTAGGCTTGCACTAACTGGTAAATAAATAAGGGTTTGGTTCTGCCATTCTCTTCATGGCAATTGCATCACATTTTTTTGTGCATCGTAGTTTTCAGGCTGGCACTAACTGGTAAATAAATAAGGTTTTGGTTCTGCCATTCTCTTCATGGCAATTGCATCACATTTTTTTGTGCATCGTAGTTTTCAGGCTGGCACTAACTGGTAAATAAATAAGGTTTTGGTTCTGCCATTCTCTTCATGGCAATTGCATCACATTTTTTTGTGCATCGTAGTTTTCAGGCTTGCACTAACTGGTAAATAAATAAGGTTTTGGTTCTGCCATTCTCTTTGTGGCAAATGCATTACATTTTTTGGTGCATTGTAGTTTTCAGGTTTGCACTAACTGGTAAATAATGAAGTTTTTGCATGGCTGCATGGTAAGCTGCATATGCAAGTGCTGTGGTGGTGAAGGGATTCAATAATTCAACCCATGTACAAGACAGGAAAATACAAGGCATTCTTTCTAAGTTTGTTTATTGCAGAGAAAACACAAGAAGACAGAATTATGTCTAGCAAAGGCAATTTCCCAGCTGCTGTGCCATACATTCAAAAGACAGAGGTGCTAGTCTATTTAATATTCTTCTGACAGGTGTGATGAAGGCATCAGCTGGCAGCCCTGGGTTGGCAATCCATACTATCCAGGAGCTTACTCTGCGATCAGTAGAGCCTAGCAATCCTAATTGCAGACAGCACATCCTGTGTGACCAAGGGAAAAGGCTGATTCCTTCTTGCCTCCTACACTTTTTGGCCCTTTGTTGCAATTGAGTAATCCAAGTTTGACTTTTACCCACGGTTCCTACATCTGCAACCTTCGTGTCACAAATTGCTGCACCGCTGAACTCATTAGGAATCTTGAAGTTGCTCTTAGTAAACAATTTGTTTTATTACACAGTGAAAGTTTTAATCTTGATGCAAGTCCAGTACAAGTCCAGATGTGGTAACAGCTGAGCAAAGCACAAGGTCTACCTCAACATGAAGGTTGGGGGATTTCTGTTGTCTTATGTTTAGGCACTTAGACCCAGCCTGAATTTGGAAGGCAGACAGTTTGACCATCTTACTACCACAGTAACCTTTCTGTTGTGGGGGTGTTAATGACTGCCACAGCCAATCTCCCTTGTCTTTGGACATGCCAACTAGGAAGAGGTTATCTGGTGGAGAACTGGACAGTCACTTTTTGCTGAAAGAATTCTACCACAATTCCTTTTACATTCATGCACTCCTTGGCTACTCTCTTTGTTACTAGCCTCACACACCTTCTGTAAGAAAGCTCCCTCACATCATCAAGTCCTATACTCAGGAAAAATGGAAATCTGGATGAAGCAGTTGTGTGTTGATATGGGGCAAAACTTCACTTCTTTAAATTAGAAGCCTCTGCTACCTGAAAAGACACCCTCCCAAAAATGAGATTTGTGCATCAATAAGCCATTCACAACCCCACCTACACAAATGCCAAATCCTAGCAGAACTGAAGCACTCTCGGCCTGTTTGCTGCGAAGAAGAAATGTGACGTTCTTAAATGAGATGCTCAACAGGCCCTGGAACTCAGCTCAGCTCGATATGTAAACTGACATACTTGTGGGTTCACTGGTTTGGGTCATACTGCTCTACGTGAGCTTGCCTTACTAACACATTTGTTCCTTAATTGGTGCCCACTGAGGTGCTTAGCATAAGAATTTCAGTGATTTGAGACTTCATCATTTAACGATGCTTTTACTTTTGTTTCCAGCCAGAAGTCTTATTCCACTCAGTGCACTATTTATTTAGTTTTTAATTTCATTTCAAAAGGGAGTAGTTTCTGGTTGATGTTTGAAGAACAGAAAAAAAAAAATCACAAAGGAGAGAATTTCTCCCCCCCCCCCCCCCTCCACATTTCTTAAAAAACAGCTCAAAAGATTTTTCTTTCCCTTCTAACCTTCCATAAAGAATATATCTGAGGTCAACAAAGCAAGGAAACTCTTAGCCACAAAGGGCACATTTTCATAAAATTATGAACAAAGCAAAATGGGAAACTGGGTAGAAATGTTGCAGGCATAAGATTTGTATAACTATTGATGGCATAAATGCCATTATACTTCCACTAAATATGATTTCAAATATTAGCTGCTGGCCTACTGGGTTAAATATTTGTTTTCCAGGAGTCCCATCTGTTTCGAGCTACCAGCCAGAAGAGCTGAATAATAAAATGTACAATATCCACAGTCACAAGGTACAAAACAATATTTTTCAGGATGTTTGCACTTCTGTTAACAAGAACAGACAAACAGAGCCACCACTGGCCAATGCACTTTTAACTGGGGGAAGTTTCCTCCAACAATCTGCTGTCTCTGCTGTCTTAAAGAACTAAAGAAAAGCTCTCTTTTTGCCAGCTTTTAAATAGCCAAATCTTTGTGGTCTTTTTTTTTCCTTGTTGTGACTAAGGTGTTGCACTAAATAATAAATGATAACACTGAGGGAAGACTAACCAAAAAAAAGGGATGAAAAAAAAAAAGAAGAAGAAGAAAGTGAAACTATAGCCTGAAAACCAAAGACCTATTCCTATCTGCTCTGTAATGAAATAGCATTTTCTTAGATTGCATGCCACAGAGCAGAACTGCTTTAATAGAGTCTACAGTGAATCCAATAACCCCTGATATCAGGAAAATTCCTAGGTTTACTCTCTATTTTGGGGGTTATTTTGTTTTGAGTCTGAGTTATTACAGAACTCATGTCTTCTGGCAACCTGTGTGCAGTCTCTAAAGCCCAGAATATTACAGCACTTTCAGAAAATAATTGTTCCGCATGCAAGTCACAGAATCATAGAATCAACCAGGTTGGAAGAGACCTCCAAGATCATCCATCCCAACCTAGCACCCAGCCCTGGCCAGTCAACCAGACCATGGCACTAAGTGCCTCATCCAGGCTTTTCTTGAACACCCCCAGGGATGGTGACTCCACCACCTCCCTGGGCAGCCCATTCCAATGCCAATCACTCTCTCTGACAACAACTTCCTCCTAACATCCAGCCTATATTTCCCCCGGCACAACTTGAGACTGTGTCCCCTTGTTCTATTGCTGGTTGCCTGGGAGAAGAGACCAACCCCTACCTGGCTACAGCCTCCCTTCAGGTAGATGTAGACAGTATGTAGACATAATCCAGTAGTTGTGTGAGATTAAGGTATGGCTGCAGCCTGCTTGTGGCACAACTGGGAGGCTGCTGTCAGGAGTTTTTCATCCTTGTATTCTTCGAGGTTTGGAAAATGCTGGTAGAAAGCAAAGGGCAATGCAGAGCTCCAAAGGAAATCTATTTGCATTTACACATTCACCCATGTGATGCCACTTTTCACACTGTTCAATGTGAAGGGATCACAGAGAAGAAAAGACCTCTTGAAGCAGAATCTCTAAATAGATAGATTGCTTACAGTTTAGAAATGGTGAGAAAAACATCATTTATAGTAACATTCTCTACAAAGCACACTTCTTTCCAGTTTCTCTCACCTCAGTGCATTTCCCAGTCATGCCTAAAGTGAGGCATGGTTACATTTCCCAGTCATGCCTAAAGTGAGTCATTTTGGTTTTTTAGATCAGTTTTTAAAAACATATTCCTCCTTTTGTTATATTTTCCTTCTTCATCAACATCATTTTATATAATCATAGTTCTTTTTGGCTGGACAAGACTTCTAAGATCGTAGAGTCCAACTGTTTTCTAACTTGAACCTGGGGCTAAACCATGTTCCTTAGCACCACATCTCTGCTTCTTTGAAGCACCTCCAGGAATGGGGATTCCACCACTTCCCTGGGGAACCTATTTTAGCCTTTGGTAATACTTTCAGTGAAGAAGTTTCTTCTAATTTCCCACATAAGTCTCTCCTGGTGCAACTTGAGGGCATTATCTCTTGTCCTATCACTTGTTACACTGCAGAAGAGACCCTGCCGCAACTGCCTTTCAGGGCGTAGTGGAGAGTGAGAAAGGTGCCCTTTCTCTCCAGACTGAACAACCCCAGTTCCTCAGCTGTGATTCATAAGACCTGTTCAAAACTTTTACTAGCTTTGTTGCCCTTCTCTGGGCACACTCCAGTATCTTTCTTGTAGTGAGAAGGCCCCAAACTGAACGCAGTATTTAAGGCACAGCTTCGGCAGCGCCGAGTAAGTGGGACAATAATTTGCCTGCTGCTGCTGGTCACACACAATTGCTGATATCCCAGATTCCACTGTTTTAGTCATTTTGAGTCATAGTCACAAACTGTACTGTCTGCTGTACTTTGGCAGCAATCCTGCATCTGGGTTTCCATAGTGATCCACCAAACAGTGTTTTTTTCTGCTGCCCTACAGAGCACATAGCTGGGAAGGCATCACTGCAGTGTGGGAGGGCAGCTCCGCTCCATTCACACACTCACACATGTGGCCTCCTGCGTTTACTCCTCTGGGCTTCCCAACAGCCAGACTTTTGAACCCCAAGGCCTTTAAACCCCAAACTTTGAACCTCCAGCCTTCTAGTAAGCAGACAGAGCCTTACAGCACAGGCTTTGTTTGCACGTTTTAGCCATGGGATGTTTTCAACATGTGAAACTGAGAAACGGATGCAGGGAAAGGAAATGGGAAAGGAAAACAATCAAAAGGGAAAGAAAGGAAGGGGACAGGAAAAAGGAAAAGGAAAAATGAGCTTAGAAAAGAAATCCATTTTGCTGTTTGCAAACAGTCATGGAGAAAAGCTCTGTTCCACTGATAACTGCTGGTTTGTAAATAATACTAGTGACATAGCTATAGAAGCAACGTGGGATTTCTGAATCCTTGGAACAAAACCATGCTTAAAGCCAGTGATTTGATCAAGAAATGCCACAGAAGATGTTGTCATCTAATCTCTCAGACAGTTGATGCCATACATGAAGGACAGAGAAGAATACATCCAAATCACTTTGTTTCTTTGAGATATGTCAGCGTGGCAAGCATTTTGTCATAACAGCTGTAGCTGTTGTGTCTGCCAACAGGACGTTTCTATGGCTGTCTAGATCACTACAGGCCATTTCCTGCAGGGATATTAAATTCTATAACTAAATCAGGAAGAAAAACACCTGGAACAGAGTTGAAGGGATGTAGGGACAGGATCGCTTTGAAGCACCTTTTGCTCCATAGCATACTTGATAGTAGCCTGATAATGGAGCTTTCTGGTGCATTGTAACTTGCCAGAAGAAATGTAATGGCTCTGTGAATGGGAAGTGTAACTATATAGTTATGCACAGGGGTAACTGGAGATTCCAGCTGGGAAGACTGGAGAACTGATAGCCATGGTACTGCAAGAAGGACGATGAGGTCATTATTCTGCATGAAGAGCAATATGCCAGACACAAGTAAAAAGCAAACTTGATTCTCCCAGAGCACCTTAACATACATTTGTTTGCCTGCAGGAGACAGAGAATGGCAGTGCAGAACAAAGCTATTTCCATTTTCAGCTCGACAGCATTGCTAGAACACAAGGAGAGGGAGTAACAAGAGGATTTCCCTGCAGTTGGTTGTCCTCATACTCTCTCTACCGGTGATTCCTCCTCAGTTCATAAAGACTCTTCTAGAGAGGAATTTGATTTGTCTTTGAAGAGCACTAGGGTGCATCAAATGCCATTAGTTCTTTGAATGTGTCTGCAGATTAGTGCAGGTCTGGAGCTTCACGTGAAGTCCCTCATCGCCCCTGTCCCTGCTTCTGCTTTCTAGGCTTCCAAACTAAAACTGCTCTGTGTCCATTTCCAGTAGCAGGGCTTTAACCCATTCTCCATGGGGTTGGACTCCAGACCGTGGTTAAATTGTATGATTATCATTTAATTAATTTTTCCAAAGAAGAAAAATCTTGAGGCAAGAGCTTGAGTTTGAAACTCCCAATCTAATCCAGATGATTTGCATTTAAACAGTGGTATCATGCTTTAATAGGACTCATTTGGGAGTTAGAGGTTTAGCTCATTCTCTTTATTTTCTCCTTGCCTGACTGGTCAGGTCTTCAAAAAATATCTTATTCCCTCTAACCTGAGCAATTGTGGGTTTTCCCTTCCCTCATCCTTGTTACTTGCTTCTCTTCTTTCCCCTTCCTGTCTCACACTTTAGACTTTTCCAGTAAAGACAATCACTCTACATTTTCATCTTCTTTCTTTTATAACTCAGGCAGGGTCAATTATTTTTCTGTACTGAATAACTCAAGCTCTGCAGCTCCATCTTTGAACACCTCTCTGTATCCGTTCCCCTATGTATCTACTAAGCATCACTCAATATGTTTTTGCATATTCCATCCTCCAGTACTTCCCTTCTCCTAGATGCTCCATTAAGAAACAGTCTCTATGATCTTACAAAAGGCTTGATCACTCAGGACTGCCCTGTTTGGCTATGCCCTTTTGGAGATGGTGCTGCTTTGGAAGAGATGCAAGAGGAAACGTGTGCAGCTTACAGCTACTGCTAGAACTGTCACCTGCATTCCCTGAGAGCTGGCACGCCTGCCCTGCCTGGGACCAGCTGAAGACACAGACTATTAGTGACAATTCAAGCAGTGCATATGTTTAATATTAGCCCCTTTTGTAGGAAAGCCTGCCAATCACATTGACTGCTGTCAAATTAAGTGCAACAAGATTTTTTTTTTCCCCTTCCCCCCCAGCTCCTTTCTTTTCTTTTCAATCCATGTGGATAGCTCAGAGGCAGGAAATTAAACAAACCTTTTTCAATAATCACCTTGGCTGAAACTAAATTGTGGTCTTAATAATCAGAGAATGACAATCAAGTTTTAAAAAGCTGTCCCTCAGGTAAGGAATGCTTGCCAAAATTAAACTCTCATAAAAGCAACAATAAGAGAGGTAGCTTAACAGGCATGATCTTGATTTTATGAACAATGCTCTAAAATGAAGTGATAATTCCATAGCTCCATTGGGTTCCCATGAAATTTTTCACCACATTGTACTATCAATTTATTATTGTCAGAGTCCTCCTGTGAAGCAGAGGAATATTACTCTATTTTTAAGATACATATGCATCCTAATTTTATATGTTTCACAAGTCTATCAAGTCCTCACTTCAGTGCCAAGTTCTTTAAAACACACTTTTTAAATTAAAAATGTTCCTTCCTGTGGGCTGTTATTTTAAACAAGGGCAGATCCAGCAGCAACATTGTGCATATTTTGTGCCAAATTACCAAGGACTTAAAACACAAAGATACATTTGTAGGTCTGCAACACAGAGCTTCTGTGACCCTCCGTGGAGGTGAAGACAGAGACATTTCAAATTTCAAATACAGTACTGTCAAGATCAGCACTGTGAAGTGTTATGGGTGGCTGTAATTCTCCTTTCCCTACTCTGTAGTACCCAGTTCAGGGTTTGCTGCTGCGTGACTGCTGGGCAGATATTAGTGCATCACCTGCATCAGCTGTGAGGGTAGGCAGAGTTCCCGCTCACAGTGATTGGAGCTCTCAGAGGGATCAGTCTGGAGAGGAGAAGGCTCCAAGGTGACCTTATTGTGGCCTTTCAGTATCTTAAGGGGGCCTACAGGAAAGCTGGGGAGGGACTTTTTAGGATGTCAGGTAGTGATAGGACTGGGGGGAATGGAACAGAGCTAGAAATGGGTAGATTCAGATTGGATGTTAGAAAGAAGTTCTTCCCCATGAGGGTAGTGAGACGCTGTTGCCCAGGGAGGTGGTGGAAGCCTCATCCCTGGAGGTGTTTAAAGCCAGGCTGGATGAGGCTCTAAACAGCCAGATCTAGGGTGAGGTGTCCATGCCCATGGCAGGGGGGTTGGAATTAGGTGATCCTTGTGGTCTCTTCCAACCCTGACCTATGATTCTATGATCTCTTTGTATCCAATTGACTGAAATGTAGAACAGCAACACTTTCCACAGCCACTCTTGCTAAGGTGGTGGAAGAGGGAAGCAAAATCACAGCTAAAAAAATATGCTCTAGTAAGAAATAGTAGAAAACATTCTGATACAGCTCACCTTTCCAGAGAATGATGCAAGTGGCAGAACTTTGATGTGTTCCTGATAAGTAGAAGTGACCCATGTCCACCTTCTGTTTAAAAGTAAATCTAAGAGAGGACAACAAAATACAAGAAATTCATCACAGCTACATGGAGGGGTATTGTGGAGAGGCTGCTGCTGGTCTCTTCTCACAGGTAATTGGAGACAGAACAAGGGGCAATGGCCTCAAGCTGAGGCTGGGGAGGTTTAGATTGGGCATTAGAAAAAGATTTTTCATGGAGAGAGTGGTCAGGGACTGGAATGAGCTGCCCAGGGAGATGGTGGAGTCACCCACCCTGGATGTGTTTAAGAGTCCTTTGGATGTGGTGCTTAGGGATACGGTTTAAAGTGAATCTTGTAGAGTAGGGTTCTAGGTTGGACTTGATGATCTTGAAGGGCTTTTCCAACCTGGATGTTTCTGTGATTCTGTGTGATTTCCTGAAGGTGTAAAGCTAAAGATTAGGATTAGGTTTAGAATTAGTTTTAGGTTTAGGATTAGTGCTTGGGTTGGGATTTCCTGAAGGTATAAAGCTAAGAGAATCAAGAGGTGCCTCAAAATGTTTATGTTGACTTTCACAAGACCTAGCACTTTATTGGCAGTCCTGACAATCCTCTGCAGACCCAGATCCTGGCAGTATGAAATTATAAATGAAAGTCAGCTTTTATTTTTTAATGACAGTTTTGACAGACAGAGTGTTTGCAAACAAATCCAAATGGCAAATGCAAACACAACAAAACGAACTAGGCAAGAAACAAACACCTCAAGAAGAAAACAACAAAGCCACTCCTCAAACAAAACTCGGAATGCATTTGGTGGGGGCGGGGGAGGGTATGAGAGTTACATTTGATTTAGCTGATCCCAGGAAACAGAGGAACACTTCCAGTTCTCAAATCTTTGCTTTGAACAATATCTTTAATATTTTTTGCTTTATTCTCATTCCTATTTTGAAGTATACATTTCATTTTATTGATGTGCTTAAGGTATTTACTATATCTCCCAACCTTTCCTCTTCTAAGCAGTTTTGATTTTTATTGCCTTCTTACATTTTTATTGATTTCCCTGCTCCTCTCTTCAGATTTTTTCCCCTCAGTTTATGGATGACTCTTTGTTCACATGACATTGGTTTATAAAGCAAAAAAGATGAGAGGTGATAACAGGGCTTTGCAGTGGTCACCTCCTCTAAGCTCATTCCCTATCTGCACAAATAGATCACTGGCAACATATTGACTGAAGTGTTTAAGCTTCAGGAGTTTTATCTTGCACCACTGACATTAATGGAAGTTTGCAAGTGACACAGTAGATAGTGAATAAGAGTTTGGATTGCTACTGTATCACACTAATCTAAAGTGGGCTTCAATTTCTGCTCTATTATGATTTTTTTTACTGCATTTTCCAAGTATTGAAATACCAATATTAGCATTTCAGTGAGCACTGCTTGATTTGCATGTTCAATTTGAACTCTAGGTGTACCCCCAAGAATAAGACCTGAGATAAGCTTTTAAGTGCCTGCTCATGCTTTGGTTTCCAGATCTTGCATTCCTACCTAACCAGAATGTGGGCTTCCTAAAAGCCTGCCACTCACCTCAAGTACCACTGTAGATAAACAAAGGCTTTCAGTATACTCACACTACACATCCAACAAGCAGACAGTATATGGCTAGAATCATAGAATCACAGAATGGTAGGAGTTGGAAGGGACCTCCAGAGATCATCCAGTCCAAGCCCCTGCCAATGCAGCATCAGCCAGGGCAGATCACACAGGAACACATCCAGGTGGGTTTGGAAAGTCTCCAGAGAAGGAGACTCCACAACCTCTCTGGGCAGCCTGCTCCAGGGCTCTGCCACCCTCATACACCAAGGAATTTTTCCTCTTATTGAGGTGGAACCTCCTGTGTTCTGGCTTGTACCTGTTAGTCTGTGTCCTGTCACTGGGCACCACCCAAAAGAGCCTGGCACCTCCATCTTGACCTCCACCCCTCAGATATCTACAGACATTGATCAGATCTCCTCTCAGCCTTCTCCAGACTAAACAGCCCCAAAGCTCTCAGTCTGACTTCACAGCAGAGAAGCTCCAGTCCTGCAATCATTCTCAGCTCTTTGCTCGACGCACTCCAGCAGATCTCCTGAACTGGGAAGCCCCAGACTGGACACTGTGTTGCAGGTGTGGTCTCAGCAGGACAGAGCTGAGGGGCAGGAGAACCTCCCTAGACCTGCAGGCCACACTCTTTTGAATGCAGCCCAGGATGCTATTGGCCCTCTGGGCCGCAAGGGCACATTGCTGTCCCATGCAGAACTTGCTGTCCACCAGCGCTCCAAGGTCTCTCTCCATGGAGCTGCGTGCCTGGTGGTGTTCCTGCCCAGATGCAGGACTCTGCATTCATCCTTAACCTACACCCTTCAGGTAGTATAGCACTCCAGGGGCAAATTTAAAAACAACCAAAGAAAGAAACAAATAAATGGATTTATTTCTGCTTCATTCCCTGTGTCTCCTTATTAAATACCAGCAGCTGAGTAATCATGGACTGGGATTTAACTAAGAACACTCCTCTGGCATTTCACACACCACACATGCAAGCAAGACAGACTTCTTTTTCCTGTTTTAATTATTTCTGTGTTCCACTCCAGTTTTATTACAGACGTGTGTGGATACAGATCCCTTCTGCACTGGGATTTGTGTTCAATATAAGGGAAAAGGTTGAGGCATCATGAAAAAAAAATGTGCTGATCTGGATGGCTCTTGCAGCTGGTCATATCTTTTCTAAAACAGCACAGGAGAGATTTCTATATTTAGAGGCTCAGAATAACTTTTTTTTCCCCTGCCCTTCAGCAATTTACTTTTCCTAGGCCTCTATTTTTCTGTCAGTTGAAAACAGCAGAGCCTTCTGCAGTTGTTGCGTGTTGACCTAAAAGATGACATCTTTTGGCCTGCTTTGTATTCATGAATGGTGCAGTTGGCTTGATTGTGATTTCACTTTGCATTCACAGGTTTATGCTGAACCTGCTCAATGACAAAATTTCAGATTATGACCTATTTGAGAGCTCAGATAACAATCACAGCCTACTGCAAGAACGGGACCAGCACAGGCTGCAGGAGCTGTTCCTGGAGACCTGTTAGCATTTGCAGCTGTGTTTTTGGCTTCCAGTTTTTCCTGTTATAGCAGCAAATTGTTGCTGGGTCTCTTATTCATGAAAGGACTCTTGGCTTAGCACTTTGTTGTCTGTCCCATTTACAGCCCTAGTAGAAGTAAGAGAACTAAGCCCCGAAGAGAAAAGAATATTTTGAGTTAAACTGAAAAACATAGAATCACAGAATGGTTTAGGCTGGAAGGGACCTCAAGGATCATCCAGCTCCAACCCCCTGCCATAGGCAGGGACACCTCCCACTAGAGCAGGCTGCTCAAGGCCTCATCCAGCCTGGCTTTAAATGCCTCCAGGGAGGAAGCAGCCACAGCCTCCCTGGGCAACCTGTGCCAGTATCTTACCACCCTCACTGTAAAGAACTTCCTCCTAAAATCCAGTATAATTCTGCCCTCCGCTAGCTTAAACCCATTCCCCCTCGTCCTGACATTACCAGACCTTGTCAATAGTCCCTCCCCAGCCTTCCTGTAGGCTCCCTTCAGATACTGGAAAGCCACTCTAAGGTCTCCTCGAAGCCTTCTCTTCTCCAGGCTGCAGAGCCCCAACTCTCTCAGCCTGTCCTCATAGCAGAGCTGCTGCAGCCCTCTGAGCATCTTCGTGGCTCTCCTCTGGACCCGCTCCAGCAGTTCCATGTCCTTCTTGTGTTGGGGGCTCCAGAACTGCACACAGTACTCCAGGTGGGGTCTGAGGAGAGCAGAGTAAAGGGGGAGAATCCCCTCCCTTGCCCTGCTGGCCACACTGCTCTTGCTGCAGCCCAGCACAGGGTTGCTGTCTGGGCTGCATGTGCACACTGCAGGCTCATGTTGAGCTTTTCGTCAACCCAGACCCCCAGGTCCTTCTCCTCAGGGCTGCTCTCAGCCATTCACCACCCAGCCTGTATCTGTGCCTGGGATTGCACCGACCCAGGTGCAGGACCTTACACTTGGCCTTGTTAAACGTCATGAGGTTGGCCTGGGCCCACCTCTCCAGCCTGTCCAGGTCCCTCTGGATGGCATCCCTGCCCTCCAGCAAGTCAGCTGTGCCACACAGCTTGGTGTCATCTGCAAACTTGCTGAGGGTGCATTCAATAAGCACAAACCTTTGTCAGTACTGCCAGAAAGTTTGGACTCGGGAGGTGTCATGTGTATTGTTCATTGTTTCTCCTGATTTTTTCATGGGTTTCTTACTTTGATGTGTGAGTGGTTTAAAACAGTTTCAGCCCATCTCCCTTTTTTGTGTGGAAGGAACTTTGACGGGGAAATTAAGTTGTATCTTTTAGTTGTTCCACATAGGGTTTTTTTTCCTGCTGTTATGTCATGGCTCCAGAGGAAAATAACTGGAAGATATGTTCTCTTTTTAATCTTCCTTTGTCATGTAATAAGAGGGTGAGTAGAAGCTGGGCAAGGAAGAACAAAGAAGACATTGTACCAGTAGGAAAGTCTTATTCGGATTCCTAAAGGCACTGAAAGAACCTGAGCAAGAATTTCCTAACATTTTCCGTGACATTTTATTGACCTCAGCTTTGAACTGGAAAACACCACCTGGATATACAGTCTGAAATGTATCCCAAAATAAACACTGCCAGCTACCACACACTCGGGGGATTCCCTTACTTTTGTAATAGCAAACAAAAGCAATATCAAGTGCAGAAGAATTTATGTGGTGCTGTAAATCTTCTGTTCTGAAACCCTGGAATCCTTGCTAGGAATCTCCAGCCATGGTAACTGATTACCCACTGGTTTGTAGCTAGGGGCTATGATAAGCCCCTAGGCAGAGCTGCATTAGTTTTGTCTGATTCTTATTTACATTGACAATTTATAACTCATTAAATACAGCCACCGCAGATGGATGCTACTCAGCAGTAATAGGTGAATGTCTACAGAGCCCCAGAAAAAGAAGGATAATTTCTTCAGGAATTGGCTGATGTAACATTGAACTCCAGCTGCAAAAGGTTCCTGGGCAAAGATCTAGAACAGGAATTAAGCAAGAGAAGTGCAACCAAAGGCACATTTAGAGATCCACACTCAGAATAAAGACCAAACCGTTCCTACCTTAGCAGCTCAAGTAGAGTAGCAACCAATGTGGAGGCGAATATTCCTGTGCATAAACAAAGTTCTACTTTGTGTCTGGCCTGATCATCAAGCTCTCCTCTTTGTGTTTTATTTCTGTGGGACCTTAAACACAGTGTTTGTAGAGTCTATGTTGTCAGAAGCACTCTGAACGCAGCTAACTGCATAACGCTTCCAACCTTTTGTTTAATGGCCCTTTGACTGGAGAGTTCAAGTAACAGGATGTGAGCTTTACTCTTATCTTAGGGCTGAAGGAAGTTGCATCACTTCTTCTGAGGCAACCTTCTCTTAGTTCTTCAGTCTATATAGCTTCAGGTTGCATAGCAAAGTGGGGAATACAGTGACACCAGCCTTTGAGAGATTTCAGCACAGGACACAGGCCCTGAAATCTGAAGCAGCCCCTGGGGCCAACAAAATTCATCAAATCACAGCAGACACTCAGTCCAGAAAACCCTGGTAAACTTAGGAAGCAGGTCAGTAGAAACTGCAGGAGATGCAGGAAGAAAAATGGCACGTTTCTGTATGCAAGATAGAATAATCCCATGGTATTACAGAGGCTGGGTAGAGTTGGGCTAAGAAACAACCTCATGGAAAAAGTTTCCATTGAAGTCTTTATGGACAAAGACTTCCTGAGCACCAGAGGAGACTGGTAGCCTTACCTGTGTAGGGTACATGCAATGAGGCTTTACAGTTATAAACCATGGTTGGAAGGGACCTTAGAAATCATCTATTCCAACTTCCCCACCATGGGCAGGGACACCTCTCAACTAGACTCAGCTGCCCAAGGCCTCATCCAACCTGGCCTTCAACACCACCAGGCAGAAGGCAGCCACAGCCTCCCTGGGCAGCTTATGCCAGAGTCTCACCACCCTCCTCCTGGAGAACTTCTTCCTCAGCTCCAGTCTAAGCCTGCTCTGCCTCAGCTTCAATCCATTCCCCTTTGTCCTGTGTTTCTAGACACCTTCAGCAAAAGTCCCTCTACAGCCTTCCTGTAGGACCCTTTCAGGCGCTGGCAGGCAGCTCTAAGGTCCCCACAGAGTCTTTTCCAGCCTGCACACCCCCAGATCCCTCAACCTATCTTCACAGCAGAGCTGCTCTTGAATCCTCTTTGTGGCCTCCTCTGGCCTCATTCCCGCAGCTCTGTGTCCTTCTGATGCTGAGGACACCAGAACTGGAGGAAGTATTCAGTTCCCTTTGTTATTTCTCTCTACATTTGTCTTTAGGGTGAGGACATGGGTTTCACTTCAGAGGCTACCAGTCATTACAGTCACACAGCATATTCAGCTAAATATTGCTGGGGAAGAGGAGCAGACTTCCGTACAAACACTTCTCCAACAGAACCAGGGCTTTCCACCTAGTATAGTATTAAAAGGCAAACATTTAATATCTGTTCTCTTAACCAACTCCCTGGCTGAAGGCAACACTTCATTTCATTATTTTCTTTCTCTCCTTTCTCCTTGCTGCATGTTGCCTAGCAATGTATTACACTGACTTTGAACAGATCTATAATAGTAAATATGGTTTCATCTAGCATTTCAGCTATGAAAATAAACTGCATACAATGGAGTTCACACAAAATATAGCAGGGTCAAAGACCATTGGAGTAGACATTCTGCATCCATTACAATACTCTGCTCACAGGCAGTGATTATTTATTGGAATATGTTATGAGTCACAGCAATTCATAACACTACAGCCCCTGGAAAATTCCATTTTCCATTCCAAGCCAATATTAGGCTTGCAGTACATACATTTTGATTAACTGAGACACAAATATATCCCAGCAGTTACAGGGGAGTTGTTTCCTCTCTTTCCTAAAACCCAGAGATTATTATTTCCAGGAAAAATAAATAAGGTCACGTGGAATGAATCCTTTATAAACCTTGACAGGACAGTTAAAATGAATAAGGCTGTACATGAAAGCCTGTCTGACTGCCTGTTTAGCTTCATTGTGAAGATTTCAGCCTTATCATGCGTGATTTATGCACAACATGTACTGCCACTTGCTGGTCTGTTCTATAAATACCTTCATCATTTGAATTAAGATAATGTCTTATCGGTGCTTGGTAGATGTATTACAGTTTTGTACTCCGAAGTTCCACCAAAACCATAAAGCCTTTTGCATTTCAGATTCAGCTAAAAATATTCCACCATTAAAATTGCAATCATCATCATTAAAATTAGTTCCCTGATCCTACTGATTAATAGTTCAGCAACAAGCAAGGTTTCTGAAAAGTTACAATTAAAACATATTTTTAGACAAAACCTGACAATTTCTGTGAGTCTAGAGAAGCAATTACCTGGCATAAAAACCTACAGGACAAAATTAGAGTGAAAAGGAAGTAATTAAGAGAAAATTTAATATACATATATATATATATATATTTAGAGAGGGAGAGGGAGAGAGAGGGAGAGAGATAGTCATAAGAATACTGCCAGCGGCAACACAGTGGTGTAGACAAAAAAAAGAAGTTTAAATGAATATATTTGTGACCTTTCCACTTCTTTCCAAGGAAATGTGAATCCTTCTATAAAAGGTTGTTATTTCTGACTGCATAGTTTCTAGTGAATCAGGTTTCAAGCTAATCTTTTTATCATCTCTGTGGGAGGTGCTCTAGTGGGGGGTGTCCCTGCCTATGGCGGGGGGTTGGAGCTGGATGATCCTTGAGGTCCCTTCCAACCTAAACCATTCTATGACTCTATGATCTCCCTAGCGCCATTAATCCAAATTGCTGTAGTTGGCTTGTGGGATGTAAGATCAGGATTGGTAATCACATCCCCTGGTAAAAGGACACATTTAGCCACATGACTAATGTGAAACTTGTGCTCAGTTTTGGCTGTTGCAAAAGCAGAAGAACTTGTTCTCTACACCTCTGAGGTGTAAAAGTGACTCCAGTGACGGAGTCAAGTTGCAAGGAGAGGTATTGGTTTTGTCTGCTAGGAAATGTTGAATCACTGGTGCAGGCTGCTCAGAGAGCTTGTGGAAATGCCATCACTGGGAGAGCTTTAAGATATGTTAGGCAGCAAAAGTCATAGCTTGATGCCCAAGTATCATAGAAATGTTTTGAAAAGCCTTTAACAGAAAACCATAAAGCATTTTGTATTCTTCCTCCACAAAACCAAAAAGCCTTCCTCCATAAAATAAAGCCTTTAACATAAAACCATAAAGTATTTTGTATGCTCTCTCCAGTGAGGGTGATGAAACATTGGCATGGATTCCCCAGGAAGGTTGTGGATGCTGGAGGTGTTCAAGGCCAAGTTGGATGAGGCCTTGAGCAACCTGTTCTAGTGGAGATGTCACTGCCTATGGCAGGGGTTTGGAACTGGATGAGCCTTGAGGTCCCTTCCAGCCTAAACCATTCTATGATATTCAAATTCACTTATAATCAGAGAAAAACCTGAGATTGTATTATTATTATTATTATTATTATTATTATTATATTTTTCCCCTTCTTTTCCTTTCTTTTTTCAAATTTGAGCTCTTGGTAGCCACTGAACTAGAAAAGCCCTTGAAGGTCTCTGTCCTCTTGTTTGCCACAGATGGCTTTTAACAGATGATCTTTCTATTTAGCTTTTAATCTATGGTTGAAACTCAACTGCAACAATATAAATCCTCCTGAAAATAAGCCAAGGACTATTACTGTCACCTACTGTCATGGGTTTGGGAATATTAACACAGGTACAAACCCTTCAACTTTGGCACATCTTAAACCTTTCCTAGGCTGATACTCAAAGAAAGCTGCACTAATATATATATATACACACACACACACATATATATATATATATATTTCAATTTGGATCTGTCACCACCCTTAGCTGATAGGGACAGGGTGAAGCCCTGAGTAGGTCAATAGATGTATTTATTTTTAACACAGGAGGATAAAATATGTCTCTTTAATTGGAAATGGAACCTCTTGTCTTCCATTAAGTGACCTATGCACCAGAAAAGATTTTCTTCTCTTTATCACCTTTCTTTTAGATTATTTCATGACTTTATTACTTGTAACTATTGTAAACCCTGGTTTTCAGCAGTAGGAAAGGGAAAATTAAGAAAGCAAGCTGCAAATGCCACTAGAAGCATAATCAGGCCTGAGACACTGTATTTGTTGACAAGACAGAGTTTGTGAGTCAAGCAATTAAATATTGTTCAGCTGAGAGTAACTGCAGATATAGTCATAAAATATCAGTGATGGACTTAAATTGCAAATGATAGCAGGCAACAGGCTTTCACAAATGACCACTGCATAGTCATCCCTCCTGAACTACCATCCCAGAGCCTTTTAAATAGAGAGTGGTGGTAGATATTTTGTAGGGGTGGAGGAATGGGAAGGTGGAGCTTGTAAGAGACTGTTTTGATGTGTCAGGGCAAGACAGAAATAAATAACTGGGGCCTACCTGTCTGTGCTGTACAAGGAGTGCATTGTGCAGAACTCACAACTCCCTCTTTGCCCTTCTGAACGTTGTAGGGATAAACAGGAATGACTTCAACTCTAAGAAACAGCTCCAAAGCCTTCTGAGGTCAACGCACTCATAATTAGCTCCATGACTTGGCTCGGGTCCTTTGTATGCATTACACCCGCTCTGTAAATCCTGTCCTGAAGCTTCAGATTGAGCCAAACATAGGGGCCTCAATAACTACCTCAGCTCCCAGCTCAATGGATAACGAACTTTGGCTCCCCTTTTGTTCCATATTTTGCACAAAAAGCATGCAAGCACTTCTAGCTCCACCCTTTTGCTACCCAACCTATTCATTCCTCGCTCTGTCTCCTTCCTCCACCACATCCTCTGATCCACAACCTTATATTTAGCAGATAAAGGAGATCAATACAGCTGGAGCATTTTTTTTTAACTCATCAATCAGGAAGATGGAAGGGCCTCATGGAAGGCATTTCTGCTTCAATTTATGGAAAAGAAAAGAAAATTCCCCTTCCCTCTGTAAGAGAAGGAGCTCTGTCTGCTCACAGCTCCCTGACATCATATTTCACAGAATGGTTTCAGTTGGAAGGGACCTTAAAGGTCATCCAGTTCCAACCAACCTACCATGGGCAGGAACACCTCACACTAGACCAAACTGCCCAAGGCATGGTCAAGCCTGGCCTTGAACACCTCCAGGGAGAGATGATGAAGGTTTAGAGGTAGCTGAAGATGTTTCAGTGTTTTCAGTGGATCTGGGAGTAGTAATTGCACTCAAGTGCGGGTTTTGAACTCTCTAGAGACAAAGATTTGTGGGTACCCTGGAGGTACATCCTCAGCTCATCTATTTTTTAGCCTGTCAAGCTGTTACCAGGTAGATTTAAACTGGACATTAGGAAACACTTTTTCACAGCAAGAGTGGTCAGGTGTTGGAATGTGCTCCCACCCAGGAAGGTAGTTGAATCACCAACCCTGGATGTGATTAAAAGTCCTTTGGATGTGTTGTTTGGGGATATGGTTTAAGGTGAATCTTGTAGAGTAGGGCTAATGGTTGGACTTGGTGATCCTGAGGGTCTTTTCCAACCAGAATATTTCTGTGATTCTGTGACTCTACAGAGGGAAGTCAAAGGCAGCTCCTGCATGGCCAGGCAAGGTGAGGTCTTACTTCTGATGTGATTCAAGCAGACTCTGAATTGAGATATTCACTCAAAGAATCCCTAGTAAAGCTTCAGTCCTGACTCAGAATGGTTAGTACACGCTCCTAGCCATTTGAGTAAGAAAGGAGTCTACATTCATCCCATCAGGCTTCATCCAGGTAAAAGTAAGCTGCCTGGTGTAGACAACTGCTTGTCTTCCCACTGCAGCTGCAGGAAAATGTCTGTTCCCTCCCCCACTTTTATAATGCCCACTTCAGTACTAAATAAATCACATTCTAGAGATGTCTGCTTCTCCCCAGAGACAATAGGGAACCCTGGAGGATGGAGGTGGGGGAAGTGCCTTACATTTTAGCTGGTGCAAGTTAAGTCAAATGAACCCTGCCAACAGGCTGCTGCCGTTGCTATAAATCACTGGTGCTTGCGCCCAGTCCCTACTGACACAGCTCTCTCAAAGTAGCTGTTAGAAGTGACAGCTGCCTGGCAAGATACTAGGGCTTAAACGTGAACAGATAAGAAGTGAGATGTAGTGATTTTGGAGTTGCAATGGAAGGGGAGAAAGAAAAAGAAAGAAAGAAAAGAAAAACTACAGATAATCCATTTGATACAGCATATTCAATCCTTTATGGCTCAAAGCAACATTTGCATGACCCCCCTCACAGAAGGTAAGTTTCAAAGAAGTTGTCCCCAGATGCTTTTCAGACCTGCAGCAAAAATGTTCCAGTCTTCATGTGAAATGTGATACGGACTCTTTATTTGATTATTTCCCTAATCAAAACAAACCTCAGAGAAAAGAAATTTTCTCACAAGATCTTCGTTGCTTCTGAGCACCAAAAGTAAGGGAAAAGAAATTCTTAGTTGTTATGTGATTAAATCTTGGGTGACAAAACCCCCAAACAACAAAAATTAGGGGGGGATATTATCTCTTTTTTTGTTGTTGTTTCAGTTTTGGTTCCCTTTGGTAGTTTTTCTTTGGATTTTTTGTTTGGTTGGTTTGTTTTTCTGTGCTTTTGTTCACCATTAAAGATCCCCTTTTTATAAGCAGAAATCTGAAATCTCAGTGGTGGTGTTAGCCATTTCTACGGTGAGTGCCTGGTGTTATCTACTTGCTCTCTAAAGGAAGTTTGGCAGCATTAATCTTCTTAAAACTAAGCAAAAACAGACCAGACTTAGATAAATGCTCAAATGTCAATAGTGGCTAAAAGCAATGTGAAAGCAACGTTACTGACAATACAAAAGGAATAAAGAAGAGGGTTGTGATTGAGATGTAAATAACCTCTTTTTTTTTAAACTTTTCTTCTTTTCTCTTTCTGTTGTTCAGTATTTTGTGAACAGAATTAATTAGGAACATTTTAGAGACTCCTGAGTGATGGTCTGATTACTGACCATGATTAATCCTTCCTCCTGCCATAGAATCATGGAATGGTTTAGGTTGGAAGAGACCTCAAAGATCATCTGGTTCCGACCCCCTGCCATAGGCAGGGACACCTCCCACTAGAGCAGGTCACTCAAGGCCATGCTTGTAGTTCTCTGAGATTTGTGTTTTAGTTGTAAGAACAGGGAGGACTGACCTGGATAATGATTAGCAGAGGATTCTTAATTCAGAAAACATGTAATTATACTTTAAAGCAATTGACAGTAGGATATTGAGCTTTTAGGTTTACCCTGATTTTGATGGAAAATACACCAAAGCTAATCACCCTTCCAGCCAGAGGGAGAAAACTTCTGCTTCTCAAACTGGTGCCTGTTTGCCACATGGTGAGACCTCACCTGGAGTGCTGTGTCCAGCTCTGGAGCTCCCAACACAAGAAGGACATGGACCCGACGGAGCAGGTCCAGAGGGTGAGTAGTATAGCATAAACACAGTATAAATACACTCTGGTTTGTATAAAGTACTATGATCTGCTTATGAATTTTCAGATTCACATTTCCCTGGGCAGTTGACTTGACTGGGATCTGTGCTGCTGATTGCAAAGTCCAGATGAGACCAATAACTCCAAGGCATATGAATAACCCAGACTCACACAACCAATTCTGTTGAAAGCAATGAAAAATGAAGCTAACACCCCAAGGCAAAAGCCAAGAAAAGAGTCTTCCTGCTGCCAAGAGTGTTCTGACAAAGTAGTCTCTTATCAATGTCTTTATACTACTGAATTTGTCTACCAGTGTAAGGCAAATTTTACATCTATTTTGCTGTAACCCCTTAGTAAGTGACTGCCCATAGCACTTGTACCTGGCCAGTAAATGAAGTTCTTCAAAGACGTCGATTTTCAAAGAGTATTTTTCAGCTCTGAACATGAAAACACTTCCCCTCATCTCTCCTTAATAATCTTTCAACTTAAAAGACATCTTTACCACAAAAGTTGTTTCTGCTAAAAAAAGAATGAGTGCTTCATTTCGGTCCTTGAAGTCTGGTGACAGCAGTCTTGCTCTCAGACTCAGTGTGCCAGTGGACTTCATAAATTCAGTGCTGGTAATCCCTCTTATGCTATTTGCATGTGCCAAGTGCTGCACTCTGGAGCACATCAGGCTTCCATTACAGTGAAGATCTCTAATAAAGTATTCCACCAAGTTTTATTTTCTGGGAAAGTTATTGAACTTGGCTCCATTCATGACAAAGTTTGTAGAGGCCAGATGACATGAAAAGCATATGCTGAGTGGACACCATGACAACAAAAAAAGAAGTTTTCTTGAGATTAATATATATAAAAAAACCCAACACAAACCAAACCAAAACAAACTGTGCAGTGAGAAACAATATTGAAACAAGGTCATGTTACTGAGTAATGAAGAGATCTGGAATTCTGAAATGTACTTCCACTTCTTGTGCTGTTTTTAGTGATGATCTGTCACAGAATCATAGAATGCTGGGGGTTTGAAAAGACCTTCTGAGATCATCCAGTCCAACCCTGCTGTCAGAGCAGGATCACCCAGGGCAGATCACACAGGGACACATCCAGCTGGCTTTGGAAAGTCCCTAGCGAAGGAGACTCCACAACCTCCCTGGGCAGCCTGCTCCAGGGCTTTGCCACCCTCACCGTACAGAAGTGTTTCCTTACACTGAAGTGGAGACTCCTGTGTTCCAGCTTGTACCTGTTCCTTGTCCTGTCACTGGGCACCACCCAAAAGCTCCTGGAACCTTCATCCTGACACCTACCTCTCAGATATTTATAGAGGTTGATCAGATCCCCTCTCAGCCTTCTCTTCTCTGGACTAAACAGCCCCAGGGCTCTCAGTCTTCCTTCGTAGCAGAGATGTTCCAGTCCTGCAATCATCCTCATAGCTCTCTGTTGCACTCTCCTGTGAGGAGACACCAGCACCAGCCTTTCCAAAATGTCCCTTCAGGTATCTGTAGATAGCAATGAGGTCTCCCTCATCGTCTACTCCCTGCACTTGCCCTTGTTGAACTTCATGAGGTTTGCTTTCACACGGTTCTCCAGCCTCTCCAGATCCTGTTGGAAGGCAGCACAGCCTGATGGGTGTCAGCCACCCACCATTGTCTGTGAAGATTTGCTTCTGAACAGAGAGTAGTGCCCATGGTTGATCAGTCTTCTTAACAGCCTTAATGAAGTGCCTAAAGGATGTCTTCCTCTTCAGGGGTATTAGTCTAGCAGGAGGAATCTCTTCTCATAGTGAGACGTACACTGGCTAACAAAATCTAATAGTGGGAGCAGAAAAGCTGTGCAGATCTCCAGTTACCATATGGGGGAAATGAGAAGATGAACTGCTAGTATGGGAGAAATTCTGTTAGTGATAATCTTATTGCCACGAGCTTACCCAGCAAGAGAGTAGGTGTATCCAAAAAAAGCCTCCAGGCAAATCTTCACTGGAGGACAAGTATGAAATTCCACCAGCTGCACAAACTGTAGGTAGGTGAAGCACAGCCTGTCAGGCATGTGCACATGAGAGCAGCTGAGAGGTGTTTCTGCCACCTGATGCCCTTGTTGAGTCCCTGCTACAGTTGCCCCTTTTCTTCAGTTTGCCATTTATGCTGTCTGGGAAGCAAATTAAGAAGCTGTCATGTACAACACCAACTTTCTCCTCTGCTGTGTTCCCTGCTTTTGTGTTGATCTGGTTTTCAGAGACAACCTTGTTTTCTCACAGTCCTGGAAGTGAATGGAGCCATCTGCTTGGCAGGAAGGTGAGTCAGGATGAGAGCTTGGCAATTGTGTGAGGGACCCTTAGAACAGGTAGGAAAAAACAGATCATGCATGATTGTTATAGAACACTTTCTTATCATAGCAAAGTGGCTCCATTTCTTTCACATACTCATCAATACATTTCTGTGAAGATAATTAGTGGTTTTATCTACCTCTCAGCACTTCTGCAATGAATCCTAGTGCTACAGAAACTATCTGAAATCTGAAATGTGGCATTTCCCTTGAAAATTCACATGGATGTAGCATGGAGATACTGATTTTCACCTTGGAACATTTTTGCATTTGAGAAGTTTCATTAAGCTCTGGAAAATGTATCTGGTTTGCCTTTGCTTGTGATGCACTTTGAAACTGATAGCAAGCACAGGTCCTCTGATGATCACAGCATCACAGCTCCAAAAAGTGACAGGGGGAGTGATCAGGAAAAGGGATACCACTTTCAGTCACTAATATTTATCAGTTCTGGAAGATCCTAAGTTAGCTTGAAGATGAGCTCATTGGGAGTGTTTTGGTACCAAAAACATCTCTCTCCTTTTTGACAGGTGAGTACCACCCGTGATTTTGCAGCAGCAGATGTCTCAGCTGTATCCGTGTTATTTCTCAGTGGGGAGAAATGTAGTTAGGGCTAGCTGAGAGGGGGCAGACATAAAATGCACATTTTTGTATAGCCCAGGAGCTTGATAATTTTAAACCTTTAGAATCTGGTTGAAATTATTTCCTAACTCTTTATCTATTTATTGGCACTATTTATGTTTAGCTATGCTCTGTCCAGCTCTGGCAAAATAAGTTGATTTTGGCCACTTGTCTATAGAGGCAAGTGCCAGACCATAATTTTTCTGTTATCTGGTGTGCTAGTGGGACTGATTCATTTACAAGTCTCTATACCAAGCTGAGTTTCTTAAGCACACTCACAATTCCTCCCGCCTACCACGCAGCCACGTTAGCTGAGTTAATCTGTTCTACTTCCACCCTTCAGTTAGGAAGCAATTTATCTCTGAGTGGGCTCACTACTAATTGCTCAATTCCCTACACCTTTCTAAACAGACTTCCACTCAGCCCTTCAAGAAATGGAGGGCCACGGATCTGATCCACTGCGGGGAAGTTGCCTGTAGCCAGAGAATTAGGCTTTAAATAATTTACCTCACCACAAAAACAAAGAAGGAAAAAAAAACAAAACCCTGCCAGAAACACCAGCATGTTTCTGGAAGGCACTGGCTCTTTGCACAATGACTGCTGCAGCTATTTCCACTCCTCTCCACTTGACATGTACTCCCCCCAACAGCAAACTCGTGTTTCTTTTGAGTGCAGAAATTGCCAAGAAGAAACACTGCTAGAATAGAGTGATCAACCCAGGGGAAACACTAGGAAGCAGCCAAGTGTTTCAATAATTTCTCATTTTAATCATCAGTGGACAACTGATGTGGTTTATATGCTCTAGGCAGATAAGGTAAAACTCATTTGGTTATACTCATGGTGGGAAATGTCCATTTAGTGCTGATTTAATGCCATTTAGGGCGATATTTAGTATTCTATTCAACATGACAGTGGTGTAGTGTCTTTCCAAAGCATCAGGACTGAGTTACAGGCTGTGGCCAGTTAAGGAGAAAGCAGGCCAGTTTCAGTTGCTGGATCTACACATAATATCCAGAGCAAGTAGCAGCCTATTTTAAAAAGTGAGATAAAAACACTGTATTGTGTCATATGAAAGGCAAAACTGTGATGAGCACAGAAGAGGATACAGGAGCTTGGAGGAGCAAAAACATCATCACGGAAGGGGCTGCAGAACACAGCCTTAAACTGGGAATGTCAAACTGTGGACACATGAGATAGCTTGATCCAGGTTAGTGCCTTGATCTTCATCTCTCTGTCCCTGTCTGCATAGTCTTATTATGGTTTTTAAAGCTACTATTAATCCATTGTCATAGAATCATAGAGTGGCTTATATTGTAAGGGACTTTAGAGCTCATCTACTCCAGCCTTCCCACCATGGGCAGGGATGCCTCTCAACTAGATTCAGCTTCTCAAGGCCTAATCAAACCTGGCCTTGAACACTCTCAGGGAGGAGGCATTCACAACTTCACTGGGCAGCCTATTCCAGAGTGTCACCACCCTCCTACTGAAGTACTTCTTCCTAAGATCCATTGCCCTTTACAGTTATGCTGCTGGCACTTTTACAATGGCTAAGTCTTGGGACTCATTGTACTCTGGTGGCAGGAGAGTCAAAAAAGGCTTTTGCTAATTCCTTGGCAATACACTGCTCACAGGTGAGAAAAGAAGGACTTATGAAATGAAGGATTGGGGATTTGGGGGGTAATGTAATTTTCCTACAAAGTGTTTTGTGGAGCTTCAGATGTCTGAGTAAATGTAGCCCACCACAAATTCTGGTGCTGACTTGCATAGCCAGCACTCCCTTACAATCTAGGCCAATGTATGCCCTATAACTACTGTACAAACCACTTCTTCATGGTCCACTAAAGGGAAACTGTCCAAAGAGGGAATAGGTGAGTACCAGTCAAATGCAGAGAATTAATGTTGCAGGGAATGGAGCAGAGATTAACAAAGTGAGCCAGCTGGAACCCTTCCTAGCGCTTATAAATGACAAAGACTTTCCTATATCTGGGGTATTTTGTTTTATTTTTTGCCCATCTGAATGGTCTCATTCTCTGGGTTGTTGTTACTGTCCTCTAAGATGGTTTACACAATTACTTCATATAGATTAGAGCTGTGTGATCCTCTATCTTACTGATTTATTTGGACAGACCCTCCACTTCTATCACTGGTATGGATTTTTATGTGGTGGTTTAGGATGGCTTTTTTTCTACCAGTGTTTCTTCTTTACAATAGGAGCCCAGAAAACTCTGTGTGCTCTTAGGAAAGCAAAATAAAATATGTGCAAGCATGTTTTTTTAAAAATCTTGACATTCTGCATTCTCTTTCTTCCAGACATAGGCTTGTATTCAGCTGAAGAAAACACTGACAACCAGGAAGGGTGTTTAAGCATGTACTTAACATTAGCTATGTCTTTAATTCCTTTAGGCATTCAAAATTGAAAAGGTGTTTAAGTACTTTCCTGATTATCTGTTTGCATCTTGAATTCTTCAGCCAGCCTTTGCCTATACTCAAGGCATCCTTTCTACTTATTTCCATACTGCTCTTTAAATATTAGCATTTTGTGGATTTGTTCAGAGCTACAAGCATAGCAGAAATTGAACAAGCCACACCTGAAGGGAGGCTGTAGCCAGGTGGGCTTGGGCTCTTCTCCCAGGCAACCAGCAACAGAACAAGAGGACACAGTCTCAAGTTGTGCCAGGGGAAGTATAGGCTGGATGTTAGGAGGAAGTTGTTGGCAGAGAGAGTGATTGGCATTGGAATGGGCTGCCCAGAGAGGTGGTGGAGTCGCTGTCCCTGGAGGTGTTAAAAAAAGGACTGGATGAGGCACTTAGTGCCATGGTCTAGTTGATTGAACAGGGCTGGTTGATAGGTTGGACTGGATGATCTTGGAGGTCTCCTCCAACCTGACTGATTCTGTGATTCTATAATTCTGTAATTTTTTGTTTATATGACAATATATTCTTCAAGCTATCTTTATATCAACATATTCTTCAAGCTATCTCTATATCAGTATATTCTTCAAGTTATCTGTATATCAATATAGTCTTCAGGTTATCTTTCTATCAATATAGTCTTCAGGTTATCTTTTTATTTATTGATTTATTCTTACCATTAGAACAGAGATGAAAAAGATTTATAACTCAGTGCAAAAAAAAAAAAAAATCCTTTGTGGGTCGCATTATTCAGCAGAAAATTCCTCTCAGAAGTATAAATGATTCCACACAACCTGATGTGGCTTTTTTAAGATGATAGTAATTACAAGCAGAGTTCAGTTTTGAGTGCTTAAAGGTTAGGATTCATCCTCGAGTCACTTGTAAATGCCCTAAGAAACTTTTTGTTCAGATAATTTAACCAGAAAATCTATTTTTAAATGTAAGTGCATTTGTTTAAAAACATTTACTGTGAGTGAAATGTCTGTCTCAGAGGGATTCACCTGATCTCACGAGTTTGAGAAAACTCCTGACACATACAGACACACACATACCCCCACCTCCATCTACCTTTGCTCAGATGCTCTCTATCCTAAAAGTAACTCTACTAAATCTGGAGGGAACCTGAAATGAGCTGACCCTGATGCAGACTCCTAAATGTCTACAAACAGTAGGTGAAGTAAATTCCTATAGTCTCCTGAACCAGGTTTGAAGCATGTTAAATGTTACATTTCAATAGACACTGTTCAGTAGGAGAAGAATGCAATCCAGCATGGGGATACTCAGTCTCTAAGAACTAGTCACACACACACAAGAGCCTTTCCACACCATTATTTTTTTCATTTATCATTTTTACTTAATGCTACATTCACACAATATTTCAGCTGATGTTTCAGTTCAGTTTATCTGGCTTCAACCTTGCACATTTCAGTGTGAATCTGACTTTGCTTTCTCTGTTTGTAAAGGCTCCATATATTCCGCCCAACAGCGTGATCAGATTTTCTTGTCTGGCAGCTCCCGAGTGTGAGCATAAACGTTTCACTCCGATACTTGGGTTTCCAGTGCATCTGAAAGTGTGCACGCTGCGGAACTAATGGCAGCAGTTCCACTCCCTCTCACTCTCTGCTGGATGCCAGCCCAGGAGCAAACATCATCAGGTGCCAAGTTTCAGGGGCATGTTTCAAAGTTCGTACACCTGTCCATTGTTATTACAATTCACAACGTGCATTCTTCTTCCAGTTGTCCTCCACGATGCTGGCCTGCGCTGCTTTTCCTTGGAAGCCTGTAATTAGATTTCCAGTTACTTCAGTAGAAAGCACAACAGCAAGAAATTCATTTTAGCTTTGTATGTTTCCGTGGTTTACTTTGCTCTCCAAGAATTTAGGCACCTTGTAATTAGGAGTACTTGCCCATCATATGCAGGGGAAGAAAAAGAGGAGACAGTTGTGATTCTTTCACACAGCATAGCTTTGGCTTGATTGTGTTGGTTGCTGGTGTATCACTCACTTTGAAGAGAGGAAGTGATTCTCTTCTTGTAGACGCTTTCAGGGGTCACAAAGCAAATGTCTTCATAATCAACAAAACAATAAAGCTGGGGAGGGATTTTTTAGAATGTCAAGTAGCGATAGGACTAGGGGGGATGCAGCAAAGCTAGAAATGGGTGGATCCAGGCTGGATCTTAGGAAGAAGCTCTTCAGCATGAGGGTGGTGAGAGCCTGGAATGGGTTGCCCAGGAAGGTGGTGGAAGCCTCATCCCTGGAGGTGTTTAAGGCCAGGCTGGATGAGGCTCTGGACAGCCTGATCTAGTGTGAGGTGTCCCTGCCCATGGCAGGGAGGCTGGATGATCTTGGAGGTATCTTCCAACCTGGTTGATTCTATACTAAATGTGGATATAATAGAACCTGGATGATCCTTCCAACCCTGACTGATTCTCTGATAATCAGTCCAAGATAAACTTACACCTTTCAGTAGGGAAAGAAGGGGACCAGGGAAATATTAATATTGTCTGACTCTTCAGATTTAACCCAGAATATCTAATTTAGGATCCTATATTTCTCCTTTGGCTACATAAAAGTCAGAGGTTGCTATCTGTGGCACTTAAAAATATTTAACCTGCTCTTCACTAAATTATACATCTGACTTCCTTCCATTAACAACAGTCACTCTTGACTAGCTAGCTCCTCGATTACAAATCTGCTCCTCCAGCCACATGTTTTCTTTGAAAAGCTTATACTCCACTAATATTCTGTGGGATGTTCATGTAGGAAGAGGAGCAGTGAATTCCAGTTCGTGTAAAACGCATCATTAGAAATCAGTGAAGCATCTAGTCTGTCTGTGAATTTGTTTTATTGAAGTGTTGAAGCAAAATTACTCCAGGATTCATGGACTGAAATTGCTGCCAGCTCTTTATTATTTTATCTGGAGTTTTTTTTTTCCTTTCCTGTTATGATGATATTCTGCATAAGATCCATATATCTTATACAAGTTTATCTCTGCAGAGTTTCAAAAGTCAGTCTCATTGCCCAGCAGAGATAGGGGACTCTAAAAGCAAGTGCGGTATTGAAGAGGAAGAAGGGACACAGGAGCTGATATTATCCTTTCAATTTAAAACCTTTGAAATGATTCCTATATGGGGAAAGCATGGAGGTGAATTCTGCACAGTGTACATTAGGGTGTGTACCTGATAACAGGATTAACCTGTGGTTTCAGCTTTGCCTTTCTACCAGGCATAAAAGCTTTAAATCCTGGGCAAGATGGTAAAAAAAAGAATGTCCTGCCTCTGGCCCAAAGCAATGAGGTGAGCAAGCTAATGTATCAGAGTTTGCTGCCAGGGAAGTATTGCCTCAGTGTTGTATAGATGACTAGATTCATAGATGTTCACAGTCACACCTTATAACCACTCCGTCTGCAGGGCAAGTACGCTCCATATACAGCACAGACAGTGGCATTTCACTTGGGAATGCTCACGTCGCTCCCAGCAGTGGAGGCTCGACAAGGGCTGAGATGTGGCTGACAGGTGACAGGTCCTTCAGTGGCCAGGTAACCAGAGGTGAAGGCAGAGCAGGAGGGCAGCACCTGGCTGTTGTGGTTTGAGGGGTTCCAGCTTATCCCAGACTCTCTAAAAAAACTACAGACACCAAGATCCATCCCACGGGATGAACTGCTCGCCCCCAGATGTGATGATTCTATTATTCAATCCCATAATCCTGCAAACACTTTAAAATTAAGCAACAAGGTCAATTGGCTCTCTTTTCTCCCTGCCTTTCAACTCTCCAGAGGGATCCTGCTCTCTTCCTTTGCTCCACTCTTGTCAGACCCCACTGGGAGTACTGTGTGCAGTTCTGGAGTCCCCAGCACAAGAAGGACATGGAATTGTTAGACTAAGTCCAGAGGAGGCCATAAAGATGCTCAGAAGGCTGCAGCAGCTCTGCTATGAGGACAGGCTATGAGAGTTGAGGCTCTTCAGCCTGGAGAAGAGAAGGCTTTGAGACAACCTTGGAGTACCCTTCCAGTATCTGAATGGGACTACAGGAGGGCTGGGGAGGGACTATTTACAAGGCCTTGTAAGGACAAGACAAGGAGGAATGGGTTTAAATTGACAGAGGGGAGATTTAAATTAGATGTTAGGAGGAAGTTCTTTCCAGTGAGGGTGGTGAGACACTGGCACAGGTTGCCCAGGGAGGTTGTGGCTGCTCCCTCCCTGGAGGTGTTCAAGGCCAGGTTGGATGAGACCTGCTGTAGTGGGAGGTGTCCCTGCCTATGGCAGGGGGTTGGAGCTGGATGATCCTTGAGGTCCCTTCCAACCTAAACCATTCTGTGAGGACCCTGTAGTCCGTGGCCATCAAGGGCATGGGCTGCAGTGAATCTGGCCTGCTTGGGCATAATGTGAGACAATGGGGGATGGGAGGAAATGAGCACTGGGGTTGTTTTTGGTTTGGTTTTGGTTTGCTTGGGGGGAGGTTTTTGCGGGGAATTCTCATGTATCCTGTATGCAGTGTTAAGGGCTCATGTCTGTATGGATGTGCATTTTTTTCAATACCACCTTTCTTTACCCATCTCCAATTCAGTGAGAGTGATCTTTCGAGCATTTTCCAGCTGCTGACATTCTGTGATTCTATGACTCTGTGGCTCCTTAGAAAGAGTAAAGTAAGATAATCTCAGTCTGTCGAGCTCTTGCACTAAAAGCAGCACATGGCCCCTTTTGTTCTCTGCACCACCAAGTGCTCCAGGCGTACTCTCCCTCTAGCTGATGTCTATGCTTTAGAAAGACAGGTGAGACTTTCCCAAGCCCAGAAGCTGGGAGAACACATCATCCCTTCAGGGAGGAGTGATGGCTGCTAAATTTTCCATCTCTGTGCAAACCTTGTGTTTCTTAATTGCTTGCCTTTGTCTAGCCTTGTTTTCCAGCCTCTGAAACTTGCCTCAGCCATTCGGAAGTTCATATTAGGAGAGAGATAAGAGCCTCAGTTGACTTTAAAGTGGTGGTACCTAGCGGTGTAATGCTGACTCCTGTTCTTTTATTAGTTTTTCCTTGCTTGAGAGTAAAAGAGGCAGAGTGAAAACGATTTAGAACGGTGTTTTGCCCGTGGTTATGTAGGTGTGGATGCCTTCCGCTTCTCAAATTCCCAGGCTTCTTTCATGCTGATACCTGGGAAACAAAAGCCAGGCTTCCATCTTCCAAACACAGATGCTTGGTTGCCTGTCACCTAACATCATCTGCTTGTTATTAGATTGATAGGAAGATTAAGCAGCCTTCCTTGCTTGCAGGTGGTGCCTCAGATCCATGACATTCTTTCTTCCTGGTTTCATGAATGACATTTTGCTCTGAGCTTTTCATTTCCCTTTTAGGTTGGGTTTGGCTTTTTTGCTGTTGTTGGGGTTTGGTTTGGGTGTGGGTTTTTCATTTGTTCATTTTCTGTTTTTTTTTCTTTGGGTTTTTGTTGTGTTTTTTTGGTTGGTTTTTTTTTTTTTTTTGATTTGTTTTGTTCTATTTTGTTGTTTGGGAGGTTGTTTGTTTGTTTGTCCCTGTTGTTTGGTTTGGGATTTTTGTTTGGTTTTGTTGGGGGGTGGTTTTAGAGTGTTTTGTTGTTGGTTGGTTGGTTTGGTTTGAGTTTTTTTTTCGGTTTGTTTTGCACCTTTTTTTTTCCTTCTCTTTTCTTTTTTGATAGCCACTGCAGTACAGGGCCAAGTGCAACTGTTAGGGGGATAAACTTTTTCTGTTTCTATGCATATTGCAAGTGAGCTGTGCAATGCACACTGACTAACTGCCAAAGAACCCTTTCCAAGCCACAGACTAACAAAGAACCTCTAATCACTTAAAACCTACTTGGAAAGCTTAAGTGTGAAAACTCTGTCGGGCCATTTGCAGTAGAATCATAGAATCATAGAATGGTTTAGGTTGGAAGAGACCTCAAGGATCATCCAGCTCCAACCCCCTGCCATAGGCAGGGACACCTCCCACTAGAGCAGGTCACTCAAGGCCTCATCCAGCCTGGCCTTAAACACCTCCAGGGAGGAAGCATCCACAACCTCCCTGGGCAACCTGTCCCAGTGTCTCACCACCCTCACTGTAAAGAACTTCCTCCTAACATCCAGTCTGAATCTCCCCTCTGCCAGCTTAAACCCATTCCCCCTCGTTCTAACATTACTAGACCGTGTAAATAGTCCCTCCCCAGCTTTCCTGTAGGCTCCCCTCAGATACTGGAAAGCCACTCTAAGGTCTCCTCGAAGCCTAGAAGAGCATAGCTGAATTAATACATTGAGAAATAAATTTCTTCCTGGCTATTTATGTGTCCTCTGAGGCTGATCAGTGTTATGAGGAAGGAGAGGATGGCTGTTGGTACCTGAGCAATGCTATCAAATGGTATTACCTCTGCAAAAGGCACATGTCTCAAGTACACCAAGGGTCGATTCAGGAGAGATATATTTGACTCTCCTGCCTAGAATGAAATATAATGCTTCAAAGCTGCTAAGCCACTAAAATTACAGCTTTTCTGCAGCAGACTGTATCTGGGGTGCAGTTTAATTAGCAGATTGACTGAAAAAAAAGAATAAAAACAAGAATAAAAACCAAAAAGCACCAGAGGAAATCAGACTGTTTCATTTGCTACAAAGTATTTTTGCTTTCCTGGTTGATATTTCTAACAGAAAATTTAGCTGAAGCTAATCAAGAGGTATGAAAAGGGGAAAGAGTAGGGGGAAAAAGACCATTCACTAAAATCTTTTTTCATCAAAGAAAAATCAATTCAGATTTTTTTTTCCCCTTTTAGGTTTTTCTCGTTTTGGGGAGAGTGGTCAGAAAAATTGCATTTCAGCTCATGTCAAAGCAGCATTTTGTTCTGATTTCCAGTTTGGCCATCTGTCAAAACTGTTCATCACTTACAGCACATAGTAATTATTCCAGACCCCTGCAACATGCTGGTATCCAGGATTTCTCCCAACAGCCATGGAGTGTCTGCCTGCCCCAAGCAGCTGTGTGATGGAGCAGGACCCCAGGCTACCTCAGCAGCAGGGTGGGCAGTGTTAGCTTGAAGATAATGAGCTCTTTTGAGCTGCAGGTTACTTCGAGCACGGTGCTTTCCCAGGCTTTCCAGGTTTTTCAGATGCCGGTGAGTGCTTATCTTTCCCCTCTTCCCCCAGGTCACCAGCATCTCTTGCAGGACAGGGGTTGTGCCAGGAGAAGGCATATCAGCTGCCCCACCACAGTCTCTCTCTCCTGACATCTGTCTGCACTCACTCTGAATTTTGTTTTCTTTTCCTGAAATCCTGTTAACCTGGCTGTGAAGATAAGCCAGCTGTGGACATCCTCAAGGTCATACACACCCCAGACAATTTGATTTCTGCTCTGTCTACCCCCACATCATGAGCATGCTCCAGTGCAGTACCTGAGAAGAAGCTCTTGTCTTTCAATTCACAAAGCATCAAAACAGGGAATCTTCCTACCCTTCAAATAAAAGCTATCACAATATTTGTAACTTTTACAGCAATGATGGGCGTTGAGTCCTGTTGAAACCAACCAAATGTTAAACACTCTTCAGTTCACAGCCCTTTGCCTTTGCCAGGTTCTCCATAAATATAATATATATTTCCTATTTTTTTTCTGAGGAAATTCAGAGCTTGAGAGAAAAAAAAAATAATAAAAGAAAAACAAATGTTGTGAAGCCCAATGTTAAGCATCTCAGATAACCCTGAAAAGTATCTCAGGCCTGGCCCATGAGATTTCTATCACATCAGTTCTACTTTTGAAGTGAGACTGATAACTGTACCAATTTCCATGATGCTTCCGTGAGTTTTGCAAATAAGTAGCAGGATAAGGTGACCAAATTCATTCCCACCGTTGACCTAAGCAAAGATGAAAACAGCAAGATATTTAAGTGTGGAAGGACTGGGAATTAATCCTCCACAGCTCTTAGCTGCCCCTACAAATACCTGCAATTTGATCCAACCGAGGTTCAAAGATCCCAAAAAGCAGCACTACAAATGGAGACTCTAGATGAAAGGCTGTCAGGCTTCCAATGGATAAAATATTTCCTTGCTGGTTACAATACACATCTGCTGCAATAATTTGTGTCAATCAGATCATCCTTAAAGAAAATAGTCAATCCCAAGTAAGGTTCTGTAATCAATGGACCGTAGTTATTTCTGGTGTTGTTCCACTGAGGTTAATGGAGTTGGAAGGGGAATGGGCTTAGCCTTGTATAAATAAAACATAATAGGGAAACACTATGCCATCTGGAAAATAAATGGAGGAAATAGAGGGAAAATGCTAATCTAACACATCCAGGGTTCCAATTTCTCCTTTGGTATCTGCACTATCTAATGAGCAGCTGCACGAAGTTATCACTGGTTTTCAGGAAAACAGAATCCTATTTCAGGGCAGCCCATAGGTCTGAGCATTATTGCAGCTCTGAAAGGCTCTCCTCCAGCTCATTAACTTCCCTTGATCTTACTGTCCATTCCTGACTTCAGAGATTCCTTTTTTCCTTTTTTTTTTCTGTAAAAGGAATGGTGGCCCAGGGAAACATTTGTCTTCAATGCACCCTGTGGCTTAGTTTTTTCAGGCATTTCCTGTTCTCCCAAGGAAAATATTTCCCATAGACCTTTTACTCATACTACAATAACATATTCCCTTATGAGCTCTGAATCGTTATCCTTTAAGTATACATGTTGTGATCCCTTTGTTCTGCTTTCCCATAGACTGATGAAGAGACTGCAACTCCAAAGTTTGCCTTCTTTTATTTTTAGTAATGGTTTTCAACAGACTCACCTAAGGTTTGCTGGTTTTCCTTATGTATTATTTTCTGTCCTCCTCCCTATTACAATTGCCTCTCATATCCTGTGGCATTGTGTTTTTGTGTAATCCCAGAACTAATAGCATTTGTATACCTATGCTTACACTTACAAAACTCATAGTTTATTTGTCTAGACACAGTGGTGTCTCTTTAATTGTTCCCTGTTTCTGTATGATTACTGTTGTATAGGTATGTAGATATAAATACAGACACATGCCTAAATAAAATTAGGGGAAAAAAAACAGGCATGCTCAAAAAGTGATACTGAAGTAATATGCTCTGAGGATGAAACAGAAGAGAATGTATAAATGAGCATATTTGACTAGAATTTTACAGAAGTGTTTTATAATATTTAATAAAACATGGAATAAAGCTAAGTGATTCTGCTGCAATGTTCGATGATGCTAATAAGGAATTCTGCAAAAGGATCCAGAACATGGATGTGAAATTCCAGAGGTGACTTTCCAGAGATGATTTTTTTTTATTTCAGAGGTATTCAGTTCTAACAGAATAATTCTAAAGCCCAAGGGAAAATAGAGATGTGATAGGTAATTTGCAGTTCTGATACAGTGGAGGATATTCACCCCAAGAAACTGCAGAAGTGTAGCATGCAGGCAACTGCAGCTCAGCTGTCCCTCTGGTGCGTTTTGCTAACATTGGAGAGGAAAATTCATTTCTCTTTTAGGGAGCAATTCATCTGACCATAAGGTAGCTCCCTACCTTCTGTTGAGATGCACAGAATCACGGGAATGCAGCTTCCTACCTTATGGGTAGAGTAATTTAGCTTTTGTTCTTATTTGCTATATTTAGCCTCTCTTATTGACTACACTCCCTAGATCTCTGTTGACTTTGAAGAAATTCATGGTGACCAGCTTAGATTTAAGGATAGTAATTCCAACACTGGAGTTACTACTCCAGTTTGTCTCATATGCAGAAGAACTATTTTGTAGCAAAACTTGGAATTCAGGGCAGCATGGGCTGCCTAGGCAGTGCAGGAAACAGCTCCAGTGACTCATTGAGGTGGGTTTTCTCATTTGAATCAGCCTTCTCTACACATTTAGGGAGTGTTGTGATGAGGATGGCATTATTTTCAGTTTAATTTTAATTATAGATTCTAAGCACATCTTTCAAAACTGTGGGACAACATTCTCATAGCAGCAGGGATCTTAATGGCAAAGCTTTGTCAGATCTGAAACTCCTAAACCGTTCTCTTCCCCCTTAATACAGGTTGGTTATAACATAGCATCATTTTTCCTGCCCTCAACCATTATACAGTGTTATTTTCATTGTCCAAGAATCACAGAAACATCCAGGTTGGCAAAGCCCCTCAGGATCACCAAGTCCAACCTATAACCCTACTCTGCAAGATTCACCTTAAACCATATCCTTAAGCACCACATCTAAACGACCCTTAAACATATCCAGGGTCTGTGACTGCATCACCTCCCCGAGCAGCTCATTCCAGTGCCTGACCACTCTCTCCACGACAAACCTTTTCCTAATGTCCAATCTAAACCTACCTAATCTCAGTTTAAAAGCTTTGTGAGCTTCAAGAGATTAGAGTGTAAGTGCTAAAATGTCTTTCCCCAGTTTGAGATGTCAGAAAGATTCGTTTCTGATGCTGAAATTTATGTTAATGCCATTTGGCCTGGGAAAAAAATGAATACTTTAAAACAACTTTGCCTACCTTTCTGCCTCTTCTCAATGACAATTTGGGGCTAAAATGCCATAATCATTTTTTTTTTCCACAGGGCAGCAATACATGCAAACATTACAAATTCCTTCTTAAGAGATTCCAGTTTAAAACAAGCTGAGCTTTATAAATGAAGCCAATCTCTCAGGGAGCTGGGTTGGATGACAGCATCTTGCAGTGAGCATATAAGCTCCAGAACTAGGCACATCACATTACAGATAGGAATCTTAGTGAAACGACTGGCAGATGCTCCCTCACCCAACAGTTAAAAATCAATCCTCCATGAAACAAAACTACCAGGTTGTTGCTTTTTTTCTTCTAAGGTATTCTTTCTGCTGAGGTTAACTCCACTGGGGAGTTTTGCCAACCTGTACTCACAGAGCAAGGAGCCAAGGCAGCACAGGCTGCTATGCTGCATTGTTTGCCTTTTTAGCTCCAGTGCTGGCTTTATTTCCCCTGTGACACCTTCCTTTTGCAGAAGAAAAGAAATAAGGAAGAGTTTTGTAAAACTCAGCTCAGTTTTCTATTCCCAGTTTCATTTCTGAGGTAGCTGTGCTATAATTCAGCTCTGCCACACAGCCCACACCCACTCACATCGATCTTTCACAGCAGAGTTGCATTTTACCCTTAACCATGTTTACACTTGTGCCGGTTTTACACTTACCATACAAAGTGCAGCCATGCCAGCAAGAGTGCACTGACTCAGCAGGTGTGACCTGGGGTACATGTCGTTGCTTAGGATCAGCAGATAGTGCGTCTGGATAAGGATCATCCAGCCCTCAGTGATTAAAGACCTGCTCATTTCCCATTTATAGACAGATAAATCAAAAATAGGTAAGGAAAAGAGAAAGGGGGGGAAAAAAAAGTAGAAAAAAGTGAAATAATTGCACACATGAATATTTCACTCCCATACTGTCAGACCACATTAAAATTAGAGGCCCCAATTAACTCTTGTTACTCTTTCTAGGTTCATTTCTCATTAGACAGACTAACAATACAAAAAAGCCATGGGCTTGCTTGAAGAGAAGTTAAAACAAGAGTTAGTTTTCTTTTCTGTTGATATCAAAGATGTTTTTTACTTTGGCCTGACAAATGCATAGGGCACTGTGTCAAGAAACAGCACTTGAACAAAAACTGCAAAACTTACTTTTGCTCACTTTTATAATTATTGAGTATTGAGCAAGTACTTCTTAAACACAGAGTTTAATACTTCAGAATAAAAGACTGACAGACTGCAGCAGTGATAATACTCCATAATGTCATATCACCATAACTATGCTGCAGGATGACTGAGGATTGAATATCATGACTAATTATTCCAGCAGACAACTCAAACATATGACATCACCAGCACCAAGTTGTGCTGAGTTGCTATTTTGCTTTGGTTTTAAACCCACATACAAGATTCTGGCAACCTTGTGGCTGATAGGATGCTCATATGGTAATGAGCTCACAGCGCAATTCACAAGCATGAGCAGTGTAAATTTTACCTACTTGTGTTTCCACACACCTAAGACATCTCCTCTCCCCTAGAAACCACCAGCAATCAGTAATGTGTTACTGAGTTTCTGAGAGGGATGTGGATGCTGAGGGAAGCTTCACACTGCTGACGTTATCAGTAGCCTCTAATGGAGTCCCAGCAAGTGTACCTTTTCCTTCATCCGACTCATGGCAACTTCTTCCCAGAGGAGTAGCAGCACCACAGGACAAAACTGGATTGTTGAGAGGCTTCTGATACTGCCATCAGGGCATGTGGACCTCAGCTGGAAGCCACTAGGGACGGGCAGGAGACTTGGCACAGGCTAGAGATGCATGCATATCCCCAGTGCTTGCCATCTCTGCACCAGTGTGGCATTGGGAGAGGCATTGGCATTCATAACTCCAACCTCACATCTCTTGCTGATACAGTTCTGCTGAAGTCAGTGATTAACAGCATCAGTTAATAACCCCTGTATGTAGTTGTAACACAGAAAACGCCAGCTGGAAAGGTCTGTTGGCTGAACATGTTTGGGATAGGATTTAGGGACTTCCCCGCTGTGCAGTTTGTGAGTTTCAGTCCCCTCCTGCAGGATCTGAGCTCTGTCTCTGCTGCAGAGGTATAACCACCGTCACAGGGACATCCAGGGAGGAGGGAGAGCAGCAAACTCTGCTTTTCCGTATTGTATTGCCTCCAGTAACACCAGGATGACCTTCACTTCTTATTTTTCTTCTAGATACTTTTCTGTTAGGCCTTGAGAAAATTCTCTCAGTAATGCACCATTCCCTTATCAAGACTTATGGAAAGGAAAACTGCCATCCTTGGAGATAGCCAGGCTACAGATATGGAATGATGTGTGAAGCCACTTCAGCTTCTTCCTTCTAGGTGGAATCTTCTCATCCTTTGAAAAACGGAAGTGTCCAAACATTGCACTACCTGGGCAGTATGAGCATATGAAATATGTAAATAAACACCAGTAAAATATGGCAAATAAATGGAATCCAGTGTGTATAAAATGTCTTTTAAGGCAGGGCAAAGCAATTGTGATCTGCTTGTGCAAATAAAATTGAATTGGCGCTTAAAAGCCTTCTCCTTCCCAGTAAGGACTACAAAGACAACATCTTTTATCACAGTTTTCATACTTCCTAAGAGGTGCTCATCCAGCCAAATGCAGATAACCTGGAGTTTGAGTCACAGGCACAGTTTTTAGCAAGAGTGAGATCTGATCTTCCTCCTCCATACCTCGTGCATTACAGTCAAAGCTGAAGCAATCCCACAAGCACTGCTTTGCACGTAACCCAAACTGAAATGAGCACGTTACATGGGAGAAGGTTACAGTTTATTTTGGGGCTGCTGTGTCATTCAAGCTTGGCCTGGGGCTTAGCCATATAACCAGCAGTCTTGTCACTAAGTCTCAGTGACAGCTTTTTAGGTTAGAGAGGCCTCACTCAAATATCTAAATGCAATCAGCGTTTTGGAGCCAAGGAGGTAACACTGAATAACATCCCTCCCGCTCCTTCCCCCCTGCCTCTTTTCTCAGCCACATTTTCATTCGGTTAATTAACTTTATTTTTCCTTTGATTTGTTTGCAGACAATAGGAAAGTAGTTAGACAAAGTCCTCCACTGAGTAGGGTTATTGATGTTGAAAGGGAAAGGAAATTGCTTAGCATTTTGTGCAAAGAACTTCAGAAAGAAATGGCTGAAGGAAAACTCGGAGCTAATTGTACTCCTTCAAAGCCAACACTAACATCTTTCAACTTTCTTATCATTTACGAGCACTGGGGAGCTCTAATTATTAGCTGTGAGCCAAACAGCAATTATATATATATATATATTTTTTTTTTTCCAAAGACTTAAGCAACCTCCCCCAGCCATTTGTGCTACCTTCCCAGCCACAGTTGCATGCCCAGGCTGCTTTCCAATCATCAGACATGACCAACTCACCAGCAGCCGGTGGTCAACCACAGCCAGGTGTGAAATAGTGGCTTCCACACGCTGCACTGAGAGCAAAAAGGGTCTAAGAACTCTCAGCTGCTGGCATGAAGGTAAACAGATCTTTGATTCTTCAAAACTGTTCTCACTTGGCTCTAATAGGATCAGCTAGAAATTAATTTCCTTTTTTTCAGGAGGACATTTTATCTCTGGTTCATAAATTCATCACAACAGTCCAGATGTGGTAAAGTTTAGGCATAAATTTTATGTACAAGCTATGTGTGAAGTTTATGCAACAGTAAATGTCAAAGCTGGACTTCATTGTCTCAGGAGAGCCCAAATTAGATTATGATTAGAAGCTACAAACGAAACAGACTTTGGTTGTGGAGGAACTTGAAGTTAGCTACCACATTTTAATCTCATAGTTTACTTGCACATTTTTCAGTCCTCTTGTTCCATCTTCTGCTAATATATCTCATTTAAATAAAGAAATAAACAAACCAAGAGCCTTTCCTTGGCTTATTATTGCATTATTTATCCAGAGAAGAAATCCTGGCATTGATTTTTATAAGGAATCAATCAATTGCTTCAAATATCAGCTTTGGAGATAAAGGCCTACCAAAGCTTTTCACTTTATGTTCCCAGAACAAGTTCACCAAGGACAGGAAGCTCATCTTTTCTTTCACCTCCCAGCTGAGGTTTATTTACTTGTCCAAATGTCTATCCACTGCAATTATAACAAAGAACCTCACAGAATCACATCATTTTAGGGGTTGGAAGCGACCTCAAAGATCATCCAGTCCCACACTGGGAGCAGGGTACACAAGAACACATCCAGGCAGGTTTCAATGAATAAATAAAATGGGCAGGGACAGAAATGTAGTCTAGAGGAAGATTTTCAGCTCTCACTCACTGAAATGCTGATAGAGTGAAAAGGTGTAGGAAATCTGAAGTGTTTCCAAAAGAACAATGCATGGCTTTAGGTGATATTTGATCCAAAATGCATGAATTTTAAATGCTTAAGATTTCACCTCTGTGCTAAAAGCTAACAAAGAATGACTATATCATGTAGCCTGGGATTAAGATTGGAAATCTCTCTTGAAAGGATGGTGCCAAACTGATCAGGTCCGTCTAAAACTACTGACTTGGGAAAGGTTGAAGAAGCTAAAATCAGTGACCTAATTAAAAAAAACAATCAAACAAAGAAAAAATCATTAAAATTTAACCTCTAGCTCAGATGAGATTCTCTAAAAACCATGCCAGTAACTAAAATTTGCCTTTCACATAACAAAAGTCACTCTGAGGGGCTTGATAAACTACCTAGATTGAGGATAGAATTTAAATAATGAAACTTTGGAGGCACAGCTTCATGTGTATAAAATATTGTCCTACCCATTTAATGTGTGCAAATTATCCTCCTTCAAAAGTTTGGTTTCTGCCTTTAATGTATTTGAATATTGCTGTCTTGTACAACCAAGTATATGCTGCTGGTTTCAGGTGAGTACCCTGACACAAGGATTTTCTACTTAAGACTTAAACAATGGTTTTAACAGAACCAAGAGTAGCTCAGGTTGGAAGAGAGCTTAAGATCACCTCAAAGAATCTATTATACTTATCACAGAAAGCCCCTCACAATCACCAAGTTCAACCTATAACTCTACTCTGCAAGATTCACCTTCAACCGTAGCCCCAAGCACCACATCCAAACGACCCTTAAGCACATCCAGGCTGGGTGACTCCACCACCTCCCTGGGCAGCTCATTCCATTCCCTGACCACTCTCTCTGTGAAAAACTTTTTCCTAATGTCCAATCTAAACCTCCCCAGCCTCAGCTTGAGGCATTCCCCCTTGTTCTGTCTCTGTCTCTGTGAGAAGAGCCCAGCAGCAGCCTCTCCACAATGTCCCTTCAGGTAGTTATAAACAGCAATGAGGTCTCCCCTCAGCCTCCTCTGTTTCGCACTAACCATTCCCAGCTCCCTCAGTCATTCCTCATAAGATTTTTTTCTCCAGGCCCTTCCCCAGCTTCATTGCCCTCCTCTGGACCCACTCCAACACCTCCACATCTCTCTTGTATGCAGTACCCAAAAGTGAACACAATACTCCAGGTGTGGCCTCACCACAGCCGAGTACAAGGGGACAATCACGTCCCTGCTTCTGCTGACCACAGCATTTTTAATACAATATTATCAACATATATATTGTGTGTGTGTGTACTGTATGTGTGTGAATAAATATCTACACATACTGTGATGGTTTGGGTGTCCTCCACCCCCCCACACTTTTAGAAATCACCCAGACTAGACTCAGCCGGCTCTGGAAATTTGAATGAAGCTTATATTTACAGCTGGCACAATGTACAAGCAGATATTTACAGTATATACAGTTATAGACAGAAATATACAAGGTAAAAAGGTACTACAGAAACAACTCCCCTCCCAGAAACCTGAGTCCCCAGGAGGGGCTCTCAACCACCCCTCACCTTCCCCCTACCCCTCTCAACCTTACCCCAGTCCCAAGGAAGAATGGAGGTTCGGCCAAGAGGGTTAAAAAGCAAGGTGAAGCAGCCAAGCAAAGGAGGGTGAGGTTAGAAAGCAAGATGGAGTCCAGCCAGCAGCCACGAGCTCCCCAGCAGGCAAAGTTCCCCAGCGAGGAGAAGAAGCAAATGCCCTAATCTTTGTTTTGCCTTTCTTCTTTTGTATACATCTCAGCAAGACTGTGAGGGAAGTAGACCTCACCATTGTTTTCATTTTACAGCCTATCATCTAGTTCTTCTCACCAAAACATGCTAGCTAGGCTCAAACTAGCACACATACATACATATAACTTCATCTTAGAAACTAGTCATGAATAGCAGCTTTATGCTGACAGCAACTTGACAGGGTGATTTTCAGGATTATTTCTTGGACTACCCAGCAAAACCAAGGTGATAGCTCCTAGATGATTGAATGTAACCACAGGACACAATGTCTCGTATCTCTACAGCTCCATTATAGAGAGAGTTACCAGGGAGCCTGGAAACATGATGATCATTATAGTGTAGCTTGTAACATAAGTTAATTTGCCTTACTGGAAAGATTTATAGCTGAAACTCAGAAGTGTGGAATGACAAAATTGGCTGATCCCAGGCAGCTCACCTCAAACATCCCTCTGATCACCCCAAAATAATTCCATGAGCTTTTCTTGAGGACTCATTGTAATAAAAGTTTCCAAAGCGCCAGGGGCAGTTCAGCTCAGTGAATCACTGATAGTGCTTTGCTTACACTTGAAGTTATTAATCACAGAATCACAGAATTAAGCTGGTTGGATAAGACCTCGAAGATCAAGTCCAAACTATCACCTAACCCTAAGCCTATCACCTAACCCTAAAGCACGGCACTAAGTGCCTCATGCAGTCTCCTCTTATACACCTCCAGGAACGGTGACTCCACCACCTCCCCAGGAAGCCCATTCCAATGCCAATCACTCTTTCCATAATGAACTTCTTCCTAGCATCCTGCTCTGGTGTAGATTGAGACTGTGTCCTCTTGTTCTGTCACTGGGTGCCTGGGAGAAGAGATCAACCCCACCTGGCTACAACCTCCTTTCAGGTAGTTGTAGAGAGCAATGAGGTCTGTCCTGAGTCTCCTCTTCTCCAGGCTGAACAACCCCAGCTCCCTCAGCCCTGACATCCAAAATGCATACCACAGAAATTCCATCTCGTCTGTTTCTTACTGGTTTTGTCTTGCACAATGTTAGCAATTTCTTCCATTCTCCCATAGCAGAATTTTATTGGTTCTGTACTCAAACCACAGCCCCCACCTCTCTCAAGCTTCCCTCGTTTAGCCTCAGTTCTTCCCAGGATTTCCTCTCCCCAGTTGCATTTTCCTTGCTTGGTTGTTCTGATCTGGCTTGTCTCTGAACCTCACCTGAAAGGAGCTGTTCAAGTCAGGTCTTGGTTTCCAGATGAGGCCTCTCCAGTGCCAAGCAGAGCCTAGGGATTACTGCATGTTTCCTACAGGCGGTAGGAAACCTGGGCTGGGTGCTGACACAGCTGTTCCACTTCCAGTTCCAGAATTATCTCATTGGCTTGGATACCTCTGACTGTTGCCACGCTGCAGAGAAGGCAAAATCCCTTCAATATTTTGGTTGATCTGAATGGAGAACGGCTCTGGGACCTGAGTTATCCAAGATGACCAGCATCTTGAACTGAACCAGACCAATATTCCAGATCAAGAATAATAAACTGCAATAAAATCACCCCTAGGGCCCAGTGCAGAAAGGTTTGCACACAGCAGTAAGGAAAAGTAAATATGAATGCCAGAAAAAGGTAGCAATAACATTCTGATTTTAAGCACCTCAGAAGGGCGATTGTCAGCTCAGTCTTCATCTGGGCTGCTTGTGCATGTGTGTCAGTTGGAGGCATAAGCTAAACCTCTTCCAAGCTAACACAATGAACGAATGTTATTAAATATTCCTTTCAATTTTTCCAGTGCAATGTGGCTCTTGATCTTATTTAGAGCATATTAGCTATGTTCTGAAGGAAATATAAGGTCATTAAAGCTATTCCTGTGGTCTTTTGTGTGAGGAGTTGACATACTTTACACAAGAGGCGATTTTCACTTCACACTGCTCCTGAGGGTTGGATGGGGCTATTATTCATACACTAGGAGCAGAGAGAGAGCAGAGGCATGGATAAATATCAGTGTTGTCAAGTTTATATACTTAGTCTGGATTCCCTACTTGAAGCACACAAGCTCAGAAATAACAACGCTTCTTAGAAGGCTTTTCAAACGTAGCTGACTTCATTTGCAGCTCTGACTGATCAGCTTTGGCAAATCCAGCCCTGTGTGATCAGGTCGAGCAATCAGAAAATTAGTGATGAGCAGTAGTGGCTACTGGTGACGAATGTGAATTTCTTGGCTCCATCAAAAATGCCACTGGTGTAAGGATCTAGATTCTCTCAGGATTCAGTAGTCTTAATGATTAAGCCATCCTCTCTTCTTGACTACAGATCTTTGGACTTCTATGTCTAATAAGGCAAGCAGCCAGTTTGCAGCAGAGTGATTTGCTGCATGACCCTAATTAAATTCTCAGGCACTATTTGCCATTGCTTTGGAGGAAGCAGGTTTTTAGGAGGAAAAAAAAAATGCAACGTAGAAAACTCAGTAACAGTTGCCCTTACGGGCACTTATGGGGAAGTCTGACCCCATTTGTAAGGGGTAGCCTAGCATTGTGACCATCTAGTGTTTCAACAGTCTGTGTGCCCGTCAGACTTATTTCACCCTGTCTTAGATATCTAGATCTGAAGCAGTCCATTAAGCTCTAACTGGTGAGGAGAAGCCTGTCTAACCCATCCTAGCAGTCTGCTCAGGGGTGTCAAAGTGCTTGATTCTTTCCACGCACTATAAAGGCAGAGGTGTTGAAACTCAGTTGTGTGAACCTAATCAGACCCACAGGACTTACACAGATAGCAGCTTTTGGTTGCTCTTTTCTTTGTTTAATTTTCCCTCTCCATGTCCACATTTTTTCTCCCGTCCAGGTGGCTTTGCCCAGCTCTTACTCAAAGCAGCTTCTGTCTCTAAGATTTTGGTGTCAGTGCACTGCCCCCTGAAAGCAGGAAGGAGTTCAAACAGTTACTCTGTAGAACATTGGATTTCTTTGGTATTGGATCATACTTTTTCTTAGACCTCTGAGAGTCACAGGGCCAGTTCTTTCCAGCAGTTCAGTTTCCATCTACATGGTGAAAATCATGCCCCTGCAGGAAAAATAGTCTACCAGACTATTTCTGATTCTCACATTATGTGAGCTGCAGAGCTCTATATATTTTTAAAGTATTCTTTATGTGGGCACAGAAATATCTTTTCCTCTAATATCCTTCTGTGCATCAGGTGAATATTTTTCTTTCTAACACCACAGAAAAAGATACTCGTTAGCAGCAAACTGACTTGGCCAATCTCATTTTTCATTTCACAAAGTTCTAATCAGCTGAAATCAGGGCCTACCAAACTTATCTGGTTTGCTATGGCAGCTGTAGTTAATAAATGATCATTAGAAGTAAAATACATTTGCTGCAATTATCTATTCATAAGCTGCAAGGAGACAGGAATAGATGCAGAATTAGAATCACAGAATGGTTTAGCTTGGAACACTTTTAAGGTTGGAGCTTCCATAGTTTCTCTCAGAAACCTGTTTCAGTGCCTCACCATGTTCATGGTGAGGACTTTATTCCTAATGTCTAATCTAAATCTAGCTTTTTCCAGTTTGGAACCATCACCCCTGTCACTACAAGCCTTTCTATAAAACCCCTCTTAATCTCTCTTATAGTTTCCTTTAAATACTGGAAGACTGTTGAAAGTCTCCCCAGAACCTTCTCTAGGATGAAAAAGCCCAACCCACTCAGTGTGTCTCCATAGGAGAGGTACTCCAGCCCTTTGGTCATCTTTGCGGCTCTTCTCCGGTCCTGCTCTAACAATTCCATGTCCCTCTTGTGTTGGGTGCTTGAGACAGTACTCCAGGTGAGGGTCTCACAAGAGCAGAGTAGAGGAAGAGAATCACTTCCCTTGACCTGCTGGTGACACTTCCTTTGATGCAGCCCGGGACATAATCGGCTTTCTGAGCTGCAGATACATTGCTGGCTCCTGCTGAGCTTCTCAATGACTAACACCATCAAGTCCTTCTCCTCAGGACTGATCTCTCCTTTCTCCTTCCAGTCTGTATTTTGTGCATGAGATTTCCCTGACCCATGTGCAGAACCTTGTACTTGTCTTTGTTGAACTTCATGAGCTCTGCACATGCTCTCCTCTCAAGCCTGTCAAGGTCACACTGGATGACATCTGTTCCCTCCAGAATGTCAACACCACACAGCTTGGTGTCATCAGAAACTTGCTGAGGGTGCACTCAATCCCATTCTCCACTTTGTTGACAATGATATTAAACAACACTGGTCCCAGAATCAGACCTGGGTAAACAGCACTCCTCACTTGTCTCCATTTAAATACTGACCCATTGGCCATTACTCTTTCAGTGTGATCATCAAGCCAAGTTCTCACCCACCGAGTGGTCCACTCTTGTCTTCCCTTTTTAGAGACCAGTGTGCTAGAGGGAAGAGTGTAAATCACTTTGCACAAGTCCAGGTAAACTACATCAGCTGTTTTTTCCCTTGTCCATAAACTCTTTTACCTCATCATAGAAGACCACCAAACTGTCAGGCATAATTTGTCCTTGGTGAAGCCGTGGTGGTTGCCACCACTCATCTGTACTGATCGCACAGCCACCAAAGCTGATAGAGAATGGGTACAGAAAAAATCCTAAGGGAGGGTTGGGGGCTGTGAGGCGTTTCCTGGGATTATGACATGAAGCATGGGAACCTACAGGACTTGTGAAGACTGGGGGCAGATGCACAACCATAGTCCTCTGTCCCCCATTCACCATTAATTGGACTGTATCCCTGGGGAGAGCGGAGGAAGTGGGGACAAATACTCAAACAAACAAAGGAAATTTTAACCACATCTGACTGTACTATTCAGGGTTTTATAAAGCACTTTGAAACACTAACAAAGAAGTCTCTAAGCAAGCAAATGCTGTTATTGTATTGAAAATGTTGCAAACTCAGTTGACAGGATTCTGATTATGACCTGAAGCTGCCTTGGGAAACTGGGCATAAGGAACATGTTTGGTAGGAAGGACACAAAGGCAAGAAAAGAAATTATATATATATATATGTATATATATATATAAAAAGAATGAATGGAAACAAATTCTACTCTAAACAGGTGATTAGAAAGATGTAGTTGTCCATTTTGTGTATTTTATGGCAGCATTTTGCAATTATGAGAGAGTTACCACGAAGGAGGAACAGCCAAATGAGCTGTAATTGGCAGTAAAACTGAGACATCAGCACGTGCAGAAATTCTATACATTTAAGTGTGAATGCAGTGCACACCATCCACACTGTTGAATCACACCTAGAATTGAACCAGTTATAAATACTGAATGCTGTGATTTTTTTACAGGAGGCAACAAAGACAGAAGGACAGAGAGAAACAGTGGAATTGTGTTTTCTCTTGAAGGCTGCCTCCTAAATTCCCTTGTAATTTTGGTAGAGGCCTAAAAAAAAAAGACTTTCAATAAATCAGGCAGTTTTCCTTGCTTTCTTAATTCCAGCACATGTTCTCAACAGCTCTCTTATTAAATCCTTGTAATCCATAATGCTGTAAATGCATAGAGTCAGACTGACATCTGCCCTGTTTTCTTTTGTGATGGTGATTTTACCCCCCTGAGGTTACAAGGCTGTAGAAGTGAATTGCAAATGCCAATTGTTGCATTGAATTCTGTTTCAAATTTTATACCACGTGCAAATTCTGCTATAAATGACAGAAATAAATCAAATACACTGATAAAGACAATGTAAATAGAAGAAGAAACAGGTTGAGCCTGACCCAAAATGTACATTCAGAAGGTGATACTGAACCGCACCTGACGTTGATGAAGGCTGTGGGTATGACAAGAAATCCTACTTACTCCATTCTTCATTTGCGTTATAGATCCCAGTGATCAATGCCTAATGCAATGTTTTGAGAAGCAACCAGGTCCTGCTGAGGGCTATATGACTAATCAATACCTCGGAGCTTCTAAGGAAATGTAATATCCCAAGTTAAACATCTTCCTGCAAGAAGTCTGTGTTATTTTCAAGAAGCCAATGTCAACATTTACAGGTTGCAGTCCAGAAACTCAAAAGTACAGAGATTTGTTCCAAGCTGTGACAACTTGAACTCTTCTGGTGACTGAGGATGTGGCAGGTTTCCTGAAAGTCACTGGAACATCTAAAAGCCTTCCATTAGTCAGTTTAAACTGCATTTGAAACAACCTTCAAGATTTATTTCCCTGCTTGTTCTTTGGCATTCAACAACAATGTCCTTCTGAGGAAGGAGAGAATTAGCACACTGTTAGCACACATCCTAACAACCAAAATAAGCAGACATCCAGGCTGAGTGGTGAATGGCTGGACAACGGCCCTGAGGAAAAAGACCTAGGGGTCTCGGTTGATGAAAAGCTCAGCATGAGCCAGCAGTGTGCACGTGGAGCCCAGGCAGCAACCCTGTGCTGGACTGAAGCAAGAGCAGTGTGGCCAGCAGGGCAAGGGAGTGGATTCTACCCCTTTGCTCTCCTGAGATCCCACTGTGTGCAGTTCTGGAGCCTCCAACAAAAGAAGGACATGGAACCGTTAGACCAAGTCCAGAAGAGGCCACAAAGATGTTAAGAGAGCTGCAGCAGCTCTGCTATGAGGACAGGCTATGAGAGTTGGGACTCTGCAGCCTGGAGAAGAGAAGGCTTCAAGGAGATGTTGGAGTGGCCTTCCAATATCTGAAGGGGGCTACAGGACGGCTGGGGAGGGACTATTCACAAGGTCTTGTAAGGACAGGACAAGGAGGAATGGCTTTAAACTATCAGAAGGGAGATTTAAATTGGATGTTAGGAAGAAGTTCTTTCCAATGAGGGTGGTGAGACACTGGCACAGGTTGCCCAGGGAGGTTGTGGATGCTCCCTCCCTGAAGGTGTTCAAGGCCAGGTTGGATGAAGCCTTGAGCAACCTGTTCTCGTGGGAGGTGTCCCTGCCTACGGCGGAGGGCTTGGAACCGGATGATCTTTGAGATCACTTTGAGAATCATAGAGTCACAGAATGGTTTAGGTTGTTAAACCATTATATCATTCTAAAATGCTCCTCTAGCCTTGACCATCTTCAGATTTCAAGTCAACTTGGAATTGTTTTACTTAAATGCTTTTATGGCGTACATTATGAGTATCAAGATACTATATCTGCTCTGAGTTGCCTTTCCTTCCAAATTGCATCCCCTTCTTTAAGATGTTAGTGGAAATCTTTGCATGAATTGTAGCTTCAGCCTCTTGCCCAATATCTGCTTAAACAGTTGTTAACTAATTCTATGGCCTCCCCTCTCCCTTTTCTTCCATTCTAAATTGTGTTCTTGGAGGAGAGAATGCAGTTACTAAATAGCTCCAGACAACATTTTATTGTTAAAAAAACAACCCTAGCAGCCAACCAAAACATTGCAAGAGCAGATAAAAGCATAACTCAAATTTCTGAGTTTTCATTAGAGGCCTTCCAGCACCTGAGGGAGGCCTACAAGAAAGCTAGGGAGGGAGGATTTTCAAAAGCATGTAGTGATAGGGTGAGGGGAAATGGTTGCAAGCAAATGGAGAGTAGATTTAGATTGGACTTTGGAAGATGTTCTTTACTGTGATGGTGGTGGTTGAGTGGAACAGGTTACTCGGGTTGGTGATGGAGGCCCCATCCCTGGAGACATTCCAGGTCAGGCTTGATGGAGATCTGAGCAGCCTGGTGTATTCAGGGATGTCCTTGCTCATTGCAGGGGGATTGGAGAAGATGATATCTAGAGGTCTCTTCCTACCCTGTATATTCTATGATTCTGTGATTCTGTAACTGTTAGGTCTGACATCACACAAGTGACTTTGTAAAAAAGACCTGCTTAAAAGCACTGATGATTTTTACCACACCTGTTGTCTGGGTTTCTTGCAGAGAGACAAAATTTTGGACATCCAAATCCTATCAACTTAATTCCTACTGATTCTACATTAAAGAAACCAGGAAGTAGTAAAAACCCCAAAACAACAACAACAACCACCACCACCTAAGCAAACCCTCCTAAACAAACACATACAAAAAAACCCAACCCAACTCAACCAAGAAATAGTCAATGTTATTTATTCTTCAAGACCAGTGATATATTAGAAACATTAGAATACTCAAGCTTTGAGTGTGCTTCCAAAGCATCCCCCCTTGATTTGTTGTGACTGTATTATTAATTGATGTCCTTCTAGCTCTGAAATATTTGTTATTTTTGACAAAAAAGCTTTGAGTGCAGACGCAGCAATACATTTATGGTAAATATAGCCTGGAGGCTTACTCATTTTTCAGAGAAGCTCTTGGCCTTGACTTGAAAATGAATAGTTATGAAAGCAGATAATTTGAGCAAAATGCCAACTCTTTCCATTTCTTTCCTAGTTGGTAGTGAATGGTGAACTTATTTTGGAGTGAATTAATAGCATGATGCCATTACATGGGAATGCACAGCCTGTTCATCATCCCTTGCAAGTCTCTGAGCATTCTCTGTAAAGCTATTGCTGAGAATGAAAAATTATTACTCATCTACCTTGAAGGCTTCACAGCTGTAATAAATGTAAAGTATCAGCTACTTCATTTCTAGAGGAATTATTTTGAGCTTCCTGCAATTTTCTCAAAATGAATAAAGTTATAAAGAAATCTGGATAATAATGAATTGCACATTTTAGGTCAGTTTGTCCTACTAAATTCTACCACTTCATAAATAAAACATTGAAGAGCTGAAATTGTAAGGAATTAAACAGCCAACGGTATTTCTGCCTCTGTGCGAGGAGTTTCCTTCGTTCTATGGGAATGAATCAGTGAGTGACATCCAGCAAATCCATCTTGCCTTTGGAGAAATAGTACAGATATTGAACATTTCTGATATGTGTCCCCTGCCAGAGGGTCAAAGTAACCGGTGCAGGATGAACTTTTATGTCACCAGTACTAAGATGCCAGATTCACAGATCAGTGCTTGAGGTAGAAGTTACTTAAATGACACCATGACCACAAGTTTCAGTAGATCGCTGCTGTGAAGAAAGGCTGAGGGACCTGGGGCTGTTTAGCCTGGAGAAGAGAAGGCTGAGAGGGGATCTGACCAATCTCTAGAAACACCTGAGGGGTGAGTGACAAGATAAAGGTGCCAGGCTCAAGATAAAGGTGCCAGGCTCTTTTGGGCAGTGCCCAGTGACAGGACAAGGACCAGCAGGTACAAGCTGGAACACAGGAGCTTCCACCTCAACATGAGGAGAAACTTCTGTATGGTGAGGGTGACAGAGCCCTGAAGCAGGCTGCCCAGAGAGATTGCGGACTCTCCTTCTCTGGAGACTTTCCAAGCCCACCTAGATGCTTTCCTGTGTGACCTGCCCTGGGTGATCTTGATTTGGCAGCGGGGTTGGACTGGATGATCTCTGGAGGTCCCTTCCAATCACTACCATTCTGTGAGTCTGTGATATTTGCTTAGCTCTGTCCGTGGTATGAGATGTTGTTCCCATTAAACTGAAGTTGAATTGAGCCCTTATGTTTAACTCTAGAACCTGAATGGCCAAGTGAAATTCATCCTGCAGATAAATGACAGCCATTCCCATGGACCTCGACTTGTCCCACTGGCAGTTTTTCTGATATGCACATAGAGTCCAACCCCATACAAATGATTTCTTTATCAGACATCAACTTTATTTTCCCAGGCTCCTTATTCTCATCAAAAAACCCAAAACCAAACAAAAACCACAACAAAACCCCACAACTCCCCTCAGCAAAACAAACCAACCCACAACATGCAACAACAAATAAAAAGCCAAACCAACAAGCAAACAAAAAAACATTTACACCAAAATAAAAGATTCTGAAGTAATTTCCTGACAAAGCAACAAAACAAACAAAACCCAAATCAAATCCAAGCAAAAAAAGCACCGACCAACCTATAAATAAAAAAAAAAACCCAACAAACTAAAAACCATTTTCCACATCAATTCTGTTAGCACACAGAGATGCACCACTCCATTTCTATTAATTTTATAAATGAAATTTTCATCCTGAAAGAGCATCTATTAATATATATATATATATCTCCTTTATCCTAAACATGTTATTTTCCTGAGAAATAGAAGAGAGTGTTGCAGAAAGGGCAACAAGTGCCTGTGGCAGAAGTCAGAAGTAAACGAGGCTAGCATGAGAGTAACTTATTGATCAGTCTAGCCATAAGCTGAAACGGTTCTTCTGCACCACTTACCAATAACAAAAAACATCAGCAGAATTAAAGATTGTTAAAGATTACCCTAACTGATTGTGAACTGACATGAAGATTACATTTTCCAGAACAGCATTTCATTGCAACAGATAATCACCCATTCTGCAGCAGAGAGAGAAAAAAGAAACCATTTCCCTTTGATGCACTGACAGGACAGGAGTGTTAAGACCAGAGAAAAGTAGTTTTGCTATCTATGCTTATCAGCTGTTCAATACCTACTTTATAAGAGGGTTCGCCTGGTATTTCCTTCTTGACATGCAATTGCTGCGCCTGGGAAACAGGTAGGAAAAACAGAATTTCATGCCCATTGTGGCTCTGTGTTGTAGTTTGAAGCAGGATGCACAGTGGGAGTCTGTGAGTGGAAGGAAAGTTGAGAATCACAGAAGCATAGAATTAACCAGGTTGGAAAAGATCTTCAAGATCATCAAGGCTAACCTACCACCTAATACCTTCTAATTAATTAAACCATGGCACTAAGTGGCTCATCCAGTCTCCTTTTAAACACCGCCAGAGGTGGTGACTCCACCACTTCCCCGGCAGCCCATTCCAATGCCAATCACTCTCTCTGGCAAGAACTTGCTCCTAACATCCGAACTATTCCTCTCCCAACACAACTTGAGACTGTGTTCCTTGCTGGTTGCCTGGCAGAAGAGATCAATCCCACCTGGCTACAACCTCCCTTTAGGTAGCTGTCAACTTTGAAAAGATAAAGGCTTCATTTGTGCTAAGAGATGACTATAAAACACATCCTTTTATCAATTGTATAGAATTCCCTCTTAATATACAAGACAACAGCCTTTGAGTGACTGAGATTTTCATGTAAGAACTCCAAGCATGAGGTTCCAAAGCCTTTTGCCTCTTCCAGGCCCATGAAATGATGTGTCTCGTGCACAAAGGCTGAGGCCACACTAAATCAACTTGCCATTCTCAGCCACTCAGTTAATCAGTCTGGAGAATTAATAGGTAATTAAACCATAATCTTGTTTGTTTTTCTCGGAGAACACTCTAACTTCTCAGATGTTAATACAGCAACGACTTCAGTACTAAGAATTTTCCGTCTAAGTAGAATCCACATAAGATAAATTCTGGGTTCTTTACTTAGGACCTAAAAAATCTTATGAACTAACATGTTTGATGGGAGGTGATGGAGTCCAGCTGCTTGGTTCTATGACTCTGTGCTTCTTTCTGTACTAGAGATGAGAAATTTGAGCTTCCATTTTCAAAACCATGAACCCGATGGGTCAGGTAATTGTCTAAGAAGCAGCACTCTTATTTCACCAGGGTTCTGGGGATGGTAGTTGTAAGGCATTCATTTAGTGAAGTCAGACACAAAAGTCAGACGCTGAAAATGCCTCTTCTCACACAAAAAGTGTCAGCGGCCAGGGCAGACTACAGATGATGGGATAAGGTCACCACCAAGGCCACTTCCAATCTTCATGTTTCAGACGTCTGTTTCCTAGAACATGGTGTTACAAGCAAGGCTACAAAGATAACCCCTCCTCGGTGCCGGCAACCAGAGCATCACCAGGCACTGAGTATTTCCAGGAGGGAACAGTGGGTTGGGGATAATGGAGCGTGGGAAGTATGAAGATCCAGAATTCCCTGGAGTGTTACTTTTCAAATATTTTTGCATTTTTTTTGGAACAAACTGATTGCCTTTGGAATATGTCTGCTTGGTCCAGGTCCAGAATTCACAGCTTTTTGCAAACTCTCCAAACTGGAAGACCTCAGAAGCATTGGGCCTGATCCTTTTCTCATGACATCAGCTCTGCGGGTGCGCTCCTGGCCTCTCTCTAACGCTGTGTTTTCCACAACCATGGGATAGAGGAGATGCAAGTCACTGTTTCAGACAACCTCCTTCACTTCAGCCTAACATCACAATTACTACATTTTCTAAAAGATAAGTGCATGTCTTATCAAGAGCACTTAATGGTTCCTGCCCAACACAAAGTATACCTGCAAAATGAAGCATGCCACAGACCTGCAGGTCTGAAAAGCTTTACTTTTGGCTGCTTTTACCATTCAGAATAAAAGTTGTTATTTTAAGTGGTTTTGTTTTGCTTTTGCCTAGCCTCTTTACCTTTAATACTTCCTGCATTCTGAGGTTAAATGAAGACTAATATGTGTTTCACTGGACCTTAGGCCAGTAACAGTCCTCCTACAGCTCTTGCTCAGTTGGAAAATCCCACTTCTAATTCTGTGAATTTCAAGGTGTAGGATCTTGAAGGTGACACACTTGGAGCCAGCCTGTTCCAAAGCTCATCAAAATCACTGGAAAGAGGTTTTCACTCAGGGCTTTTTTTTTTTTATTCACCTAATTCTAACACCAGAGTAATCCCATTGATTTTCAAGGAGCTGTTGAAATGTTTAAAATTAGGTTTATCCTTTCTCAGTTGAGGCCTATGGAGGCAGAACACATATACTGGAAGGAATTTTTCCATTAACTTCAAACATTTTTTTTCAGCCCCTCCCCCTCCATAAAAAGGAAAAGAAGAAAAGAATTGAGTAACACTTAGTCTGACTTTCCTCCTGTGGTTTGCTTTGTTTTTCAAAGACATTCCAGAAATGTATTCCAGATGTTCTCAAATCCTTGTAACTTACTTTCCGTACTATATAAAACTTTTTCTACCAGGTCTGTTCTCTCTCTCCCTTTCTTTCACTGGTTACTATTTCCTTATCTTTTCCTCTTCATTGTCTTTATATTTTTTAACTCCGAGTTCCAGAGGAGTTAATTTGTATTCTTCCAGAGGTCTTGCTTGGAAACCCGCATTATCTCCTGGAAGAAAAACTGTTGCACACGCTAATATGTCTTGCTTTGTGAAGTTCTTAATTAAATAATAACATTTAGTTTCATTAGCTGGATTGCAACAATTGTAAAAGATATCAACTTCTCACCCTCAAGACAATAAATAGTCTTTTGAATATTGAATTAACATTGCACGTTGGCACCCATGCTGTCTGATAAAACACAAATTACAACCTTACCCAGTCCTTGCAATGTAAAGTGTGGCTAAAGAAGTGTCTCCTTTGTCTGGCTAATTATAAGCCAGTTGCTTGATCATTATTTCCATAAAGATTGCTTCAGCTCTATTTGGCAATTTTGTTGTTGGAAAATGTTGCTGTCATGAAACTGAAAGTGGCTGTCAAGCTCTCAGAAGGAGAAAGTAGTTTTAATGAAGCCCAGGCTATTTTTCCAATCATTCAGATGAACTTGGTCAACATTCCTCTCTCCACATGAACTAAGCACATGAAATTTCACCTTTCTCCTCAGGAGCTGCTGCTTGGCAATGATGTTTATTCACTCCTTCCTGAGGTTACAGTCCTGCTCTGCAGAACTGATGAGAAACTGCCACTCTCCTGTGTTATTGCTGGAAGAAAAGTGTATGGGAACTGGCCAGAGCTCCACTGGGGGTTCCAGATGCTCACTGAGAAGAAACAGATTTTTCACAGCCCCAGAGTACCTACTCAGGACTTGTTAAAACTCTTTTTATTTAGGGTGGTGATATTTTTTTCTTGGTTGACTACTCAAAAATAGCTCACAGCAGTACTTACAACAGTATCTGAGCTCCCTTTTTATTTAAAAGGCAGAGAGCCAAACCTAATACAGTGTAAATCAGAGCAACATCGACTTGCATCAACCAGGGATCCTGCCTATCATATTCTAACAAATGCAGATGGTAAATGTTCATCCCAGACATGTTTTTAAAAGCTCCAAAAAATAGAAGCAATCACATCATCAAGCTTTTTCCTGCAACTGAGTACTGCCTGAAATCCAAATATAGATCTAAGTAGTACTCCAAATAATGTGGCATAGCAGTGAGCAGCGCTGGCTGACTTTTTGGAAGTCAGAGGACTTTTCGCCATTGTTTACAATGCACTTATCCTGTCAGGGTGAAAAATGGTTCTGATTAGATCTGAGCCTTCATCAGGTTTGAGATTCTTTGGGATTTGAGATTTCATTCTTGGTAGCTATTTCATTGCAACAGCTCATGAAGGACCCAGCAGAGATCAGAAATCCGCTGTGGTCAGTATTGTGCACACATGCAGCCCGTTCCTGAGATCTAAATCAATTAAGTAGAAATAACCCAAATGACCACAAACGAATCTCCAAACCTCTACAACATCACACAGAAATATTTTCTCTGTCTGACAGGTGAAAAAAAATCAGATAAAGTTATTTGCTAAACCCTAAGAGAAGTCTGTGGGTGAACTGTAGATTCCATGAACTCTGTCCAGCTCTTTACTCACAAAACCTCCTTTAGCTGCTAATTTAATCCCACTCTTTCCCTCCCCCCCTCCTTGTAATCCAGAAGGGAATGCTTGATTAATAAATGAATCAATCCTGAGCAATGGCTTTGCCACGACTTGTCTGAGGCATTGTAAATATAATCCTGTAAGGAATAGTACACCACTCTGGAAGCGTGCCAGCGTTATGAGTTAACTTCTGAAATGAAGAAACAAGTTGTCTTTGTCCTAGGATTGAAATGTTCAAATATCAGAGCCAGTGTTTGTAATGTTGAGGGAAGGGAAAGGAGAGAAGGGAGGAAGAGCTTTATTTTGCAAATTCAGTTCGAATGGAGAGCTCCAGAAAACAAGAAGAAAGAGTGCTGAGGTGGTAGACAGGATGTACCATGAATAACAATGTATCCTGTGGATATTTACTACCAAATGATGTTTAACTGGAAGGAAAGTGGGAGTCACCGCAGCAAGCAATTCCCATCCGATTTCTTAACATGTAAATCAGGAGCACAGAAAGGCCATTTATGGGAGTCTCACCGAAACAATGGCTTGGCCGCTGCCAAGTGGTGACATCATGCTTCACAAAGGAGAAGGAAGAGGACTGTAAGTGCAGGATGCCTTGCCAAGAGCTTTGTTTTGTTTCCATAGAAGGGGAAAAAAGAGAAAAAAAGAAGGAAAAAATGAAAGAAAAAATGAAAAAGAAAAAAAAAAAGGGGGGTGGGTGGTGGAAAGCAATGCAGCATTTTTTCTCAAGAATATAGCATTACACACAGATGAAACAAGAAAAATCTGCAGCAGCTCTCAGAGAAGTTGTCATGTGACTATTGGAATGCATTTCCCAGTCCTTTACTGCGACTGGAACAGCACTGGTGAAAAGTCAGACTGAATTTTGCACTCTCAGTATGCAAGCGCAGTGAAAGCCAGCAGAAGGCCGTGCACACTCACACACACCCCCCCAGGGAGGCGAAGCAAAGACACACAGTATCACACACACAGTATCATCAGGGTTGGAAGAGACCTCACAGATCATCAAGTCCAACCCTTCACCACAGAGCTCAAGGCTAGACCATGGCACCAAGTGCCACGTCCAACCTTGCCTTGAACAGCCCCAGGGACGGCGACTCCACCACCTCCCTGGGCAGCCCATTCCAGTGTCCAATGACTCTCTCAGTGAAGAACTTTCTCCTCACCTCAAGCCTAAACTTCCCCTGGTGCAGCCTGAGGCTGTGTCCTCTCATTCTGGCGCTGGCCACCTGAGAGAAGAGAGCAACCTCCTCCTGGCTACAACCACCCCTCAGGTAGTTGTAGACAGCAATAAGGTCACCCCTGAGCCTCCTCTTCTCCAGGCTAAACAATCCCAGCTCCCTCAGCCTCTCCTCGTAGGGCTGTGCTCGAGGCCTCTCACCAGCCTCGTCGCCCTTCTCTGGACACGCTCAAGCATCTCGATGTCCCTTCTAAACTGGGGGGCCCAGAACTGAACACAGTACTCAAGGTGTGGTACGTTCTCCTTCTCAGCTTTTCCAAACTAGTGCCAGCCCCAGCTGTAATCCGCAGACAGCATTGTTCTTGTTCTCCTTGAACTAAACTAATATGCAACACATGAAAAGTTGGTGTTTATATCTTCTACCGAACCCAGGATTGCTAATTTACTGAAGAAACCACAAATTAGCAGCACCTATCTCTTAATTAGACAGGGGTTTTAATAGGTTTTAACCTCAGGAATTTCAGAACATTGACTTTTCTTTTTCCTTCTGATTCCCACAAATAGTACAAATAAATTAATCAGCTGGAACAGATGGAAAAGAACTGGAAACTTTGAAGGCTTCTGATTCATAGAAATGAAAAATGCTCTGCTCTCAGATTTACCAAAGTCAGCACTTCTCTTCTGTTATGTGGTGTCTTATGGAATATTAGAGCACAAGAGAGAATCCCACAGTAAGGATTTTCTATGTCATATACATGACATTTAATTTGCAAGAGTGTGGATGATTGTTCCAGACTGTACCTTGTGCTGATAGCTAATCCTTTTAGGAGGGAGGGAACATGTATGCTCTTCCTCAAGGCGTGCATTTGGTACCATATGCTTTTAAAAAGCTTGATTCTATTTATGACTTGAATAGTGCTGACAATACATATGGAGCAAGGCTCTCTTATGCCCCAAACATTAAAGCATTATAAAGACCTTTGTGGTGTTTACTGTGGCTTCATCCCCAGCCTCACCCTGGGGTAAACAAAACCAAAAAATGAAATCAAACATACATGAAAGTGTATCAGAATGTCACAAGCAAGGTTTCTGCAATGCCTATTAACAGAGACTGAAAGTGAAAACCAAAACAAACCAGTATTTAAAAGTGTTTAAAAGGTGGCTGGATGAGGCTCTTAGTGCCATGGGTTAATTAGAAGGTGCTGGATGATAGGTTGGACTCAACGATCTTGAAGCTCTTTTCCAATCTGATTGATTCTGAAAACCAAACCCACAAACAAACAACAAAAAACAACATCAACAAAAAAATCTCAACATATTAAAACCCTTCTATGCTTTATCCACTTTTTCTTTTGCTTGTGTGCTCTCCATTCCAACATTAAGGTCGGGAAACACAGTGAGATTGATGGAGAGCTGTATCTGTTAGGGGCTTTTGTAAAAGCCAGCTTAATTATTTTTCTTCTGAATTTTATTGCAAAATTCAGCAGAAGCCCCCTGAGTACAGAAATCTGTTTGTTTAAACGTGGCACAGCTGCAATGATAAGGTTGGAGGGGAGACTACAGTTTAGCTGTGGGTTTTAGCAGCTTTCAGAGAAGCAGAGGCTTTGCTGTGTCACCTCCAGTCACCATTATGTCCACTCTAATAGACAACTGCCTCGTCAAAAGATTCAAAAGCAAGCTCAGAGCCATATTTAATGATATTAAATTAGGGAACAGCACCAGTGAATTCAGAATTGAGACCTGCTGGTATTTTTATTCAGTCTCAACCTGGCAAAATAATGCCAAAAGTTGTGAAAATTGATGTTGCACCCTCTGGGAACTTTCAGATTTATGAAAAGACAAGGAAAGTAATGTAAAATGATCCATTTAATGAGAGGTCCTAGGAGTAAGTCATCCAGGGGAAATAAAACCATGCATGTCTCCAGTGGAGCACAGTAATATTTGGAACAGCAGTGGTATCCTAAGCTGCCTCCAGTCACTTGAGAGTATCACTTCAGACATACAGAGTGAACAGATGGGTAACAGCCTTCTCCATATCTCCAACAAAAGAGAGATAAACAAAATGCCTGTGTTTGAGTTATTTTGTTGTGCCTTGGGTTTTTTCCCCTCAAGAAGGTCTCAGACAGCAACGATAATAGATTGAGATGGCAGAGCATCAGTGCATGATACAACCAGAACCAATGGATTTGTCATTGTCTGATAACAGTACTCTTGAAAGAAGACAGGCCTGTAAAATAGCACTGGGAGCCTTGACAGTAAGCACACAAGGCAGCTTATGTCACAAGTGTCTATGTGTTTATATCTGCTAAAAGTTGATGGTTAATTACTATTGTTAGCATTAACTGGCAAAGGAAGATGTGGGCAGTTCTGGGAGTGCTGGGATTTCCAGCCTTCAACAGCAGGTTTTATGACATGTGGAGATCTCTGTTATGCAACACAGAGCAGTTAAAATTTCCACGCTGCCTATAACGACTCCTTTCAGGTTGTGCATGACTTTTGAATATCGAGATGTGGGTGAGATAATTTCAGATTTGAACTGTGATATTTCAAACTCCTGTGTGTATTCTCCCACAAAAGAAAAAAAAAAAAAAAAAAGCCATCTGGAAGTAGCTCTCCTGGGTAAGTGAAAGATTTGAATGAAGCTTTGACTCTACGTTCCAGAGTCTGTGTATACACAAAACTACTTTCACTTGAGAACTTCTGTGAAAGGTGAACATCTAGACAAGTAGCACTGCCCACTGTGAAGGTAAAGTACTTTTGCATCCTGAACAACCACAGTATCTTCCCACTCTGGAGTATTCCTAATTCTTACAGACTGGAAGGACATGAAAGGTGAAGGCCATGAAAATGATCAGAACGTTACAGCACCTCTGCTATGAGGAAAAGCTGAGGGAGCTGGAGGTGTTCAGCCTAGAGAAGACCTAATATCAGCCTTCCAGTATATGAAGGAGGCTGCAGAGAGACTGTTTACAAAGGCCTGCAGGGACAGGATGAAGGCAATGGCTTCAAATTAGAGCAGAACAGATTTAGATTGCATGTGAGGAACAAGTTCTGCACTATGAGAATGGTGGAACACTGGAACAGGTTGCCCAGAGAGGTGATTCAGGTCAAAGTGAGACTCAACAAGGCTCTGGGCAAGCTGACCTAGTTGAAGATCAGCTGATGTAGCTGAGTGTAGGGAGATTGGACCATATTACCTTTGCAAATCCTTTCCAACCTAGACCATTCTATGATTCTATGATTCTTTATTCCTCTAGTGGTAATGTTTTCAATCCATTTCTCTTTCTCTACATATTACCCTTAAATAGCAACATTCATTCTGTGCAAAACCCCCATAGAAAGGATGAAATTAAAATTGCTTTACCTGAATGCTAACTATATTGGATCTTGATTTCATAGCTACCTGTCAACATTAAAGATACAAAGGCTTACTTCTTCATTCAGTGAACACCAACAGGGCCTAACATTAAAGTGATATTTTCTACAGAAGATCAAAGCCCAAATGTTCCTTCACACTCCTGCACTGTTGCCATTCACTGTATTGCCTCCATTTATATGAAGATGACTTGAAATATATATCTATATCTATATATATCTATATATATCTATATATATCTATATATATATAGATATATTTGGAGTGGTTTTTTTTCCATTTTGGAGATTTTCTGGGCTTTTTTTTTTTTGTGCCATTGGTTCATAAACAAATTTCTACGCTCTCTGGATGGAATTCATGAAAGGCTAATGCACTTTTTGTCAAATCAAGCAAAATCAGGATGTTTAACACTTAGATGTAGCAGAGTTATTTGCTGGGAAATTTTACAGGAGGAATTTAACAGAGATATCTGAAGTGCCACAGAGCCATTTAATTGGGGATTTTCCTAGACAGCCAACTGTGTCCTGGGCTGCACCAAGAGAAATGTGGCCAGCAGGGGATTCTCCCCCATTACTCTGTTCTCATCAGACCCTACCTGGAGTACTGTGTGCAGTTCTGGAGCCTCCAACAAAAGAAGGACATGGAACCGTTAGACCAAGTCCAGAAGAGGCCACAAAGATGTTAAGAGAGCTGCAGCAGCTCTGCTATGAGGACAGGCTATGAGAGTTGGGACTCTGCAGCCTGGAGAAGAGAAGACTTCAAGGAAATGTTGGAGTGGCCTTCCAATATCTGAAGGGGGCTACAGGAGGGCTGGGGAGGGACTATTCACAAGGTCTTGTAAGGACAGGACAAGGAGGAATGGGTTTAAACTGACAGAGGGGAGATTTGGGCTAGATGTTAGGAGGAAGTTCTTTACAGTGAGGGTGGTGAGACACTGGCACAGGTTGCCCAGGAAGGTTGTGGCTGCTCCCTCCCTGGAGGTGTTTAAGGCCAGACTGATTGAGGCCTTGAGCAACCTGCTCTAGTGGGAGGTGTCCCTGCCCATGGCAGGGGGTTGGAGCTGAATGATCCTTGAGGTCCCTTCCAACCTAGACCATTCTATGCTTCTATGATTTGTTAGCACTGCTATAAACAGGATACAGCACTCCCCAAACATAGAAGCTGCATTTTAAAGACATCTTTGATATAGCTCAGAGGTTTACCATGGTGGAATTAAGATTGTAAATTAAAGCAGACCAAAGTGTAGAACAGGGAATATTAAACATGTACATCATCTTTTAGCATTTTTCTACACACAGTGTGTTCTCAGGAACTTTAAATAACCACTTTGGCAGTTACTTTTTTTTGTCCTGCTGAGTGTGAGGTATTTGAAACCCATTGACTGAAAGTTATGTTTTGTGGATTTCCATAGATAATAGGCATAATTCTACCTTACCAAAAATACCACTAACTGGCTGTCATATGTTTCTAAAAAGCCATAATAAATCTCTCTTGGCTGTTTTCACATGAACTTTAAGCTGAATTACAAGCTGCATGGGTTTTGTCTCTCTGTGTGCTCAGTAATTCCCCTTGTCCAGATTTTAATAGGCAATGACTGTGAACACCCATGGGGGATGCAAGTTTGCATGAATGAAAACTTGCTGACATTGCAGCTTGTGAGCCTCCTCACAAGCTGTTGTGCAGCGCTCACTGAGAAATTGCCCTTTTCAGTCTAAATAAAGTGTGCTGCATGCTGATGAGGATGGTTAGCAGCTCAGGTGTGTGTGGAAGTACACAGGTAACTGAGGAACAGAATACATCGAGGTGAAAATGCAGCCTATGAGATCTGCTCATTAGTATTGAAACTGCGCACAGGCTTCACAACACAGAGCATCATTATTCATGTCTCAATGTCAAACAAATGGCAAAGAAATAGCTAGGGGAAAAGTGACCAAAGTCACTCAGAAAACCAAAGACAGGCCTGGGAATGAGGCTCACGTTCTCTGAGTCTTCTCCTCGGCAAATTGTTGGCAGGATCAGTAAGTTCAAATCATAAACTCTGTGTCAAATCTGAACCTCAGCCACATTTGCCTACGCTTTGCCGGTGGCACAGGCATCAGAAATTCTTTGTGGAGGTTGTGTATCTCTTATCATAGTCCTCGAGGCACTTCAGTGAACATCCAGACATATGGGAACAACACTGTAATTCCCACTTAGAGAGTGACACGTGGTAACAGGAAGGCATAATGTGTGGTACTACCAGCTCTCCTTGACCGAAATAAAGATGGAATTAGTCCTTCAGCACTAAACCCTCTTACTTCATTACCTCTTTGTTCTTCTATAGCAAGCTTTTGGCTGCCATAATTCCTCTCAGGGGTGAACAAAGTCAAGATTAATTAGGATCTTCAAAAACACAACTTAGGTGTCAAGGTAAATGTGGAAGACAGGGCAGTGTTATACATTTAGCACAGTGGCTGCTCCTGGCCTGTAATCCTCTCATCAAATGAACTTGCCCAGGTAGTTCAAGGAGACAGTGATCCATAGCTTCTTTTTGAATAACATGGGACTGCTAGTCCATTGCAACCACTAAAGAAATAAGTTATAGCTTCAACAAACCTGAGTCTAATATCTTTCCTGAAGGATAAATACGCATCAATAAATGTCTTCCAAAGAACAAAATAAGTAAACTAACCACAAGCATTGATGAGTTTGTGAGCCAAGTTCCTCAAAGGCTCTTTGAGAGCCTTTTTCTGATTTCCTGTCATTTTAGGCAAACTGAAAGCCTGCACTCTGTATTGCTCTTTCTTTAGATAAATACTTTTTTTATTCTGCCATAAAGAAATCTCCTCTTGCCATTTTCCCCTGCTGTGAGCAGCAGCCTATCAAAAAATAAAACCTTAAAGGTCACATTGGAAGTAGGACATATGTTACAGCTTCAGGTCCAAGTTAAAAGTCCTGAGAAGTGCTTCCTTCAGATTTATAAAAGCTACAGCAACCTGAGAGCAGCTTCACTTCATTGACATGAAATCTTTCTTCAGTCTTCCCTATGATTGTCTGAAGGAAGGATTCCTCTTGCAGTGTTAACTACACGAGCATGCCTAGATCAAGCCATTTAACTTTAGCCAGTAAAGCAAGAACTGATTGAGTTTTCAAAACTTGGGGTGGGGGAGATTTTGTAAGTCTGTTTTAAGAAAGGTAACTGAAGTACTCCACTTGGTGGAATTCCTTGTGCTTCATGAGTCAGTACTCTCTCTCTGATTCCCTAAGGCACAGTGATGTTTCCTAGCAATTTAGTTTCACAGAGGGAATGGTGACTATATAGATCTCTAGATGAATTTATGAGTTTTTCACCTGATCTAAAAAGCAGCTGTGATTTGCAGTGGTTACCTGAATTGAGGCTGAAATAACCAGCTCGGAGGTGTGACAGCCTCTAACTCAGGGAACAAATTCTCTTTCCCTTCGAGCTCATTCTGGCTATAAAGCAGGCACAGTCCCATGTGTTGTTTCCATTCATTGTCAAAGCAGCCAAGTGACAATGAATTCAAGCTTCTGTCCTGGCTGAGGCTGGTTTGGCACTCTCCCACAGAAAGAAACATGGAAGTCCTAAAGACCTTACAGGAATGATGGTGCAATTGAAACAATGGCGAGTTGCCTGCAGAGTTAAAGAGCAGGATCTGCTCAGTGATCAACCATCTTCATATTTGTCTCATTTCCCTTGTCTGAGGTGCTCCTCTTCTAATGGTGTGAAGGGGGTTGCACAGGGTAGGTGCTGTGCATGATGGTAATCATACACAAAGACCTCCTGAGATGATCACAGAATTGCAGGGTCACAGGATGTTAGGAGTTGGAAGGGACCCAAAGAGATCATCAAGTCCAAGCCATCTGCCAGAGCAGGACCATACAATCTAGCTCTGGTCATACAGGAACACATCCAGACAGGCCTTGAAAGGCTCCAGAGAAGGAGACTCCACAACCTCTCTGGGAAGCCTGTTCCAGTGCTCTGCGACCCTTACAGTAAAGAAGTTCCCCCTTGTGCTGAGCTGGAACCTCCTGTGCTGTAGCTTGCATCCATTGCTGCTTGTCCTGTCCCAGGGAGCAAGTGAGCACAGCCTGTCCCTCCCCTCCTGACCCCCAGCACTCAGATATTTATAAACATTGATTAAATCCCCTCTCAGTCTTCTCTTCTCCAGACTAAAAAGCCCCAGGTCCCTCAACTTCTCCTCACCAGGCAGTGTTCCAGTCCTCTAATCATCCTCGAAGCCCCCCCTTGGACTCTCTCCAGCAGATCCCTGTCCCTCTTAAGATGGGGAGACCACAACTGAATGCAATTACTCAAGATGGGGTCTGCCCAGGGCAGAGTAGAGGCAGAGGAGAATTTCCTCAATCTGCTAAACTCACTAGTCTTAATACACCCCAGAATCCCATTTGTCCTCTTGGCCACAAGGGCACATTGCTGTCCCATGGATAACTTATTGTCCACCAGCACTTCCAGGTCTCTCTTCACAGGCTGTTCTCCAGCAGATTACCTCTCATCATGTACTGGTGCAGTTTATTATTCCTTCCCAGGTGCAGGACTCTGCACTTAGCCTTGTTGAATCTCATGATGTTCTAAAATAGCCCACACAGGTAGCATTATGACACTGTTGCTGGCAGCAAGAGGGAGACAATCAGGCTTTGCAGAGATGAGTAATAAACAAGGCACAGAATATTGTGTAAGTGTGACTGAAGACTGAGTATCAGAGTACTTATTTAGTTTAATCTCAGTCACAAGTTTTAATTGTATCTTCCACTGCATCTTCATTTCCAGTACATGAAATATCCACAATTAAAAAGGGATTGTATTTTCTTTAAAAGGAGTCAAATGCATATAAAGTATATATATGCATTTTTAGTATATGGTTAGACAGAATAAAAAGTCCTTCTCTGTGCTAGTTTGAGCCTATCTAGACTGTTTTGGTGAGAAGGACTAGATAATAGGCTATGAAATGAAAACAATGGTGATGTCTACTTCATCAATGTTGGTACACACAGCAAAAGGAAATATGATTTGGTAGCCTAGTGGTTAGCAAACCTAACTTAATCTAGGGTTTATTAGGTCCTGTTCCCAAGACTACTGCAGGCTGAAGATTTCCCTATCTCTAATGTGGTTTCAAAGAAGGTTAGGCAAATGGTGAGATGCATGTGACCACAATCAGGAATATGGGACCAGGTTATAAACCTCTGAGCAATCCTTACTATGTCTATTTATCTTCACGTCAGGAATAACTGAGTCTAAAAGAATTAGGGCTTCAGGTCCTTCGAAGAAAATCTGACTGTTTTTTCCTGTGGTTCAAATTTGTCCTTGGTGTGGCTCAGCTTGAACTTTTTGCTCAACTTGTGTTAATGAGATGGTATTTGTGGTTGTATCTCCAGCAGCATTTAGATTCAGATCCAGTGCAGCCTTCTTGAAGTAAATCTCCCCTATCTCCCTCAGTTCCACTTTGGTGCTACACTTTCAGGTATGTCTGTAGCCATTTATTTCATGAAGCTATATCAGCTGGACAGCAAAAGCAACACTTCCAAGTGCAAGAGGCAGGGAGGGAGTTGGAGGAGGAAGAATCACAGAATCACAGAATGTTAGGGGTTAGAAGGCACCTCCAGAGATCATCGAGCCCAACCTCCCTGCAAAGCAGGATCATTTACAGCAGGTCACACAGGAGTGAGTCAACAAGCAAAATGCCTTAAAAGTAATAAAAATGAGCCAGGAAAAAAAAAAATCTCTTCATTGTCCAACAGCACATTCCAAAAGAATCCTGTGACATGAATAATGTATCCTTTTAAGCTAATGAACCACGCAGAATTCTTGGAAATAGACTTTGTCAACAATCTTCATAGGGATAGGCAGAGGTAAGATTTGCCTCCGCTCTCTGTTGTTGCCAATGTTCAGCACACAGCTTCTCCCCCTCTACCCAGGGATTAAAGCCAAAGAAAGCAGAATGAAATGCAGAAAGATAAGAGGAAGCCAGTGGCTTTGATACTGCCTGAGTGTTCTTTTCCTTCGTGTGTTTGGGAAAATTGAGTGCCACAAAAAAAAGAGACCATGAATTAAAAAACCCAACAGGAAAAAGCATTGGACGAAAGGCTTCTTGATCCTTTTCACTCTAACTTCTGTGTGAAAAGTAATGCTGCATCTCTTCCTGCTTAATAAAAGACACAGTAAGCAAAGGACTGGCCCTGAAGCAAGTCTCCCCCTTACAGTATGGTTTGTAATTCTTCATCACGTGTGGTGACACAGAATGGACATCATAGCCAGAGTTCAGAGATTGCTTGCCTTCCCTGTCTGTGCCTAATACAATTAGCATGTAACTGTTGGTGGCTTTGTCTAAACCTTATCTACATGCCCCATCAATGAGAATTGATATAGTGACACATGAAAGCCTTGCTGCTATCACCTAAAGGAATACCAGAGCAGAAGCCCTGATGAGATAAAAAAGTAGGATTTTTCCTTGTTCATTCCACCTGAAGCTTTAGCAACAATCCAGCCTCAAGTGACTTGTTCACCAAAAGAATCGGTGTCCCTCAATGGAAAGAGAACTCCACAACCTCTGATTTTTAAGTCTTTCCTAACAGTAGAGAGGCACAGGTATGAAAAAAACTTCAGAGAAAGGTTCTCTGCCATTTGGCACTGCTAGATCAAACTGGAGACTTACTGAAATCTGTCAGATGCAATTCAGAACAAGAAGAAAATGAAACTGTTCATTTTAGACTCTCCTATTTGCTAATGTGGCCTTCAGTGGCTGAGCTTGGTATGAATTGCTGCAGCTGAGGTCATCCTATTTTGAGGGCAGCCTTTTTCTGAAGACAAAGTAGTTATGGAAAGTGTAAACTGCTTTTCCTCACCTTGGTGGGTTATTAAATACGAACTCCTGTTGTGATCAGCCCAGAGTCAATGCTGTTAGCTGCAGTTTTTCTCTCCTAAGAAGAAAAAGAGCTTTTGGTTCCTTATGAAAAACCATAACAGAGGAAAGAGGGACTGCCACATTAAAAAAGTCTTCATAACCTCCTTTGATAGTGCTTCACACTTACAGGACCACCCAGAGATAAGTTTGTTCATGACACATTTTAAGACATCACTTATTTTGTTTGGTTGGGTTTTAGAGTCAATTTAACCTTGAGGCACGATTTAAGGGTAATCCACATTTGTCTATCTCCTAAACCAAGTGAATAATCACAACTGGAAATGAAAGAACATAGAGGATTAAATCAGCCTTTTAAATGATGAATGATGAAGAAACAGGGAAGGATGTGAATAGCTATGAACGTGACGCTCAGCCTCACAATGTAATTGAGAAATGTTTAAACTAGTCAGAGATCTCCTGTCACAGTTTTTAAAAGGTGAGGTTACATAAGGTAGGACAGGGGAGTACAGCTGTACCTTCTGGCTATTAAAGGGCAGTAACGATGGAAACTGTTATTCATAGGGACAGGGAACAAACACAGCATATTGGTTTCCCCAGAAAAAGTCAAACTCACTGGAGGCCAAAGGATGCATCAATTTTTCCACAGGATGAGGTCTATGGAGTCGTATTAAAAAATAATATAGTCCATTTGCTAGGAAATGGAACGTGTCCAGAGAAGGGCAACAAAGCTGGTAAGGGGCCTAGAACACAAACCCTACGAGGAGAGGCTGAGGGAGCTGGGCTTGTTTAGCCTGGAGAAGAGGAGGCTCAGGGCAGACTTCATTGCTGTCTACAACTGCCTGAAGGGTGGTTGTAGCCAGGTGGGGGTTGGTCTCTTCTCCCAGGCAACCAGCAACAGGACAAGGGGACACAGCCTCAAGTTGTGCCGAGGGAAGTATAGGCTGGATGTTAGGAGAAAGTTCTTCGCAGAGAGAGTGATTGGCATTGGAATGGGCTGCCCAGGGAGGTGGTGGAGTCACCATCCCTGGAGGTGTTCATATAAAGCCTGGATGAGGCACTTAGTGCCATGGTCTAGTTGACTGGATAGGGCTGGGCGCTAGGTTGGACTGGATGATCTTGGAGGTCTCTTCCAACCTGATTGATTCTATTCTATTCTATTCTATTCTATTCTATTCTATTCTATTCTATTCTATTCTATTCTATTCTATTCTATTCTATTCTATTCTATTTGAGTTTCATGGATTTGATTTGTAGGTGAACAGTACAGTTTGGCATATGTTTAATCAGACTGAGAATGCAAATGACTCAAAGAGTGACAGTCAGAGCAGCTCGAAGGACAGCAGTTGGCTCTGCTGTAGAACTGTAAAACTAAGTAATCACAGCTTTTTTATAAGATTCTGCATGATCTGAAACGAAGACTTCTTTTTGTCTCACCTTTGATTCCTCCATTTGTGCAAGATGCTCCCCTCCCTGGAGGTGTTCAAGGCCAGGCTAGATGAGGCCTTGAGCAACCCGTTCTAGTGGGAGATGATCCTGCCTATGGCAGGAGGATGGAACTGGATGAGCTTTGAGGTCCCTTCCAACCTAAGCCATTCAATGATTCTATGATATGGTGAGGCTGGATTCATTCAGTCTGGGACTGCAGCCTGAAATCCTTTGAGGAAAATATAATTTATTGTCCTAAGCTTGCTATCTTTAAGTAATACCTATACTCAAGTATGTCAAATACATTTTATCCAGAAATTTATTCACTAAAATTATGATGCTGTAAGTTAACCTGCACTGAAGTGTATTTAGACAAGCACGAAAGGTCTCTATGCCTATGGCATTGCTTTAAGCTGGAGTAGCTACTCCCACACCACCAGCCCCCAGAAGTGTTTCCGCCTCACCCCACCTGTCAGTGGGAGTCTGGGGCATGAGAGTGCCTTTCTGCTTCCCAAAGAACAGCATGGCTGGTTGCACTTTAACAGGATTACTGTCGCTCCATTTTAAGTGTCTCCATACAGTTGCTGAGCCTATTGTTTCAGCCCTCATAAACAGAAGGAACAGAGGGAGGATGAGAGCCGTGGGTCTTGTATTTATACTGTATAGTGGAGCACACCACAGATATGCCTCAACTGCTACTGGCTAAGTCTGCCCTGGCACTAACAGTAATTGTGCTAACACAGAACAGATTTTACGCTAGCAAAAGCTCTTTGCCTGAAGTCTCTTCATTCTTATTGCAGGCCTCGTGATAAGATCTGGGCTGCAGCCCTGCAGCTGGCAGAGTGATCTGCTGAGTGTAAGGCTCCATCAGTGTCTGCTGCAGTGATCCAGGCACAGCCACTCAGCAAACAACAATGCTGCTTGCGCAGCAGACAGAGATGGGCAAACTCCATTCTGCTCTTTCACGGCGTGGTGTCTTTGAACTCGAGTTGAGAAGGAGCATGACAGATTCACACACACAGCCTAGCCGTCTGAAGAAGCCTGCAAAACCTGCTGGAGAGCTCTCTGCGCAAAGCCGTGCTAATGCTGAAGCACTGTCTTCAGTCCAAGCTAGGATGTTCAACTGTCTGGTGTGCATGTCTCAGTCCAGGATCTCTACTCTGCCTTCTTTGCAACACACAGTGAGTCCTCATGCCCTGGCCACGGTGCCATATAGATAAAGTGGAGTTTGTAGGTTTCACATCTTGTCTTGTGTGCTGAAAACAATGCAGTGGTTGCAATGCTATCAGGCACCACAAACTAGGCACAGATTAATATCACCTTAGCACTCCTTGATTACTCTGCATACTCCCACAAGAGACAAAATATCCAGCCTGTGACTGTTCTGTTTGTCCATTAATTTTCAGATTTACTTCTAATTCTCTTGTGAAATTAAGGATACATAGAAAATTGCAGCTTTTCTGCCTCCCCTCCTAGTAGAGAAGATATTTTCACTCTTTTAGGGGCAGCCTGGGGAAACTCCAGAAACAACCAATATTTTAGAAACATTCTGATTTCATCACCTAAAAACTACAGGGTTTATTTCATTCACTGAAATTGGAACAAGTGAATTATATATTTAATTTCTCACTTTCTCAGATTTTTTTTTTTTTTCACCCTGAAGGCTTCTGGGCAGACTAAGGAAAAAAATTATATCCATTCTAAAGGAAAAAAAAACAAAACAATTTGAGAGACTTTCAAGAATCAGATCTGTGCTATAAGCTGCATTAAAAATATCCAGATGAAAGGGTTTTTTTTTGTTGCTGTTGTTGTTTTTTGGGTTGTTCTTTTTAAACAAAATGATCTTATTCCTTCTGAGGAATTGGGGGGGGGGGGGGTTAGGATATGAATTTTTTCCTATTTACCCTCCCAATTTCACTTTCACTGGCTTTGTTTTTCCTGAACTGTTGTAGAACTTTCTTTCCTACAGATGATTCATTTGGTAGATTATGTAAGATTTTGCTTTACAGCTCTCACATTAGAAAAAATAAATAGATAATAATAATACAAATAATTGAAACCATAGCAAGGGAACAGCTAGACCTGTCACATTTCCAGACTTTTCCCAGATGTTATCCTTAACACTGCCTTCTTTGCCAGAGCTCTTTCCTAATTTCCGTTTATTATTTTTATTCTATTTAATAGCTCCTTACATCTGCAGCTCTGTAACGTGGACTGACATAGTCAGCACCCAAATCTGTAAATAGGAAACAGGTACAAGGTGATAAAGTCACTTGCCAAACATTACAAGGTTGTCCAGTCATAAAGTACAATCCAGCGTGCCATCTGTTGCAACACACTGGAAAACATTATCTTCCTGTGCTGGTAGCTGAACACTTCAAGGTTGGGGTGGATTCACTCACTGAGTGTCACTGGAGTATGGAGCTAGAGCCTTTAGATGCTAACACAGGATCACAGGATGTTATGAGTTGGAAAGGACCTAAATTGACCATCGAATCCAAGCCCTCTGCCAGAGCAAGACCACACAATCGAGCTCAGGTCACACAGGAACACATCCAGACAGGCCTTGAAAGGCTCCAGAGAAGGAGACTCCACAACCTCTCTGGGAAGCCTGTTCCAGTGCTCTGCGACCCTTACAGTAAAGAAGTTCCCCCTTGTGTTGAGCTGGAATCTCCTGTGCTGTAGCTTGCACCCATTGCTGCTTGTCCTATCCCAAGGAGCAAGTGAGCACAGCCTGTCCCTTCCCTCCTGATCCCCAGCTCTCAGATATAAACATTGATTAAATCCCCTTTCAGCCTTCTCTTTTCCAGACTAAAAAGCCCCCAAGTCCCTCAACTTCTCCTCACCAGGCAGTGTTCCAGTCCCCTAATCATCCTCATAGCCCTCCCTTGAACTGTCTCCAGCAGATCCCTGTCCCTCTTGAACTGGGGAGCCCAAGATTGAACACAGTGATGAGTTATAATAATCACAGTGATTACAGCTCCTAACAAAAACTAGCTTTTTGAAGCAGCTTTCAGACATTTTTGCCTTCCATGTACTAAAGCTCTGCAGTTTTCCTAACGAGAAGAATGGATCCATCTGTTTGGTCACAGGGAAAGTCCTTTTCTGCTACAGACTTCCTGTGGCAGCACCTAAAGCGTGCTGCAGAGACTCTCCTTCCTCTGTGTCTCTTCTTTCCCAAAGGAAAAAAGAAAAATTGGCTTGATGTGAAGATGGGATCTTGGCAGGCTGGGATTATTTTTCCAAAGATGTACATCTGTATCCTGCAGTAGAAACTACTGAATAAAGTGTGTCAGAGACATCGTTTGGTGCTTTATCTCTTCATAGCTCAGCAGCCTGCCATTGAAAGGGGAGAAGTAATTTCCCTGCCTTCTAGTAAGTCAGACTACAACATAAGTGGATGATATGTTACTTAAAGGCCTAAAATAGAAAGGTTGCTGATTTTAGGAATATTTTCAAATATTTTAAGCTAATATAGTGAATATCCATAGAAAATCTTTGGCAAAATCATATTTACAATGCTAATCCTAAGATGTATGAATAGTTAAAAAAATCAAAGCCATGTATGCCCTTAAGATCTGGTAGAAATAAGATTTGGTTAGGAACATGAACATTATACACGTGAAGCCAACCTGAATACACAACGATGGCAAAAGAAAAGATAAGCAAACAAAACCCCTGCAATAGGCAGGGACATCTCTCACTAGAGCTCAAGGCTTCATCCAACCTGGCCTTGAACACCTCCAGGAAAGGAGCATCCTGGGCAACCTGTGCCAGTGTCTGACCACCCTCACTGGGAAGAACTGCTTCCTCAACACACAGATTTTGTATGTTCTTCAATCACCTTGGACACCTATTGATGAACTCACAGGCACTGCACGTAGATTGGATAAGCTGCAGGACAGATACACAGCAAGAAGGAGGGAGGGTTGGAGGCTGTGGTGAACACAAATAAGCATTTTATGCTGTTTCATCAATGTTATGCAAGGAAATATGATAAAGAACAATTACAGAGCCATTAGTGTCTGTAAATAAAACTCTATGAAAGAGGAGAAATCTGTTCTGTGTCATCTTTGTTCTTAAGGAATCTCTCATCTCTCTGATTAACACTTTCAATCCTCTGTCCTTAAAAGAGTAGCTGGATGAAATGACTATGCCTAAAACATGGGTGAGAAGAAGAGGCTTTTAGGGTATGTTTTCCTTGGTTTAGGTGACCCAACTGGCTGTGAATACAGCCAGAGATCGGATGGAAATGCCAACACCTGAAAACTAAACAGAAGCAAACTGCTGCCCAAAGGCATCAGCAGTCAAAACATTGCTCATAATTACTCTCGAAGTTAGGAATTCCTCCAGGAATACCTTCCCTATCAAACAATTAAAACGTACATGTTATCAGATGGAAGCTTAGTTTCCTTAAGCTGTTTTGTTTGGTTTGAGAGATGGAATTCTCTGCAATATTTCTCCATTTTCTGGGATGTTTACACTTGATCTCGTTCCTTCCTCCCCTACTTTTACCTCCTCCTATGTACCCACACTTGCTACTAGTTCACAGCAGAGTTTTGGGATGTTTAACAAAATGTTCCTGCAGAACTCAAAGGGAATGCAGCTCCAGGTGGGTGGAAAACAGTTGTGAGCTGGTTTTCCCTTCCTCAGCCAGCACAGGGAACAAGCAAATTCACTGTGCTAAAGTTTATATTTCTTTGATCAGCTTAGGGTTTAGTTTCTCCTTATATCACAGAATCACAAAAACATCCAGGTTGGAATAGTCTCTTAGGATGACCAAGTTCAACCTATAACCCTACTCTACAAGATTCACCTTAAACCATATCCCTAAGCACCACATCCAAACAACCCTTAAACACATCCGAGGTGGGTGACTGCACCACCTCCCTGGGCAGCTCATTCCAGTGCCTGACCACTCTCTCCGTGCAAAACCTTTTTCCTAATGTCCAACCTAAACCTCTCCAGTCTCAGCTTGAGGCCATTCCCCCTTGTCCTGTGAGAAGAGACCAGCAGCAGCCTCTCCACAATGTCCCCCTAGAGTTGTAGACAGCAATGAGGTCTCAACCTGTAGAAGGATAATCTTGGAGCCATCTGAAACTGCAGCACATCTATACCACAAGCATTGTATTCCCCGTCATGATCAGTATGTTGGTGTCTGGATAACAACTGACATGCAAATACCTGATGCAGCTACCTGGCTATTTCCCCCCCTTGCTGTGGAAAATGATATGCATACTACCTTTACATTGTAATCAAAGTCTAGATACTGCCAGATATAAAACCCTTGCAAGTGACTGAATTTATAATTCCTTCTGAGCAGTATAGTCAGACATGTATGAAATGTTTCCATTAAGCCCATTGCCAGTGGTCAGACCTCCGTGACTAGCAGGAACCACAGTCCCAAGGAATCTGAACTCCAGCTCCTCTTGCTGTCATCATCATCATCTGAAACAAAGCCTCTAGCACTTTGGCCTCCTAACTCACAGTCCTACTGCACACACAGCAACACGAGGCAGTTTTAATTAAGGGGATGTAATTGCACGTTTCAGAAGAGAAGGATGAACTCAAGCACTTGTGAACTTTATGTATTTGTTTATCTCCTGTCAAGACTCCAGTGCCTTTGATCCTTGCTGGAGAGACTGCAGGATATCAGTGGAATCAAAGACACTGTTCAAAATCATCACTGCAGTTAGCTTTAATGAGTCATCAGCAGCACTTCTCTAAACCTATCACATTGACCTTTCCCTGCACGGCTTCTCTTCTCTTTTTTTTTGCATTAACAGCATTTTTGCTTAATACCTTGTTGAAAAAAAAAGGCTGTGGATAAGGATTTTAAGGCTTTCCTTTTAATTCCAACAATGAAATACATGTATTTCACTTCTGAAACTTGCTGACAGTGTGGAAATGTGTTACCCTAGTGAAAAAAAGACACTTTGTCAGGGTGACACCTTGACAGTGCATATGTATGAGCCTACCCCGGTGATTTCCTTGTCGTGTTTGCTTAGCCTAACACTTCGAGTAAGCTCCTCTCTTCCACTGGTTTGCTTAGCGATTCTCAGTGTTAGGAGGACAAAAGGTTACCAATTCTTTGAGCGTAGCAGAAATGTAAACCAATCCAGACTTTACTAGTGCCAGTCATAACCCAGTCACAAAATACTGAGGCATGGGAGGCTGGTTAATAGCTTTGATTTTGAATGCATGAATTGCAGAATCATAGAATGGTTTAGATTGGAAGGGACCTCAAAGCTCAGCCAGTTCCAAGCCCCTGCCATAGGCAGGGACACCTCCCACGAGAACAGGTTGCTCAAGGCCTCATCCAGCCTGGCTTTAAACACCTCCAGGGAGGGAGCATCCACAACCTCCCTGGGCAACCTGTGCCAGTGTCTCACCACCCTCACTGTGAAGAACTTCTCCCTAACATCCAGTTTCAATCTCCCCTCTGCCAGTTTAAACCCATTACCCATTGTCCTGTCATTACAGAACCTTGTAAATAGTCCCTCTGCAGCCCTCCTGTAGCCCCCTTCAGATACTGGAAGGCCACTCCAAGGTCTCCTCAAAGCCTTCTCTTCTCCAGTTAGCACATGTGCATCCAGGTATGCACAGATGGGGAGGAGAAGAGTAAAAGACATGAAAATGAGGGAGAATATTTAAAGTAAGTAGGAAGGAAAAACAAACAAAGGGGCACAAAGTGTGGCCAGCAGGTCAAGAGAGGTGATCCTGCCACTTTGCTCTGCTCTGCTAAGACCCCACCCAAAATCCTGTTCTGGTGTCCCAATCATAAGAAGGACACAGAACTGTTGGAGTGAGTCCAAAGGAGGCCACAAAGATTATCTAAGGGTTGAAGCGCTTCTGCTGTGAGGACAGGCTGAGGGTGCTGGGGGTGTTCAGCCTGGAGAAGAGAGGATTCTGGGGGGACCTTAGAGCTGCCTTACAATAGCTGAAAGGATTCTACAGGAAGGCTGTAGAGGGACTTTTCATGAGGTTGTCTAAAAACAGGACAAGGGGGAATGGTTTGAAGCTGAGGCAAAGCAGGGTTAGACTGGAGCTCAGGAAGAAGTTCTTCAGTAGGAGGGTGGTGAGACTCTGGAATAGGCTGCACAGGGAGGTTATGTCTGCCTTCTGCCTGGGGGTGTTGAAGGCCAGGTTGGATGAGACCTTGAGCAGCTGAGTCTAGTTGAGAGGTGTCCCCGCTCATGGTGGAGAGGTTGGAATAGAAGAGCTCTCTCCCTCAAGAATGTGGCCATAGCTTGCCACTACTCAAGATTCAAATATGAGAGACCTGCCTCGACTTTGAGGTAACGGTAATTGATACTCTGATTATCAAGTGATACCCTTAGGATTTTATTCTCACAGCCTAAAATCTGTTATAAAACACATGCTGCTAAATACATAAAATGGGCACAAGCCACCTGTCTTAATGAGATGGGTGAGGAGGGTGCCCAAAGTGCCATGAAAGTGAGGCCATGATGCAGCCACAGGGACACTTACAGTATCTCAGATGTGTGGGAGATGGCAGCTTTGATCAGGAGAGCACTGCAGAGCAGGATTGAAGTCAACTCCTTGAACCCCACCACAGCATATCTGCCCACGCCGTTTGCTAGAGATCAAACTGTCCATGTCGAGCAATCATTTAACAAACAGAAAGACCTCCAGAAATGAAGATTTTACTCCTTTCATCAGTCTGTAATTTACAGCAGATAAAGTTTAAGCAGATTAAATTGGAGTGGAAAGCAGTAAGCATTTCTGGAGAGATAAATAAATCTTCTGGTTTATTAGATGTTTATTACAAGGTAGAGATTGAAATCTGAATGTTAATTTCACCTCGATGTTGTTGCTATAGTTTTAGTTCATTTTTATTGCTATTATTTACCCATTTTATTTCTAACACTTTTTTTTTCTAGATTTGTCAAACAAAATTTTTTTTTTGAAGGAACAGATACAGCACTTAAATACCTCCCTGTCAAGAACTACTTCAATCTGTTCTGTAGGTAGCAAAGAATGTTGGAGCACAAAGCTATGCCATAAATTTGAACACACACACACTTTCAGATATCAGCTTTGAAAGTCACACGTCTAAGTTCCGAGCAGTCAGACTCCTCAGGTATTTTTCTGACAATGAGGAGTCACTGAGGATTTGGGAGTCACTGAGGATTTGGGAGTCACTCTTGCAAAAATCAGGAAATCTTCATGCCTGGTTTCCAAGGAAAGCAACAGGCTTGCAAGTGGGTACTTTGGGAAAACGCTTTAGGAGTCTCTCCTTTAGCTGCCCAAGTTTGAGGACATTAACTCGTAATAGCCATCTCCAGGCAAAGCATTCAGAATCTGTAACATAGCATTTGGCTGACTCAAGCTTGTCTCTTTCTGTAACAGAAATTGGCTTCCCTGCTACCCCGTGACTTACCAGCACAGTGGTAAACACTCTCCAGAACCCTTCTGAAAGGGATGATTCATCCCTGGAGTATTTTTAGGAATTTGTTAACTTGCATTTAGCTTAGTGTGCTGGTAGCCAATAAACAGAGTGAAGACAAGCTTTGAGTAATCACACATAAACCATTTTGAATGCTATAATTGTCCTGCATTATCTTGGTCTGTAGCCTGAGTCATCTGCTGGTTAAGCAGAATGGAAAAAACAGCATAAGACCGTTGCTACAACAGGGAGTTTGATAAAATGTTAAAGAAACCAGCATTAGCAACTGGATTATATTCATCTTCCCAGGGTTATACCTGCTTGTTCCACGCTAGCTTGCAATATGTGTTGATTTTTCCAAAGTTACCGAAGTCTTCCATGTGAAATTACATGGATCTAAGTGCCAATATCACAGGAAAAAGGCAGTGTGATACACTAACAGTCCTTTCTGAGCAAATTTGACCCCAGACTACCCATTCCGTGTCTTGTATTTCAGTCCAGATGAAAGAAAAATGAGATACAGCATTCACTGCCTATTGTACATGGCTGGGGGCCCAGTTTTTGCTGACACTTGGAAATGTGTCCAAATGGGGGTGGGGAAAGGGCTGGGAGGTAGAATAAGAAGAGGGAAAGAGAGTGAGAAAGACATTTTATTAGTAGCTGGCCCCCTGCTCAAACCAAGTGCAAATGAGAAACAGGTTTTGCAGCAGTTAGCGTGGCGAGAAGGTAATAGGGAAGCGAGATTTTACCCTGTCCTTGGGACAGGGAAATAGAAAGCAGCTTTTGGCACTTAGATTAGGGGACTGCCACTTGACGGAGAAAGGAAAGTGATGAGTTACAGGAACTTGGCACAATGATCCCATCCTCCCACTCAAAGCAATAAGACCCTGGCATCCTAGTTTACATAAACATCAAGAAACATGATCTGCAGCAAAGCACACAGGTATTAGAAGCCAGTGACGCAATCTGTCGTGTTCCTCTGTAGGAAGCTCTCCTTCGGCCTGTGTCATTGAACTGCCTGGCTGCACTCTGTGTAATGAGTTAAGTCTGTGAAGTAAAGAGTTGTTCTGAGAGTGAGAAAAGTTTTGCTTTTCCTGTTGCAGAATGCTGAATTAGGGAAAGCAAAAGAGTTTTTGAGAGATGGCAGCAAAATGGCACTAGAAACCAGAGAGGGTTTTGATGGATCTGTTCATGCCAAAAATGTCTCAAACCCCTCTAATTGCATGCCAGGGTACCTGCTGAGTTCTTTATCACCTGACTAATGAATAAATGAACAGGTGAGAGGACAAGGACCCTTGGAGCCTGTCTCCTAGACAACTTGCCTAAAGGTTTCCAGAATTTTCCCATTCGCAGGTCAACAGATGGGCTCGTGTGGATTTAGGACCCTGGAAACTCTGAAAGCTTCACAATTGTTGCCCTGGCCTTGCAGTGACCATAAGCATTTCCAGCTTCTCAGAGAATGCTGCTCTCCATCTCTTCACCTTGGACATAATGAAGTATTCATCAAGCCAAAATAGACTGCCTCTATGGTTTAGTAGTTTAGGAGACCACCCAATATAAAATGGGGAATTCAAGACGATGGTGCCTTCATACTGAAATGCCAGCTGGCACAAGAATTTGGTTGCAGATTACTGTCCCAATTATCAGGCTATACAGCAGCTTTAATGCCTTGATGATTATTTTGTTATGTAATATAAAATGGAATAGAATAACAGAAGCAAGGGGAGAAGGCACCTATATTAAATACAAAGCTTCATCCATCTCTCAGGAGTCAGAAGGGTTCTAGGTTACACCTTGAACTTTGTTACAAGTGTTTTAGTATCAATTTATGAACAGCGATCTTTTTTTTCCCCCATTATATCACATTTTTCAGATCATTAGATCATAGCTAAGGACATTGACATGCTTGAACGTGTCCAGAGAGGGGCAACGAGGCTGGTGAGAGGCCTCAAGCACAAGCCCTGTGAGGAGAGGCTGAGGGAGCTGGGATTGTTTAGCCTGGAGAAGAGGAGACTCAGGGGAGACCTTATTGCTGTCTACAACTACCTGAGGGGTGGTTGTAGCCAGGAGGAGGTTGCTCTCTTCTCTCAGGCAGCCAGCACCAGAACAAGAGGACACAGCCTCAAGCTGCGCCAGGGGAAATTTAGGCTTGAGGTGAGGAGAAAGTTCTTCACTGAGAGAGTCATTGGCTACTGGAATGGGCTGCCCAGGGAGGTGGTGGAGTCGCCGTCCCTGGAGCTGTTCAAGGCAGGATTGGACGTGGCACTTGGTGCCATGGTCTAGCCTTGAGCTCTGTGGTAACAGCTTGGACTTGATGATCTGTGAGGTCTCTTCCAACCTTGGTGATACTGTGAGACTGTGACACAAGATACAGTGCAAAGCTCCCAGACCCGATGCAAATTCTCACAGAAATCAGAAGGCAATAATAGTTCTGTTATGTAATGTTATGTTTGTAGTGGTATGGGTATTACCCATCCCCCCACACACAGATAGGAATTCACCCAGACTAAGCTCAGCCTGCTGGAAGTTAAGGAATGAAGCTGTATTTATAGCTTTGCACAACTTACAAGCAAAATATATGCAATATATACAGATACATTTACAACTACATACAGTAGAATAGAATAGAATAGAATAGAATAGAATAGAATAGAATAGAATAGAATAGAATAGAATAGAATAGGATAGAATCAACTAGGTTGGAAAAGACCTCCAAGATCATCCAGTCCAACCTAGCACCCAGCCCTATCCAGTCAACTAGACCATGGCACTAAATGCCTCAGCCAGTCTTTTCCTGGACATCTCCAGGGATGGTGACTCCACCACCTCCCTGGGCAGGGAGTAATATCCAAGTAAATAGTAATACAGAGATACAAAAAACCCTCCCAGCAGCAAACTGCCCAGGAGGGGCTACAACCAACCCCACTCCTTCCTGCCCCCTTTCCACCCTCCCCCTTATCTCAAGGTCTCCCTTATGTGCAGGGTGAGCTGGAAAAGGTCAGCAGGAGGGGTTAGAAGCAGAATGATTAGTTGGGAATATGCAGGTTCAGGCAGAAGAGTTAATACGGTGACAGCCGGGCAGAGACTGATTTATCTTTCTTTGTGTCCTTGTTTTTATATGTCCCAGCAGAACAAATGGGTAATATAGACATCACCATCATTTTTCTTTCACAGCCAATAATCTAATTTCTCTCATTAAAATATTCCAATTATCCTCAAGCCAGCACAACACTAAAAACCATCTTGCAGTTTAACCACAATAGGCAGTGCTCACATAACTGAAAGCTTTCAAAAATGAACTTCCAATTACAAGAGACAAATACAAATCCAACAGCTGATTTTTGAACATGTGCTTTAATTATTTACTTAGTGAGGACATGTACAGATAGGCTTAAAATATCTCCATCCATCCAAAAATACTTGCAAAGACTTCATTTAGTGTTTTATGTCTGTTGAGAGCAGTTTGCATTGTGCCCAACTCACTGAAGTGTCAAACCTGCATTTAAGACAGAAAGCTTTCTACAGGAGAAAGAGGATTTGAAAGCACATTTCTAGCTGGTGCTCCCTCAGGTAGGTCTATGTCTAACTTGACAGAGGTTATATATGATTACCACCAACAACTCTACTGCTACTGCTCTGTGTGTTGTGAACAAGATGACATGCATTAAGAGAAAGCTTCTTCAAAGACTTCCTGGTGTTAGTGGTGCCTACTAACCAAGAATAAAGAGTATTGTGACAAACATTAAAGGTTTGCTGCCCTTTGGTTTCTTCCTCTGCAGAGAAAGTTGACTCGTCCATTTCTGTAAGACAAACACAGTGTCTTGCTGTGGTTTCATCCGGGGAAGCACTAACCAAGATGAGACCAGACATCTTTCAGTAACTCTAGCTGAAACACTTTTGCTGTGAAAATTAACAAAACAGAATCACAGAATCACAGAATTAACCAGATTGGAAAAGATCTCTAACATCATAGATTCCAACCTATCACCTAACCCTTCTAATTAACTAAACCATGGACTAGGTGCCTCATCCAGCCTCCTCTTAAACACCTCCAGCGATGATGACTCCTCCACCTCCCCAGGCAGCCCATTCCAATGCCAATCACTCTCTCTGTGAAGAGTGTCTTAATCTCCAGCCTAAACCTGCCCTGGCTCAGCTTGAGGCTGTGTCCTTTTGTTCTATCCCTGGGTGTCTGGCATAAGAGACCAATCCCCACCTGGCTACGACCTGCCTTCAGGTAGTTGTAGAGACCAATGAGGTCTGCCCTGAGCCTCCTCTTCCCTAGGCTGAAGATCCCCAGCTCTCCCGGATGCTCCTCGTAGTGCTATGCTTCAGCCCCCTCACCAGCCTTGGTGCCCTTCTCTGGGTGTGTTCAAGCACCTTAACATCTTAAATTGAAGGGCCCAGAACTGGACACAGTACTCATGTCAGGGTTGTCTGCTGGAGGAACAATAAGATGAAATCAGTTGCCACCTGATATTCCTGTTGGAGTCTCTGGTGTAAATTCGACTTGGACACACTTTCTAGCACATGATATAGAGGGGTCAGGGCTTCAAAGTGGAAGAAAGAAAAAAAGAGTGAAATTGTAACAAATGCAGGAGAAATAAACCTCCAAGAATTCAGGAAGTAATTGGTTGTATGAAATGAAAGCCTGACACCCAAAGGCTAAACCAGAACCGCTGCAAAGCTGTGGACAGCAATCACACTGCTGAATTTATGCAATTTCCACAATGTTTTCTCTCACTTTCTTTCCCTGGGGAAAATTATTGCCTTGTTTTCCTCTCTAGGAGCAACCCTAAACAACAGGAAGTGAAAGCAGTCACTGAAGCCAGACTGAGTGCCAACATAAGCCACATTTCAGTGGAAGCATCTCCTAAATACCCATATTTATACCTAGCATATGTGCACAGAATATGTATGTAGCCCTGACACAGGGCACTGGCAGTGAGAAGGTCCTGTGTCATCTTCTCCAGCATCTGAATCATGATCTTTACTGTCACAGCTACACAAAAATTCAAATTATAATTTCACATTAAGAAGGTGGAAGGAAAAAAGAAAAAAGAAAAGGGTGCTGCAGCTCCCCATCACAAGACCTTAACATATTTCTGTTAGGGTTTGGTGTCTGTGATCATCCTGCAGCTACTCTTGACAAAGTCTCTTATCTAGCAGGCATGAACAGTGTGAGAAATGGTATTAAATGAGATGAATCATGGATTGTTTCCTTAGGTTAGCTCTTGTTGTACCTTCTTGATAGTTAAGAGTAATTAAGCTATCACCAGATAGGAATTCACAAAGACTGTTTAAGACTATTTAAGATTACACTAAGACAAAATACCAGAGCAATAAACCACAACGTTTTCCTTGCTGTTTCCCCCTAGGTATCTCAGATGTGATGAGAATCAGTTTGGGACTCATTGACATTATCACTCTTGACTACAAACGTAAAATAAGGCAGTTAAACTCGACACCAAACACCAACACAATCAATGAAGCCTATTTTCTGGTGAAGCCCAGTCCCTCAACTGCTCATTCATGCAACAATATCAAATCAGTTACTTTGTGGGTATAGTTTTACCAGGCTGGCTTCATGCTTCTTGACTTATAACACAAACAATTTGGTGCTTTATATGTTGTCTTCACTGACTGCTACTGAAGAATGGATCATTACTTTGGACTGTAGATTCAGCCTGAATGTTAAGAAGTAGTTCTTCACTATGAGGGTAATGAGACCCTGGATGGGTTGCCCAGGGAGATGGTAGAAGCCCCATCCCTGGAGGTGTTTAAGGCCAGGCTGGATGAGGCTCTAGACAGCCTGATTTAGTGTGAGGTGTCCCTGCTTGTTGCAGGGGAGTTGGATCTAGATGATCCTTTTAATCCCTTCCAACCCTGACTGATTCTATGATTTTTTATTTAGTCCATTTGCATTCCTTCATTTACCTATGTGGCTTTATAAGTGCCTCAAACCCTATGAGGCTGAGGAAGCTGGGGTTGTTTAGCTTGGAGAAGAGGAGACTCAGCAGGGACCTCATTGCTGTCTACAACTACCTGAAGGGAGGATGTAGCCAGTTGGGGTTGGTCTCTTCTCTCAGGCAACCAATGACAGAAAAAGGAGACACAGTCTCAAGTTGTGCCAGGAGAGGTATAAACTGGATGTTAGGAGGAAGTTCTTGCCAGAGAGAGTGATTGGCATTGGAAGGGGCTGCCCAGGGAGGTGGTGGAGTCACCATCCCTGGAGGTGTTCAAGAAAATATGGGATGAGGCACTTAGTGCTGTGGTCTAGTTGATTGGATAGGGCTGGGTGCTAGGTTGGACTGGATGTTTTTGGAGGTCTCTTCCAACCTGGTTGATTTTATGATTCTGTTCTATGATTCTATTCTATGATCTACTTTTTCATTTTGTCCAGTGTGTCTAAATTTAAGAGACTCTTAAATAATAAACCATGACTGACATCCCCCTTCTTTAACTTAAATCTTCTCGGTTCCCTTGTGTGTGTCTGTAACACAAACCAGTCTGGTCAAACCCTTCCATTTTCACCCACAGTAATTTCCAAAATGAGATCATGATTCATTCCATGGTGCTTTTGTTCTGAACACAAACTTATGTTTCAATAGCTTCATGACTGGCACCTACTCTTGCAAAGTCTGAAGAACAATTTACAAAGGGATTTCCTGTTAGATCCCTGTTATTTATGAGCTGCATGACATAAGCATGTAAAGCTCTTTTAAAGAGATAATGGAGCTCTTAGTGAATTTCCCCATTAATTGGTCTTAAAGCATTTCTGGTGCTAATGCAGTTGCAATTATTTTGTAGTAGCCTGGTTTCAACACCTCCAATTGATGCTTCTCCTACTGTGTTGTATCCAGTAAAAACTAGGAGGAAGAGGAAGGGGAAAAAGAAAAACAACACCACAATCAAACACTTAAAAACCAAACAAACAGCCAAAAGTGAATTTCCATTTGTGTATAATTGGGAACCAGCTAGATAATTTACCATTAGCTGCAAAATTCGTTTTCTGAGAGGCTGGAAACAAGTGTTTCTAAAAGCAACCCCAGTGTGTAGGAGGTCATTTTAATTAGCAAGGACTATCAACACTTCTCATAGCACCTTAGGAATTTGTAACCTTTCAAACAGCCTCAACATAAGAAGTTGACTTCACAGAGGTATTGCTGTTCTTATTTCTAATGCGTTTCAAGAAGACAAAAAGCCAACCAAAACCAAAATAAGTACTTTTTTAACTTTGATTTTGCATCTAAAAAGCAAACAGTAGATTATATTACCAAAATACTCCTTGTTTGTTCTCTACTTTTCTAATGCTGCTCAAGATTTTCTTTGCTGTTTGACTGCACTAAGCCCCGAGTCAACAATTTCCACAGAATTTGGTATTAAAACTTGTTCAAGTACTGGTAAACAGTTGTTGCATACCTAAAGTGAGGATCATTTCTCTTACATTAGTTTACATATATCTTCATCAAGCTTCATTTTCCATTTGATCAGGCATTCTGTACAGTCAGGACTTGGTTAGGTTTTTTCCTGAGATGCTGCTACATACTCAGCATGCATTTTTTGCAGCTTTGAACAACTTCGTCTTCAATGACTTTCCAGCAGATTTTGTGAGTTCAGCTGTTCCCTTTTCTAGATAATTTATGGATAAGTTAACAGCACCAATCACTGAAGAATGCTATTGATCATTTCAGCCATTGGGAATATTGACAATGTACTACGCCTTTTGTTTTCCATTTTCTGACCAAGTGCTTACCTTGCAAGCATCTTCTCAATGACTGTTTACTCTTCACTCAGAAATACCTTCAGCAAGTTAAATCTCCAAATGCATTTTGGAGACATGAATGTGTTTTATGAGCCAGCTCTCCATTATCCACATCACTGCTGATCTCACCAAAGAACTGCAGAAATCTTGTTTAGGCATAATTAACCTATAGAAAATCCATGCTCACCCTAGCTCAGTACCTCATACACACCATGTGAGTTTAGTCTGTACTGCAGATTGCCTCCTCTGTGCAGCGTGGCTGTAAGAATTACAGATCAGCATTTCTCCACTTTTGCACTGAATTAATTCTTAAACTTTAGCATCACATTACCAACCTTTGAGTCCTCTGAGACCTAAGCATCTCTCACTGAGATATGGCATACCATGCTTACAGCTTACCTATTGCAGTCTAGACTTCTGGGTGAATAACACTTGGTTTGGCACTGTATTCTACCGCTCCTTTTTCTCTCACTTCTCTGTCAGTCAGATTCTCATTGATCAGACAAAAGTAGAAAGGATCAGAATTAAGAATCTCACAGCACTTTTCCAAAGCGAGCAAGCACACAGAGAAGGGTTGTCTGCTGTAGGCACAGCTTTTAGTCTTTTTTGGACTTTGCATATCTGAGCACCATCATCCATATGCAGAAGAAAGAATCAACATGGATTATGAATAAATTCAAAGTTCTGAGGAAAAAAAAAATGGTCAAAAGATTCCAGAGGTCAAATACTTCACTGAGTAACTCTGGTTGTTGATAAACAAGGAAATGTGGAGAATCTGCTCAAAAGAAGATGGAAGGCTGTTTGACAGGATCATGTTCTTCTGAATAGGGTTCTGTGTAGTGACTGCCTGATGCATGCAGAGCCTGTCTGGCATAAATGTACAAGAACCTTATATAAAGCAGTTCTACCAAAACAACAGGGCATTAACAAAAGAAGCAAGAAGGCCTGGAATAGGTTGCCCAGAGAGGTGGTTGAGGCCCCATCCCTGGAGGTGTTTAAGGCCAGGCTGGACAAGGCTCTGGCCAGCCTGATCTAGTGTAAGGTGTCCCTGCCCATGGCGGGGGGATGGGAAGTAGATCATAGAATCATAGAATCATAGAATGGTTTAGGTTGGAAGCAGATCAATCCCACCAGTCTTTGCTTATAGGAATTCTAAGGGATGGGGAGGGACTATTTAGAAGGTCTAGTAATGTCAGGATGAGGGGCAGTGGGTTTAAGCTGGAGGAGGGGAGATTTAGACTGGATGTTAGGAGGAAGTTCTTTACAGTGAGGGCGGTAAGACACTGGCACAGATTGCCCAGGGAGGTTGTGGATGCTTCCTCCCTGGAGGTGTTTAAAGCCAGGCTGGATGAGGCCTTGAGCAGCCTGCTCTAGTGGGAGGTGTCCCTGCCTATGGCAGGGGGTTGAGATGATCCTTGTGGTCCCTTCCAACCCTGACTGAGTCTATGATTCTAAGAGGAGAGCAGCAGTATCAATTTAGGGTATGACAACGGTTCAGCAGTCCACATACTTTAAACATTACTGTAATTTGTGAGTGTAATCCTCAGGAATAGAAGAGAAAGGCACACGGGTTGCAGATCTGACTCTTAGGGATATACTGATGTTCTCACTAGAGTTTTCATTTCTTCCAAAGTGCTGAAGCAAATGAATGTGCAATAATTTAAAACCACCCTCTGTTATAAATAGAATATTCAACAGCTGTGATTTCTTTTTCAGTATTAAAGGAAGGGGGGATCCATCACCCCTCAACATATTCCTACTCACTATTAGCTTTCTGATACTATAAGGATATTATAAAAATTATCTTTTCTGGCACCCTCTTCAAGGAAAAGCTGGTTTTATCCAACAGGCAGTACCACTTTCTATCTGCAGCCCTGCAAGTCTGTCCTTACATCTTATGCCTTTACATCTCCTCAAGGCTGGCAGGAGGATCTAGACAAGCAGGGTGATAAAGGACCTGCTCCAAGGAGCTACATCTGCATGTCTTCCTTGGCATCCCATTTTTATTCATTTACGTTAGCACCCGAGGTGGAAACAGAGCTTTAAACTGTTCCTGGGACTGTCGGCAAGAATGAGAAAAGATGTAGGTATTCAGGCCTGTGTGGCTGGCCAGCTCTGCTCCTGCTGAGTGCTTCTGGAGCACCAGCAGACCAGCATTATCACCATAGTGGTGTGCTAGGGGCCTGTGGGAGGCATTATGCTTCTTCCTCCTCTATGGAAGAGCAGCGAGTTTAGAGAGGATCTGTAGCCAGTGTAGTGTCCACATGCACAGGAGAGGCAAGGCTGAGCTGCAGAGAATGTCAACAGAGATGGTTGTTATCCTTTCCATGGTGGTAATGAAGGCAGGAATGCTGAATTGTTTACATTCTTTTTCTGTGCAGCCTGCTTACATTTCTGGTCTACTCCCCTTATCAATCACCTGCTGAATTCCTGCAGTGAATCACCTCTGGATGAGCTGCAGGCAGCGGTTATTTCATGCTCAGGTGCTGATAAGAGTGTCTTTCTGCTTGTGTCAGCTCATGCTCCCTAACAACCTCACTGACCCATTTCCCCAGTACTCTATAGGTAATATGGGAAGGCTTTCCAAAGGATTATATTGTTAAACTGAAATTAACCTTCAATGTGCTTTAGCAGCCATATATCACAGAATTGCTTGCAGTGCTCACTAAGTTTTCAGCTGCCCAGGGCGGCAGTGGAGTCACCCACCCTGGATGTGTTTAAGGGTTGTTTAGATGTGGTGCTTAAGGATATGGTTTAAAGTGAATCTTGCAGAGTAGGGTTATAGGTTGGACTTGATGATCCTGAGGGGCTTTTCCAACCTGGATATTTTCTGTCATTCTTGGACAATGAAAGAAACACTGTATAATGGTTGAGGAAAAGGATGCCATGTTATAACCAGCCTGTATAAAGGGGGGAGAGAACAGTTTAGGTGTTTCAGATCTGACAAAGCTTTGCCATTAAGATCCCTGCTGCTATGAGAATGTTGTCCCACAGTTTTGAAAGATGTGCTCAGAATGTATAACTAAAATTAAACTGAAAATAATGCCATCCTCATCACAACACTCCCTAAATGTGTAGAGAAGGCTGATTCAAATGAGAAAACCCACCTCAATGAGTCACCAGGCTTGCTGTAGAACAACAAGAGGCTTTTCCAACCTGGATGTTTCTGTCTGATTCTGTGTGATCATGGATAGAAGAGTTTTGAAAATTCTAACTGCTTACTTGGGAGGGGAAAACTGCTCTTCACTTTTCAGAATCTAAGCAGACTTTAAATTTTAAGGAAGCTTGGGGAAATTTATGAGTGCTGACATTGACCGAGAGATATATTTCTGCAGATGTCAATATTTATCTTTGTCAATAAATACAAACACCAGGATCCATGTGAGCCCTTTTTGCTGTTGATTACACAGCTCTGTAGATGGTGAGGTAATCAATATTAGTGCATATTGCAAATCCAGACCTTTGTGCCCAAGCACAATTTTTGTCCATAAACTTCTGTTAAGTGTCAATTGGTGCACTGATGGGTTATGTATTTCAAAAAGAAAATCAATTTCACTCTAGGATTAATGGTAATCATGGCATTTCTTCCTGTAACAACATGTGTATATCTGGTAATGGTATAAGAACCATAAAAAAAACCCAACTCTTCTACTTTGTTCATTTTGAGTTTCAATGCAGTCGTTCTGTGAAGAGATTTCATGATAGTGATTGAGTTTTATGGCTCGTGGTAGATACACAATCAATAGGCACAATATATATTTGATTTTGCAATGTTTTACACATCATTTTGGCTATAAAAAACGAAGCCATCTTCATAAAGAAACTATAGCTCTGTAATTGGAGCAATCTATGTAATGATATCAGTGACAGAAGGAACAAATAACTCGTGGACAAATAACTGGGCTAACATGAATAAGAAAGTGTAATTTATTCCTTTTTTTATCAGCAAAGTAGCTGTGTCCTGCCTTCAGCCCAAGAATAGTTACTGAAGAAAGGGAGTCACGTCCTCTCCTCACACCTATACCTCTACAAAACATTTCCCTTTCTCTTTCCTTCATTGTGGTGGTTTGGGTGTCCCCCGCCCCCCCACGCTTTTAGAAATCACCCAGACTAGACTCAGTCGGCTCTGGAAATTTGAATGAAGCTTATATNCCTAATCTTTGTTTTGCCTTTCTTCTTTACACATCCCAGCAGGACTGTGAGGGAAGTAGACCTCACCATTGTATTCATTTTACAGCCTATCATCTAGTTCTTCTCACCAAAACTTGCTAGCTGGGCTCAAACTAGCACATTGATGTTCTCCAATTCTCTCACCTAACCTCCCCTCTAGCGTTACTCCAAGCCATGCCATTCAAAGGCTGTGCCTGGATGTACCACAAAACACTACTGCTTTCCACTACTCGAGCTTTTGTCACTGTTCTGTTCTTCTGTCATTTTGGAGGAGGGAGTTTATAAATAGCCAGGTACTTTTAGATAATTAGATAGTTCTCCTGTTTTTTCCTTCCATTTCTCTTTGTCTCTCTGTAAGTCTCTAAAACTCCAGGGTCTGTGCATCTTGTTTATTCTGGGAGGATTTAATCTGAAAGGAAGACATGCAGATATTGTTGCAGAAATAGAATCACAGAATCATAGAATGGTTTAGGTTAGAAGGGACCTCAAGGATCATCCAGCTCCAACCCCCTGCCATAGGCAGGGACACCTCCCACTAGAGCAGGCTGCTCAAGGCCTCATCCAGCCTGGCTTTAAACGCCTCCAGGGAGGAAGCATCCACAACCTCCCTGGGCAACCTGTGCCAGTGTCTCACCACCCTCATTGTAAAGAACTTCCTCCTAACATCCAGTCTAAATCTCCCCTCTTCCAGTTTAAACCCATTACCCCTCATCCTAACATTACTAGACCTCACTACAAAGCAAGCATCCATTCTTGTAGTTCACTTTCAGCCTGTGTGTGTGCAAACTATTGACTGTTTAACCACAAATTCATTTATTTCCAGGGATATCTGCCCCAAAGAGTGATTAATATCATTTCTAACAATGTCATCTACAGTGGAATTTCCTACCCTGAAATTTGCTGGTGCACGAGGAAAGCACAGTGTGAGACACTGCTGCACCTCAATATTTGCATTTGCTGGTTACTGCATTCATGGAGAAGTTTAAGATGGCTTCAAGAGGGTAAACCTAACTCATTTAGTATGACAAGAGCAGTAGAGGCATATGAAAATCTATTTGTCTATGACACAGGCCCAAGGGGTTCTGAGCTGCCTAATAGGAATCCATTCACTGACAGTCTTCACTATGAAGAGCTAGAGACCCCTGAAGAAATGTTAATCAATGGTAATTGGACTGCCATGGCTTAGTATTGTATCATTAATTATATAATTGCATTTGATTAAAAATCCCCACAATAGCAGGTTGCACTTGTTCTGGCCCTTTGGGTGAAACTAAAAAGAAAATAATGAAAGAAACCTACTGTGCATCAGAAGCTGTGAAATTACATTAAGGATCCAGTGGTGCAACTCACAGTAACCACTCTTGCGGTGCTACAATCCCAGGAAGTCTCACTGACTTTCAAGCAGTCTTCAGCTTCAATTTTGACCTTGACCACTTTTGCCCATCATAGAATCATAAAGAATCATACTGTTGGGAAAGAGCTTGAAGATCCTTCTTTTACTGCTAAAAATAGAGATGAATGACCACCTCTAGCTCTGAGGTCAAATGGAAGAGCTCACATCTGAGAAGTTAGATCCCCTTCCTTGAAGGGGAAGGGGATGACCATACTCAAAGCACTGCAAGAGAATGGTCCTCTTGTCCTAAGGTGCATAGGACCTGCTCACGGTTTGTAGCAGTAGACAACCTGCAGTGGGGACCATCCTGATGATGATATGCTTTTGTAGATGATTATGTCACTGAGGCCCAGGTCATGTGTAGGTTACTAATATAGGCATATCCTTTAAATACTGGGCTTCTTTTCACATAAATATATAGATAGGGGCCAATCCATAAGGGGAAGTTGATTGCTACTCACTACAATATAATCTAGGAAAATGTGCCTGAGATCATCACTGTGCCCTGGAATGTTGAGGGACGCATTCTGCTTTGTGAAAACAGAGTATCTTTTACTGGGTTTAAGATAACTGCATATTTAGTGCCATAGAATTTATTAGCAGGAATGTATTAGAATCATAATGGTCAATAAAAGACTAACAAGTCTCACACACCGCATTAAATGCACCAACTTTCAGAGTCTTTCACCTCAAACATTGTATTTTGAAGCATATACAGGGAATGAAAAATCAGGGAGAGCTGATTCTTCACGAGATTGCTGTTTGTCTCACAGGGCTGGCTGATTTAACAATGTTTCAAGAAAACACCCCAAAATGCCCCCTCTGTATTAGCAGCTATTACCCTCCATTAATTTGGCCAGAGTAAAAAAAGCCAAAACAACAACAACAAAAAAAAAAACCCAAAGAAAATCAGTGTTGCTGTTGAATTCTGCTCCATGCCTTATGTTAGAGATTTGTAAAACTGCTTCTTGCTGGCTTGGAGATAAGTGAAATAATAATGAATTCAGCTGGAGGCAAGCTGCTTTTCAAGCAGACCTGTCAGGAGACAGAAAGAAAGTTCAGAGTTATTCATTCTTGTGCTGTGTCTCAAGCAACTATCGAAAGAATATGGCATGTCTGAAACACAAATACCATTAATATACTGTACAGACAAAAAACCAAAAACAACCACCCAGAAATCCCACAAAACTAAACTGTGCATCACAATTCTCTTTTGTAGAGGAGCACAAACTGCGGGGTAAGCATAGGAACTAGAATTCGGGAGCTAACTGACAGCAAACAAGGATTCATGCCTATAAAGTGCTTTTCAGAGAACCCCAAATCCAGAGTACAGTGGAGAACTGTGTTTAATCCATTCCCTGTACTCGTACAAAATGTCTGCTCAGGAAAACAATCTCTGGCAAGATGTGTGCAAATGAACTGTGAGTGAGCACAGAAATGAAAATCAAAATCACCAGTTGGAAAACTGTGGACAGGAGCAACCCGAAATATGCAGAATCAGCTCGCAGCAGTGTACCTACAACTAAGCGATTCAGCCACCCAATAATTTTTCCCCCGAGAGCAAAAAGCCTTTAACCATATTCAGATTGGATTTAGAGTTTCCAGTGGAGCAAGGGCTTCCACCTTGTTGAGGCAGCATAATCAATGTCACAGACATCGTAGAGGAAGGATCACAGCCCTTTGCTACTTCAGAGAAATACAATGGGGAGCTCCTTCTATTTTTGGAAGAAAGGTGAAAGATTTGTAACAGGAAAGTGTACCACAAAAAGTGAGAGGAGAATTAATCTAACCCTTCCCCCCCACACCCAGATCTAAGATATTGTTATGGATTGTGAGTTATGAATGTCTACAAAACGCTAGCAAATAGCAACGAGGGAAAACCACCAAATGACCTCAATGAACACAATTCACTTCACAAAGGAAGATGCATTCTCTAATAATTCCTGTGGAGATGAAACACCCACAGCCTTGTGCTGCTTGGAGCCACTTCCGATGTGGGTCTTATTTAACAGAAGAAAATAAAATCTGGAGAGTTTTAAGGCAACATTTGAAACCTCTTCTTGCTCTTAGTAGAGCAAACAACAGGGTGGGGGAAAAATGCTCTTCTGTGTGATGAATCACCATCTCTCCTTGTCACAATTTAGGAATGCTAGTTGGCCTTTTCTTAAATGGAATTGATATTTAAAGCTTTCCCCTGCTAACTGCATTTTAAGCAGCCTCTGTTTGCAATCGAAAGCCTGCTCCAGCTGAATGGCCTGAGCATACACAGGAGCAAGGTGCTACCAGCTGAGGAAAAGCCCTTTAGTAAAATATTAATAGAATATAATAGAATCAATCAGGTTGGAAGAGACCTCCAAGATCATCCAGTCCAACCTAGCACCCAGCCCTATCCAGTCAACTAGACCAAGAGCAACAGACCAAGACCAGTCACCTTGCCCAGAGCACTGTCAAGCCTCACCTTGAATATCTTCAGAGATGGAGCCTCAACTGTCTCCCTGGGCAACCTGTTCCAGTATTCCACCACCTTCATAGTGAAGAACTTGTTCCTAACATCCAATATAAGTATGCTCTTCTCCATTTGAAGCCAGTGCCCCTCATCTTATCACTGCAGGCCTTTGTAAACAGATATGATACAGTGTGGAGCATCCTGGGCAAATTTTGAAGTAACTGTGCTCCTGCTTGTTGTGATTCTTTTTGCTTCAGCATGTGTGGAGCAGATGAAATGAAGTGGCAAACCCCAAACAAGCAAATGAGATAAAAGATAGATGCTGGAGTCAAGAGAATAAGAAGCTAACAGAAGAACATTGAATTGGTTACAGATAATAGCAGGTATTTGCTGTTTCTCTAATATGAAAGAAGAACCTATGGGGAACTGGGACAGGTGGAACTGGTCATAGAGTCAGCATTTCCAGGAGTTGTTCATTCTGGAGAGGAGAAGACTCCAAGGTGATCTTATTGTGGCCTCTCAGTATGCTAAGGGAGCCTACAAGAAAGCTGGGGAGGGACTTTTTAAGATGTCAGGAAGTGATAGGACTGGGGGGAATGGATCAAAGCTAGAAGTGGGTAGATTCAGACTGGATCTTAGGAAGAAGTTCTTCTCCATGAGGGTGGTGAGAATGGGTTGCCCAGGAAGATGGCAGAAGCCTCATCCCTGGAGGTGTTTAAAGCCAGGCTGGGTGAGGCTCTAGACAGCCTGATCTAGTGTGAGGTGTCCGAACTAAGTGATCCTTGTGGCCTCTTTCAGTTCTGATTCTATGATTCTATATGGATCTGCTCTTAACCCAGCCTGAGATTTTTCTGGCTCTGTTACTGGACTGTTCTACAACATAGATGCAAATAATTAACTGATTTGTAGTTCAGTAAATCCATCTCCTTGTGACAATTTCTGCCCAGCTACAAACACTTGGAAGGAGAACGTCCATGGAAAATGCCCACAAGTTTTCCCTGCCAAGATGTAAAACAAGCTACATTTGTTCTGCAATTTGAACTCAACATCCCAAACTCAACAGAATGCAGTAAGAAGGAGCCTAAAGGAAATTACTGTAAAACTTATAAGTATTGGAAAGGAAGAAGGAGAAGATTCCAACAACCCTTAGAAGATGGAAAGTGGGAAGAAAATGACATTACAGAGTGTTAATACTCGAGAGAGACAATAAACCCAACCAGTGGATTAGCACAATGATAAGACCTCAGCTGTCAGTCATCTTTACTTTTGTCACCACGTTTCTTTCTTTGGTGGTGCACATGGCTGCATCCTAAATAATGAAGATGCTCCCAGATCGCATTGAGTCTCTGAACTCAGCAGGCATAAAATTAAGATGAGCAAAGAGCAGTTTAATGGGGAATAAATTAATCTTTCCTCAAGTGCCAAAAATATACAAAATCATTTCTTTCAAACCCTTCTAAATTTGAAAATGTTCCTTGAAGTTAAGCTGGTGGAGATGTGTGGATATGTCACCAGCAGAAAGAGGAAAACCTTCATGAACTGTGTCACGATAACCTGCACCTCTTCCTGTTGAAAAAACCTTTCCCAGCACCAAAGAGGATTATAACAGTCTTTCAAGAAGTGAATACCTGCAGGTATTTGTTCTACATAAATCAGATACATTTGGGGAAGAAGAAGGTGCTTCTAATGTGCTTTCTGGCTTTTTTTTTTTTATTTTATTTTTGAGATATCTGCTAGAATTCCCTGCCAGGATATGAAACGGTGTTACATTTGATAGGTATTTCCCCAAAGGCTCCTAGTGTTAGATAAATTTAAGAAAATCAAGACCTAATTAAGCTTTGAATGATAGATTCCTAAGAAAGAGTCTGTTACTGCTGTGAGGACAGGCTGAGGGAGCTGGCAGTGTTCAGTCTGGAGAAGAGAAGACTCTGCAGGGACCTTAGAGCTGCCTGCCAGTACCTGAAGGGATCCTACAGGAAGGCTGCAGAGGGACTTTTCATCAGGGTGTCCAGAGACAGGACAAGGGAGAATGGATTGAAGCTGAGGCACAGCAGGGTTAGATTGGAGCTGAGGAAGAAGTTCTTCAGTAGGAGGGTGGCGAGACTGTGGAATAGGCTACCCAGGGAGGCTGTGGCTGCCTCCTCCCTGGGGCTTTGGAAGGCCAGGTTGGAGGAGGCCTTCAGCAGCCAAGTCTAGTTGAGATGTGTCCCTGCCCACAGTGGGGAGGTTGGAGGAGATGAGCTCTTAGGTCCCTTCCAATCTGAGCCAATCTGGGATTCTATGATTCAGTGATTAATTTTTAAAGCTTGAATTGATATTTCATATTGTTATCAACCTGGGCAACCTATGCCAGTGTCTCACCACCCTCAGTGGAAAGAACTTCCTCCTAACATGGAAAGAACTTATTTCTAACATCCAGCTTAAATCTACCCTCTGATAGTTTAAACTCATTATTCCTCATCCTGTCATTACAAGACCTTGTCAATAGTCTCTCCCCAGCCCTCCTGTAGCCCCCTTCAGATACTGTAAGGCCACTTCAAGGTCTCCTCAAAGTCTTCTCCAGGCTGAAGAGGCCCAACTCTCATAGCCTGTCCTCATGGCAGAGCTGTTGCAGCCTTCTGAGCATCTTCGTGGCCTCCTGTGGACATATCTCCCTTCCACCACTGCACTGGAAAAGACAATTTAAGAGGTGGTAATCCAGAGATCCTATGGAATGGGCTGCCCAGGGAGGTGGTGGAGTCACCGTCCCTGGAGGTGTTCAAGAAAGGCCTGGATGAGGCACTTAGTGCCATGGTCTAGATGACTGGATAGGGCTGGGTGCTAGGTTGGGCTGGATGAGCTTGGAGGTCTCTTTCAACCTGGTTGATTCTACGATTCTCTGATTCTATGGAATAGCTATTTTGCTGGCATCATGCTGAGATGCTTCCTACTGTCCTAAAAGGTATCATAAGCCCTTCTCAACAGAAAGACCTTTCAAACAGTATGTATTGTCAAGTTTAGGGATTCCACAGCACTCAGTGTCACTCCTCAGTACCACTGTTAAATGCTCAGTGTAAGGTCCAGACGAGATCAGGGAGTGTCTTCTTTCCAGAACTGCTGGAAGAGTCCAGAGAAAGTGTCTTTTTTGAAGGCATTTGAAGAGGTGGTGTATTTAATGCGATCTGATTTTCAGCAGCAGTAGATGTTGATTTCTTGCCATTATGCTGCCTATAAAAGAGAAGAAAGCATTTTCTTCTTCGTTACAATGCCTTTTGTAGAGCTGAATCACAGGAATACTGCAGTCAATTCATCCGTTGGGTTATTTCCCACTCACACACCTGAGCAAATTGCTTCCTTATCTCACAGGGTGTAGTGCTTCTCTGTAGTCTTTCTTACATTGTTAAATATATTGTTACAGAAAAATAGATTGGAGTTTTCTACAAAAGGCTAAGTCTGGAGTAAATGCAATTCAATCCTTTATTATGTTTGTGGAAGCCTGCAGTAATGAACTAAAACTTCCAGTGTGGCATTTCTAATTGTAATTAATGTTATTTTTCTGAATAATTGATTTTACCAGTAACAAAAGCAGAGAACAAAGGTCATTCTCATGTGCAGATCACTGGATGAAAGGCTATATTTTAATTATTGTAATAAAAATGTGTTTACATATGCTAAAGCATCAAGTCTTGTTGGATTTCTTTTTTCTTTTAAAAGATAAGCCATTGTAAAACAAACCCCCAAACCCAACAGTTTAATTTAATATATAAAAGCATTACTCTCCTCTGCAAAGGAAGGATGGCAGCAGCTAAATTAAATTCAGATATGTCCAGTGCTTACCCTTCTGACCTTTAGTTCCAAATCCATTTTTCTGTATGAATCAGGAGGGGAAAGGGAAGGCAGAAGAGAACAGGAGAATGGAAAAGTGGAAATCCCAGGCTTTGTTCCCCTTAGAAGAAACTATTTTCTTCTTAATGCTGCTAGACACAGCATTGCTGCTGTTTTAGTGGCTTTAGTTAGATGGGCAGATTCCCTGGCTTGAGAGTACAGTGAACACAATTTGAGCCAAGGTTACCTGGCCAAGGAAAACTGCAGCTTGGGAGAGGCTCAGTAGACATACAAGTGGTGTCTGTGATTCTCTGCATCCACATTTCAAACGCATGTTAGGAAAGGGAAGAAGCAGAAAATTTCACCAAACCATCTCAGTATTTTTGAGTGAGTTTCCAGCCGTGCTCAGCAGGCATTTCTGATGGTGCCTGAGATTCCAAACAGTGATCATGAGGCTTGGATTTTTATACACTTTTATTATCATACATTCTGCACAGTCATATTATTGGCAAGTGCTAAAGTAAATAAAAAAGTGTGTACAGGTTTTCAAGCATATGGCAGTATGCTTTTTTGGCCTTTCTGCTTTGTTTCAACAACATTTATGGGAAGCTATTTTAAGCATTTACTGAATGTAAATGATAGCAACTCTGCTGCTCAGCCTGGTTTCTTAAGGCATTACAGACACCTTAAGTGTGCTGGTGTAGATAATGAGTTCGTGAAGGTAGACTGGCAAGCAGAAATGTTATCAAGAAAAGGTTTTAGAATCATAGAATCAGCCAGGCTGGAAGAGACCTCCAAGATCATCCAGTCCAACCTAGCACCCAGCTCTGTCCCATTATCTAGGCCATGGCACTAAGTGCCTCATCCAGGCTTTATTTGAACACCTCCAGGGATGGTGACTCCACCACCTCCCTGGGCAGCCCATTCCAATGGCAAATCTCTGTGAAGAACTTCTTCCTAACATCCAGCCTATACCTCTCCCAGCACAACTGGAGACTGTGTCCCCTCATTCTCTTGCTGGTTGTCTGGGAGAAGAGACCAACCCCCACTTGGCTACAGCCTCCCTTTAGGTAGTTGTAGGTTTTCCTGAGCTCCTGAGTTTGTGAACTCACACACATGAAAATCTTGCCATATATTATCAGGATACCATGCTTCATTTTTCCTGAGCTTAACAGATCTGCTACTTCTTTAGCCATAATCTCTGTTAAATTAATATGTGGGTTTAACTTTGTAAAAGCAATGGCAGGTGTAATAGATTCATAGATTCATAGAGTGGGTTGGGTTGGAAGGGACCTTAAAGTTCACCTAGTTCCAGTCCCCCAGATCTTAAAATTCATCTAGTTCCAATTCCCCTGCCATGGGCAGGGACATTTTCCACTGGACCTGGTTGTTCAAGGCCTCACCCAGCCTGTCCTTGGACACCTCACATGAACTCTTTAGTATCTAAAAGCCATTGTGCATTCCTCCCCTGAGAGCTCCTTGTCTAATATCTTGCTAATTGTTAGAACAAACCATGATAGCTTACGAATTTTAGTTTATCTGAGTGCCGTGCAGCAGGAATGATTTCTGCCTTACACCACCTAGCACAAGATAACAGGCACATTTCTTTGAGAATATCTTGCTCCTTCTGGCCTAAATAGGTGTGCTGACATCACCAGAATCTTGTGTGACACAGGTGTAGAGCCGAATACAAGATATCTCTTATCACCTGAGTGTGCTTGTGAGTGGAATCCTTGATTTTTATTAATAGATCAGCCAAAGCTATAAGGAGGTTTGCGATAGGAATATGCATGGCAGGAATGAATCAGAGATTTTATAAGGAGCAGCTCAGTATCTGTACCTGATTGTAGAGTTTATTCACAGTCATTTCAATTATTATAGTCTCTAATTATGACTTGTCACTTTTAGCTTAGCATATTACAGCTAAGCTAATGAAAAAAAAAAAAGATTAGGAGGCATTCTGTAAGTTGTTCAGCATTAAACAATATCAAATTATTCTCAATCTTTCCAAAAGTGAAAAGGAAAAAAAAAATCCACCCCAGCAGCAAAAATCCAAATCTATCCTAACACGATCACCAGTATTTCCCTCCTAAATCTGTTTCCTAGGTAACTACTAGGTCATTACAGAACTAACTTGCAGCGTGGAAGGAAGTAACGACCTACAGCATCTGCAAGCTCACATTTGTGCCTGATTTCTGCACTTTGCAATATGCAAAGATCAATGGAACCTTAAAATTAGGGGTTTTAAATTTAAGATCTCTTTTTCTCATCTTTATTCATTTTGGTTTCGATTTTTTTCCCCCTCCAGAAATTATTTTTTGCTAATTGTGTGCAGTATGAGACGCACACATTGAAGTTGTGTCCTATCATTGTGCAGTATGAGATGCACACATTGAAGCTGCATTCTATTGTGCAGTATGAGATGCAAACATTGAAGTTGCATCCTATCATTGTGCAGTATGAGATGCAAACATTGAAGGTGCATCCTATCATTGTGCAGTATGAGATGCACACATTGAAGTTGCATCCTATCATTGTGCAGTATGAGATGCACACATTGAAGTTGTGTCCTATTGTTGTGCAATATGAGATGCTCACATTGAAGTTGTGTCCTATTGTGCAGTATGAGATGCACACATTGTAGTTGTGTCCTATTACACTGAGTACCATATCGTTTCAAACTGCGGGACTGTGCCTTAGTTGTTAGAAAAATCTAAAGCTACAGTAGAAAGAGAAGCTGGAGAAAGCTTTTGGCTTCATGAATGGCAAATAGGGTCACCAAGGGATTAATCTCATCTACCTCTAACCATATAAAATCCATCTGTGTGGGAATAACTTCCTCAGAATCTCAAAAATAAACAGAAGAATAAATCAATAAATAGAAACTGGGGTGACCTCTACAAGGTATTTTTACTGTAGAGGACTTAAAAACAGCAAACCAGTGCTGCATAAATCCACTAAGGTGTGATGCATCCCATGCAAGAAAAGGAATATCGGCAGAGAAGCAGCCTAGGTATTGAAGTCTCCTAAACAGAAGCCAGTTCTGTAAAGCAAGATATATATTCAGTACAGCTCCCCAGTGAAGAACACAGCTTGTGGAAAGCTGAAGGATAGTTAATCCTCACAGATCAGTTTGACATCTCCAAGCCTAGGCTCCTCATCTTTAAGTTCAGGATTCTTACTCCAGTGAATCATCTGAAAGTTATGAATAAAACCACTTCGCTGCAGGGCTTGTTCATTTCAGTAACACGGAGCAAAAGCTGTATTGTTGCTGGTCAATAGTTTTCTGATTGCAGTGCTAGGGAATAGGGCCACCTGGCTGTGTAGCAGAAATGATAGGTGAGTCTGGCTCAATCTGAGACTCAGGCAATTCACAGCCATTCTGCCCTCGCTTGTTTGGGTCCAGTTTCTGCTTGATTCCATTAGGAATAGTACCTTGAAGCTGGCTGAAGGGAGTAGTGGCTACCAGGGTGATGGATGCAGTCTCTGCCTTTTCATGGATGCAGTCCATGAAAGGGCAGAGAGCAAAAGAATTAGTTGTTCATCTGAGGAGCCATGAGGAATTAGTGTGGATAGTCTGTCCTGGAACTAGTCGAGCACATAGGCTATGAACTAGAGGAGCACTTAATTTAATTTTAAAGTGTTGAGTGACAAATGAGAGCCGAGCACAGTCCTCAGCATCGACAGCTGCTTGTCAAAGCTGGAGTAGGACAGAGCCATGAGAAAGATTTGGGTTTATTTGGTTTTAAACCCATGCACGGTCAAAACAGGAGCTTTCACCTTCCGGCTTTTGTGAGGGGAACTGGACAGACTCGTGGCATTTGTGCAATTAGATGTTGTCTTTGCTCCCTCGAGCACGGCTTTGTCTTTTGCCGCGTTATGATGAGAGCTGTGTGATAATATTTGCATTCAGGGCAAAGCAGCCACACTTTCTGGCCTTGCTCCAATTCCACTTAGGCACAGGCATTTCTGGAATGTTGCCAGATGTATTTTTGTGTTCATTCTCAGGCGCTGAAAACAGTTTTTGCAGTCGGCTTTTTGCTCGAAGCCTTTTATCCCATTAAAGGTGACTGCCGTGAGTTTGGGTGGAAGGGTACAGCACACAAACATGCCAGAGGTAAGAGGAAGATGGGACTGCAATCCTCGTGGCCTGTGACCGACAGCCACGCTTGCATATCTCCCCAACTTTTCAGTTTGAATTGATGCTTAAAAAAATAAGCAAAGAGATAAACATCCAAAGGGCACTTTTTCGTGTGATTTGTTTTGCTGGTGATTGGCAGAATTACTCTGACCCGTTTACTTGCTTTGGATGACCTGCCCAAAGAGTCCAGACAGGATTGCCCAGGGAGGTGGTGGAGTCACCGTCCCCGGAGATGTTCAAGAAAAGACTGGATGAGGCATGTAGTGCCATGTTCTGTATGACTGGATAGGGATGGGTGCTAGGTTGGACTGGATGATGTTGGAGATCTCTTCCAACCTGGTTGACTGTATGATTCTATGATTCTAAAGTGCTGAAGAAGAGGCAATTTTGATTATAGCCAGGCTAGTTTGCAGCTCAGCCCAGGAGCATCAGTTCCTCATCATGCCCACACTGTCCACAACTCCTGTAGCGTAACAAGCAAGCTTTACAAAACTCCATCCTATCTTTTCTTGTGCCTAAAAAGTGTGAGGACAAGGTGGAAGGAGACAGTCTTGTCCTTACTTACCATGTATTGACCACTGGACTGGTGATTTTGGTGAGCAGTGGGCTGAGGGCTTCTCCTTTTCACTTCCCTCAAACAAGAATGTCTTGAGAATTCTATTCAGAACTCCGGAAAGCTTGCTCTACATACAGTTAGAGTCAATGTCTTTTGGTTTGCTGGCTTCCTTTGGTTTTAGCAAACTGAGAGCCTTCTCCATGCTCTGTAAATGTAAGTTGTAAAAGATGTTGGTCTGTACCTAAAAGCACATGCTTCAGGTGCAGGTGCAGGTGGGAGAGTGCAATGCCCCTGAACTTACAGCATCTGAACACGAAGTTCAAGATGACCTGGCAATGTGTGCTTGTAGCACAGAAAGCCAACTGTATTCTGGACTACATCAAAAGAAGTGTGGCCAGCAGACTGAGGAGAGTAAAGTCTCCTGCTCTGCTCTGTTCTTGTGAAGCACTATGCTCAGCTCAGGGGTCACCAGTGCAAGAAGAACATGGACCTGTTGGAGAAAGTTCAGAGGAGAGCCATAAAGTTGATCAGAGGGCTGAAGCCTCTCTCTTACAAATACAGAGTGAGAGAGCTTGGGCTGTTTGGCACGGAGAAGGGGAAGGCTCTGGGGAGACCATAGAGAAGACTTTCAGTAGCTGCAGAGTAGGGACTATTGACAAGTTCACAAGCCCTTCAAGGAGCCACGGAGGGAACTGGGAGTGTTTAGCTAGGAGAAGAGGAGGCTCAGGGCAGACTTCATTGCTCTGCAACTACCTGAAAGGAGGTTGTAGCCAGGGGGCGATGTTGGTCTCTTCTGCCAGGCACCCAGGGACAGAACAAGAGGACACAGCCTCAAGCTGTGCCCGGGCAGTTTAGGCTGGATGTTAGGAAGTTCTTCACAGCAAGAGTGATTGACACTGGAATGGGCTTCCCGGGGAGGTAGAGGAGTCACCATCCCTGGAGGTGTTTAAGAGAAGACTGGATAAGGCACTTAGTGCCATGGTTTAGTTAATTAGAAGGATTAGATGATAGGTTGGACGCAGTGATCCTAGAGGTCTTTTCCAACCTGATTAATTCTGTGATTCTATGATAAGGCTTTAAACTGAAAGAGGATTTAGATTACATCACAGAATCACAGTATGCTTTGGGTTGGGGACCTTCAAAGGTCATCTAATTGAACCCCTTTGCAGTGATCAGGAACATATCTAAGCAGGTTGCTCTGAGTCCTGTCCAGCCTGGCATCGAATATAAGAAGCTCACCAGTATGAAGTTCAGTGAGGCACTGGAACCCACTCCTAAATGAGAACACTCATCCTTAGAAGTGCTCAAGATCAGGTTGGATGGGGCTTTGAGTAACACGGTCTGGTGAAAGATGTCCCAGCCCATGGCTACCTTTCCAAGTCTTTTCTATCCCTTGTTTTCCTTTAACACTAGTGCATTCTAGCACTAAATGTAACTGATTAATAATATCCCTTCCTACTAACCAGGATGAAAACCTGCCCTTAAGACCTCTGCAGATTATTTCCCCCTCTCCTTCCCCACAGCCAGGTGCAATGAACTGCATGCTTTGCAAATAATAATTAAAAAAAAAGAAGGTCAATTCTCTCCTCATTAATTTTCAAATCATTTTCAGCATCCTATGTATCAAGAAGATAGGAAAAATGTGCTATATATCAAATTAGTCAGAGGATGCCAAATTGTGCCCCCCTCACCCCTAGCCCATATGGTGGCTTGCTGTGCAGATTGTGATTAAATAAAGAACAGAGTCCTACTGTAAATAGGCAAAGCTGTGGGTTTAGTTTTGTTGAATCATCACATCCTTTGTGCTCCTGATTTTTCATGCATACCTTCTCCCTTCCTCTCTGCTAAATGATGAATCTCCCACAGGTAGACTCCTTTTGAGGTTGTATTGACAAGTTGCTATTCTCTATGGGCTGTTGTAGCAGCACAAGTTTGAGGCGAGGGGGATTTTTTTTCTCCTTCTTCATAGTTGTGGATTGAAGCTTGTCAAGGAATTAGCCAATTATTTCACATGTTCTCATTTTCCTTTTTCTTCTGAAGGCTTTCTTGATCCCAAATTTAACAATTTTGGTCTTACCTGATGTACAGTGCACAGTCTCAGCTCAGGAATTACAAATGTAAGAGTTGATTAGAGACCTTTTTCTTAACACAATGAGTTTCTATCTTGCCATTTTCATAGGTGAAGCACGTGTGGCCTCTGATGATTGCATGGCAGAATAATTATTCCACATCAAATAACTTATGTAAGCTTGCATTCAGCACTTCAAGGTAGGGCTATTTTTATGCAGTTCAGTATTTTACCAGAGTTAGCACATTATGTAAGATTATTCTAGCTAAAGAAGCTATAAAGCCAGCTGAAACATACTGGAGAGAAAATGCTAAATGAGATCAGTTAAAAGGTCTCTCCACTCTTGTGTTCTATCATGTGTGATATTTTAGTCTTGGAAGTCCTAAAAAAGAGACTTTACCCTCTTTCCCTCCCCCAAGAAAGCTTAGCTGGCAGCTTTACTAATTCACTAATATCACTTCCCATTGCTGTGTTATGTGAGCAATTTTTAAGCAGTTGTCACTGCTGAAATTGGCAGGAATTTCTTCCTTAAAACTGACAAGGTGATCTGATTGAATTGCACAGCTCTCCTCCGGTTTTTAGCATGGCTTCTGAAGAGCTGCATTAACAAAAAGTCCCCAGCAAGCTGAAATAATTCAATTTGTAATTGAAAAGAAACTCAAATTCAGTAATAATCCTGCTGAATATATTTGATAGGACATTTCATAAAAGATCTGAACATGGAGGGCATAATTGATCTTTGCCTGGAGAAAGGTTTTGTCTAAACTGGAACAAAAGCCCTGCAATAATCTGCAAAATCTTTGAGTATTTTTGTAAGAGAATCAAGGACAGGGTTGGGCCATGAGTGCCACTGTGAAACCTCCCAACATGAATGTTTCATGCACATTCGTTTACTCTGCCCATTCCAACTGCTGCATTTTCAAGACTTAATTTCAGTTCACTTAATTTTCCTCTATCTGATAGTAAAAAACAGGAGAAAAACTTGGCTTTCCCCCATATCTGTGCTCTTAGAGTCTGTTCTGTGTTTGCCATTCATGTTCATCCTCAGTTATTCTGCTGAACACAGAGGAAAAAAAAAGAACAAACCTTTACAGAGCAAATTCTTTGATGTGCAAACTTCAGAGCAAGGAATACGGATTGAAAAATGTGGGAAGGGGTTTGAAGAAGAGGCAGAAATAAAATGAACTTGGAACTGCAGAGAAGAACAGTAAGTAAATTGGCAGCATAAAAACTATTTCCATTAAGAGAAATTCCAGTGGTGATCTCCAGAATGCCCATCGCAAAGAAACTTTCCTCGTGTGAAATGCAGGGCGAGGGTTTAAATACCTGCTCAGTATCAACAGGACTGCAAAGGGTAGAGCAAAAAAGAAGCATCAGGATGTGTACTGGCTCCCCACACCTGCTCAGGATTTTCTCTGTTCCCAAGGTCTGCAACTGCCACAGACATCTGCAGGGGACAGCATCTGCAGGCATCTGTACAGCATTCTCTTCATAGAATCACAGAAATATCCAGGTTGGAGAAGATCCTCAGGATCACCAAGTCCAACCTATAACCCTACTCAACAAGATTCACCTTAAACCATATCCCTTAAACCATATCACCTTAAACTATATCCCTTAAAGGGGGGATTTTAAACCATGTCTCTTGTGTCCAGGTTTGTGGAGAGGAAGGAGAAAAATTCTCAGGCTGCCTTACTTTGCACTGAGTACCTCCTCTGACATCTGTCTCACACCTCCAACAGTTTTCTCTTTTTTAGTTTAGTCACAAGATTTGGTTGATTGACTCAAGAAGTTTTGGATCCAGTACCTGATCTGTAGTCACTGCACAGAATTTCTCCTCTCTCTCAGATCAGGCCCATGGGGAGGCAGCCTCCAGAGTGGCATAAATACGATAATGAATTTGTAGATAATGAAAGGGCTGGAACACCTTAGCTATGAGGACAGGCTGAGAGAGTTGGGGCTCTTCAGCCTGGAGAAGAGAAGGCTTCGAGGAGACCTTAGAGTGGCTTTCCAGGATCTGAAGGGAGCCTACAGGAAGGCTGGGGAGGGACTATTTACACAGTCTAGTAATGTTAGGACGAGGGGGAATGGGTTTAAGCTGGAAGAGGGGAGATTCCGACTGGATATTAGGAGGAAGTTCATTACAGTGAGGGTGGTGAGACACTGGAATGGGTTGCTCAGGGAGGTTGTGGATGCTTCCTCCCTGGAGGAATTTAAGGCCAGGCTGGATGAGGCCTTGAGCAGCCTGCTCTAGTGGGAGATGTCCCTGCCTATGGCAGGGGGTTGGAGCTGGATGATCCTTGAGGTCCCTTCCAACCTAAACCATTCTATGATTCTATGATTCTATAATTGCAGCCTGTGCTTTCACAGGTAACAGCTCAAAAACTGACTAATCACCAAACTCTAATTTTGAAGTACCTCAGAGATACAGGCATAGAAGCACAGAATCACAGAATAATAAAAAAAAAAAAGAAAAAAAGCATAAAAAAGCACATATGAGGCTCTGACCCTTCATCTTGGTCAGAAATATATGTCTCTTCAAAATCATTAGAAAGGAAAAATAGGGAAGTGGAAGGATATGGGAATGTGGAATATGGCAACACTTCTATGAACTGCATGAAGGCTTCTGGACCATTTTTAAACTATCAGCATCTCACTTCCCTTACAGTTTCATCACTTTCAGTGTCTAGGGATAGCAAATAGCTTTCTGTCATAGTTTAAACACCGTTGACCTCCATCGCTTTGACTTTTGATAGTAAAGCTGAGGTTATCCATAGGGCTTTCCACTTATGTTTTAGAGAAGTCAAAGCAAGCCCATCTCTGGTCTAATTTAAAAGGGGAATAATTTGAAATTCAGTCCCTGCTGTCTCTATAATAAGGAGAGGTAAAATGGAAAGCTCAAGAAGAGAGATTCTGTTCAGACAAAAAGTAAAATCCAGTTACTTATGAATGCTGGAAGAAAGAGTTCACTTCAACTATTCTTCCCCTTACAGTCATGAGTGACCAAATTAAACTTTACCCATTTATCCCTTCCTTATAATGTCACACACCATAACTCTATACATAAAGTAACTAACTGGAGAAGAGGAGGCTCAGGGGTGACCTTATTGCTGTCTACAACTACCTGAGGGGTGGTTGTGGCCAGGAGGAGGTTGCTCTCTTCTCTCAGGTGGCCAGCGCCAGAACGAGAGGACACAGCCTCAGGCTGCGCCGGGGGAAGTTTAGGCTCGAGGTGAGGAGAAAGTTCTTCACTGAGAGAGTCATTGGCTACTGGAATGGGCTGCCCAGGGAGGTGGTGGAGTCGCCGTCCCTGGAGCTGTTCAAGGCAGGATTGGACGTGGCACTTGGTGCCATGGTCTAGCCTTGAGCTCTGTGGTGAAGGGTTGGACTTGATGATCTGTGAGGTCTCTTCCAACCCTGATGATACTATGATACTACTATGATACAATCAGAACAAAAATAAATATTTAGCTGCTGTTCTACCTGGCTGAAAATGCACAATAGGTGAAAGTGGGTAGATTTCACTGAAGAGCTCAAACTTTGGAAGTCCAGGGATGCCATGAACTTGAGGAGAAAAATTGTCAGTGAATAAATAAAATGCACAATCAGTGAAGCCAAAATGCCAGTTCTTCACCTTGTATAAAGTAGCAGAGACCAACAGAGGAAATATTTAAGCGCTGTCGAATGCACGCTCTGCAGAATTCATAAAGTGACTTACTGAGCTGTGTGTGGCATCATTTTCCCAGCCCACTTCCAATTCATATTTTAACCTAGAGATATGGGAGTGTCTAGACATGCTGCTAGATGCTGAACTTCTTGTCAGCTCAGTTTATCCATGTTTAGACTTGAAGATGTAATTAGCTAGTTAAGACTTTTGATTGCTAATATTATCTTTAAAGGACCTGAAACCCCCAGAGTGTCTTAACATTTCCCTGCTCCTGTTAGCAAGGAGTTCCTGAATGAATAATTGTCTGTATAGCCTGGCCTTTGGGCAACTCAATTCTGCTTTTTGGTGTAGGCACCTTGAGTGGCCATATGGGCTGATGAGGCTGTTTGGGCATTAGTTCCTACATCCGTAGGGCTTTATTCTACTCAAACGTGTTTGTAAATATGTAAAGGGTGAGTGCCAGGAGGCTGGAGCCAGGCACTTCTTGGCGATGCCTGGTGACAGGACAAGGGGCAATAAATCATCATAGAATCAACCAGGTTGAAAGAGACCTCCAAGATCATCCAGTCCAACCTAGCACCCAGCCCTATCCAGTCAACTAGGCCATGGCACTAAGTGCCTCAGCCAGGCTTTTCTTGAACACGCCTAGGGACGTGACTCCACCACCTCCCTGGGCAGCCCATTCTAATGTTAATAACTCTCTCTGGCAAGAACTATCTCCTAACATCGAGCCTATATTTCCCCCAGCAGAACTTAAGACTGTATCCCCTTGTTCTATTGCTGGTTGCCTGGGAGAAGAGACCAACCCCCACCTGGCTACAACCTCCCTTCAGGTAGTTGTAGACAGCAATGAGGTCCCCACTGAGCATCCTCTTCTCCAGGCTAAACACCCCCAGCTCCCTCAGCCTCTTCTCATAGGGTTTGTGTTCCAGGCCTTTCACCAGCTTTGTCACCCTTCTCTGGACATGGGTGGAAGTTGAGGCATAGAAAGTTTCATGTAAACAGGAGGAGAATTTTTTTCACTGTGAGGGTGACAGAACACCAGAACAGACTGCCCAGGGCAGGTTGTGGAGTCTCCCTCTCTGGAGATACTCAAAACCTGTCTGGATGCATTCATGTGTGATCTGGTATAGGAGATTCTGCTCTGTCAAGGAGGTTGGACTGAATGAGCTTTTGAGGTCCCTTCCAGCTCCTGAACATTCTGTGATTCTGTGATTCTACGTTCCAAAAGGTGACATGCTCAGGTACTCCACTGAAGGAAACCATACAGATATCATTTTTATATTTTCCAGCCCATGACTTTCCTTCTTTAAAGTATGCTGCCATTTTATTTTTCACTTCTCTTAATTAACCAATGCAGAAGCTAAACTCTCTGGTCAAACGTATCTGCTAATGCAATTTATCAAGCTGTATAGATTACACTGGAAGGGCTGTTTTCAGAACTGCACTGGATCAACACAAGATTGTTTAAGCACCCTTGCCTTCTTCCCACCTGAAGCAAACAGTTTGATTATCTCTTCACTGCGATTATGACACGAGGTGCTGACTATGGTTTTAATTTTATTTGATTGATGGATTTAGATTTCAGCTGCACACTATCTATCTATGCTTATCCACCCACAGTTCAGTTGCCACATTGATATGCCTTTTTTTTTCCCTCTTTTTCGCCTCTCTCTGTGTCTCCTCTGAAGAGTGGAGATGATAGAGCGGAATAATAACTCCCTGGTTTAATATTCTGTTGAGCATCCTCAACTGCAGTACAGCAAATGCAAAGCTGAGAAGTTCAGTCATTACATGTCTGGGAGCTGTTTTCTTATTGGCCTTGGAATATGCTAGGAGAAAATAGAAACCTCAGAAACTGAATGAAGAACATAAAAAAGTAAAAGCCTAGAAGCTCAGTTACTGAGTTGAAAGAAGTTACTTACATATGAAAGAAGCAGGGAAAAAAATAAGCCACTTGCCCCAGGCTGCCTGATTTGTGAGGACTTCATTACATTCCAGCTGATGTAGACTGGAGCTGCTGGTATTCAAGTATTTTTCTTTTCTATCACAACCTGGGAAGAACCATTCTGAGAGTGCATCTTGTAGGATGTCACAATATGTCAAAGCATTATTAATTTATCCACCATGCTTTTAGTGTATAATTCAATCAAGATAGTTATTTTGCAGAGATTCTTTTCTCACCATTGTAGATAGAGATGCAAGCAATCCAAGAAGGCACTGAAGATTTGCAGTATACACTGATTTGACTAGCAATGTAATCTGCCTTAATGGGTTTTAGACGATGGGATATAGGCACTTGTATTTGAAGAGTCTCACAGTTCTGGACAACAGATGACCTGCTGTTCATCTAGCCTCACATTAATTACCAAGTGTAACTGAGCAGTCATTTCCATTTTCACATTCAGAGGTATGCAAAGAAGCTTAAATCCATGAGAAAAGTTTATATTCTATGGCTATTTTGTAGCAAAAAAACCCCACAAAAACAAACAGGGGCAGCAAGAGAGAACCATCAGTTTGCTGAAATGCCAGATGTCCCCATCCATCTCCATATTCATTCATACCAGTGGTCCCCAGCCATCTGCACATTAATTCATACCAGTGGTCCCCATCCATCTATACATTCATTCATACCAGTGGTCCCCATCCATCTGCGCATTCATTCATAGCCCAGAGATACTGGATGTGAGGCTTGACAGGGTTCTAGGCAGCCTGATCTAGTTGAGGATGCCCCTGCTTACTGCAGAGGGGGTTGGACTAGGTGACCCACAAAGTGTTATGAACATCATGATGAGCTGAACTTTGGAGGTTCCCTTCCAACTCAGACCCCCCCCGTGGTTCTATGACTCATGTAGTGCCTGTGTGTGATGATGTGAGCATGTGTTAGTGACGGCTTTGTTTTGTCCAGTTTGCCATCACAGAGCAATGCACACCTCGCATTCATATATCTTCAATTTCTGAATTGTAAACTTATTTTTTCTTTAACTAACCATCACAGAAGGTCAAAAAGTGTTTCAGTTCCCTACCACATACATACAAAGTGTTACTGTTTTCTCCCTGTTCATTTGAGATCTAATAGCCTGTCTGCCCAAGCTGTGAAACAAAACCCTAAGTCTCCAATTAAGAGTCAATCACGTAAATCTAGAGAGAAAGAAGAAGCACAAACACTTGCTCACAGTTTCATTTTTACATTATGCCTTTAATTGTGATGACCTTTCCCCATGCACTGCTTTAGTATTGAAATCATGGACTGGAATGAATGCTTTTCATCTTTACATTAGGTTGGTGTGAGGCTGCCATTTGCATTGCTCTTTGTGACAAATGCCAAAAGACAAATTCTAGTCTCATGTACAGTGGTGTAAATTTAAGGTCTCTGCAATGGGTTTTATGTGATACTAGACTACAAATTGTTCTCTCTGAATCACTGAGTTCCTCTTTAAAACGTGTATGCAGTGTAACAGTAAGACAGTGTTTTAGTAATATATAAGTTTTAAATAAACAACATTTCTTTAGTGATGGATTACCTGTTAATCAGAAAAAGCAATTAAAGGCTATTATTTAAAGATACAATGGCATTCCAAAAAGTATGGAAGGTGATACCTTTACAGGATCATGTTCATGAAATAGACGTACACCATCTGATGGGTTAAATAACTGTGGGTTCATGAAACAAACAGACTATCTGATGGGTTAAATAACTGTGGGTTCATGAAACAAACAGACTATCTGATGGGTTAAATAACTGTGGGTTCATGAAACAAACAGACTATCTGATGGGTTAAATAACTGTGAGTTCATGAAACAACCAGACTACCTGATGGGTTAAATAACTGTGGGTTCATGAAACAAACAGACTATCTGATGGGTTAAATAAATGTGGGTGAAATAAAAATTGAAATCATTGAGTGACAGAAATATGATCATGACCACAAAAAAAACATGGATCACTGACACTGGGAAAAAGATAGATCCAGGAAAGCTGTTTAATATTCAAGGATTATCTCCTCCAAGCTCAAGAGGACTCCATCTCAATGAGAAGGAAGCTGGGCAAAAATATCAGAAAGCCTATGTGAATGAAAATGGAGCTCCTTAGGGCCATGGTCTAGTTGATTGGACAGGGCTGGGTGATAGGTTGGACTGGAGGATGTTGGAGGTCTCTTCCAACCTGGTTGATTCTATGATTCTATACAGATGTATGCAATTTTGAGGTCCCCAGCATCAGAGAGATACAGACTCACTGGAGAGAGTCTGGTTAAGAGTGGCTAAAATGATTAAGGGACTGGAGCTTCCTTCATATGAGAAAAGGTTGAAGAAGGGGACTGCTCAGTCTGAAGATGAGCACACTCAGGGAGAAGCTCATCAGTGTGTATGTCTATCTGAAGGGAGGTTGAAAATAAGACAGAGCAGAGTTCTGGATGAGTTGCCTAAAAGACAGGGGAAGATGAGCATAACCTAAACCACAGGAAGTTATATGCAAGCATAAACAGTTCTTTTCTCTGAGGGTGTCCTTTCAGTAACAAGGGTTGTCCAAGGAGGTCGTGCAGCCTCTCCTTGGAAATATCCAACAGCTGTCTGAAGGTGGTCCTGGACAGCCCACTTTAAGTGCAGGCTGAGTTGAACTAGGTACCTCTCAACCATTCTGTCATCCTGTGATTTCAGTAGAGGATCTAGCCAATCCAGTATAAAGCTCAGAAAAAAAAGCAAAAACATAATGAAACGCAGACAAGAAAGTACTTACCCAAAACTACCGTTGAAAACTGTTGAGAAAGTTGTTCTGCTGAAGGCTTTTACCAACCTACATCTGAGGTCACATCTCCTTTTGAAACCTTGTGTGACAGGTAAGAGTTTCGGGGCTTTGTTTGCTTGCTTGCTTGTTTCCATCATAGAATCATAGAATCATAGAATGGTTTAGGTTGGAAGGGACATCAAGGATCATCCAGCTCCAACCCCCTGCCATAGGCAGGGACACCTCCCACTAGAGCAGCTTGCTCAAGGCCTCATCCAGCCTGACCTTAAACACCTCCAGGGAGGAAGCATCCACAACCTCCCTGGGCAACCCGTTCCAGTGCCTTACCACCCTCACTGTAAAGAACTTCCTCCTAACATCCAGTCTAAATCTCCCCTCTGCCAGCTTAAACCCATTCCCCCTTGTCCTAACATTACTAGACAGTGTAAAGAGTCCCTCCCCAGCCTTCCTGTAGGCTCCCTTCAAATACTGGAAAGCCAAGTATCAGGACACCAGTATTTGGATTGAAGAACTTCTACATCCATTAAGCCAAGCTTAAAATTAGGGAGTCAAGGCTACAGGATTAAGAGAGACAGCCTATGTCAAGCTAAATCATAACACACTAATCAGCAGGTTACCATTACGGCAATTGGAATGTGGGATTCTGCTTCCAATCTTAAGGCTTTTATGCTGTTTTTTTTTCTTTAAAGACTCTATTGCTTAGGTTAAAATTTGAGGTCTAAAGTTAGTGTAAAAAAAGAATTCTTGGCATTTCAAAACAGAATCGCTTTTTTCCACACAGTACCATACAGACTGCCCTCTGACATGATGAAAGACCTCAGTAATAGGTTGGAGTAACAGTGCAAATGAAAAATGTATCCAGGGAAATAAATTGGGATCCTTAGAATGTGAAGTGCAAAATGTAAAGCAGAATAAATGTATCTTGTGCTGTAGAGCAGCAAATTGGTATCCCAAAAGACTCTAGAAAAAAAAAAAAAGAAAATAAATTAAAAATAAATTTTTTAAAAATGAAAAAGAAT
>WAAF01001341.1:219060-284657 GCA_013400475.1 Tricholaema leucomelas | reverse complement strand
AAATGAAAAAGAATAAAGGAAAAAAGAAGAAAGAAAAGGGGAAAATACAAAAAGGGGAAAGAGGAAAAAAAAGGAGAAAAAAGGAAAAAGAAAGAAAAGGGGAAATAAAAAAAAGGGGGAAAGAAAAAAAAAGGGAAAAGAAAAAAGGAAAAAGAAGAAAGAAAAGGGGAAATGAAAAAAGGGGAAAAGGAAAAAAAGTTTAAAAAGGAATTTCACAATTAAAGGAAGACACATCTTCAGTGGTCATTAGCTTAAATGCATTTTGGAAAGAATGAAATACTGGAAAGTTAAGGCATTCTTCTTACTGACATTCTTAGCACTAAGAAAGGCAATAGGATCTGTTTGCAATATTCATCTGGCAGAAAACAGATGTGTTCAAAGGATTTAAATCATGACTTGATTAGAGAGGTTTTAAAGGAGCTAATGCAACACTGGGAATGTACAGAGTTGATGTGCTAGCCACACATTAAAAGAAGTTAAAAGAGGGATGTTAAAAGACAGAGGTCAGCAATAGTTTTTACATTCGACATTCAATAATTCTTATGACCAATATCGTTAGGTCAAATCAGAGGTCTCTGTCAGTGTCTCAGACTCTTGCCAGGAGACTGAGCTTGGAACATTTTCATGGAGTGATTTTTCCTCTGAACTATCTTCCCTCCTCCAACAGATAGATGCTTAGGGGATTCCAGAATGGAAGTTGTATCCAACCCATTGCTTTTCTCATATGCATGCATTTATCTAATTCCTTCTTTAATACATATTTGCTTTTGCTCTCTGCAATATTTGGTTTCTGTGGAGCTTTTCTGATGTCAGTTTTACATCAGGTGAACTGTCCCTTTCTCACTTTTCAGTTCCCATTGGCATACTTTTTGATATTTGACATATAGCTGCCATCATCATTGTTATTTTTCTATCAAGTCAATGATCTAATCATTGCTAAAATCAGAAAAATGCCAGCTGAATGCAATGGGAGCTGACATGGCTTTCAATTCTGTAAGGAACTGTGCTGAATGCACTGGGAGCTGACATGACTTTTAATTCTGTAAGGAACTGAACAAAGAGCCAGGGAAGGAATTTCACCTACATTGCTGTACGACTAGAACCAAACCAAATTCTGATTCAGAATTCGTTCACCCTGTAAAGCTTAGCTTTCTACCACAGCCAATATCACATATCTCACACAAGCCACTGGCTACCAGAGCATCATTCACTACCCATAAACAAGGCCACCTTGTCCATCTGAGCTGACATGTGTTAGCAGATCCACAAAACTATTCATCTGCACAGTCACCTCTGCAGTTACCCTGCAGCAAGGCACTCATCTTCCAACTCTGCTGATAGAGCTGTTACAACTACAATTACACTAAGGTCAAAGCTCAGACTGTGTCCAAGGGAGATGCTAAAGAAGAGGAAAGCTGCTTCAGTTGCATGAAGTGTGAATGTTTTTCTACTGGAATTTTTAGCTATAGGTTCTGAGACAGTCCTGGACTTTTGTTAAAGAATCAGTTTAGCACATAGGTTGGTTTGCTTGGTGTGGGAATGGTAAGAACTCTTAGGACTGAGAGTGTGGTTCAAAAGGAGACTAGACTTGGGGTTAGCAAGAACTGAACAGGGATGTGAGGAAGACCTAGAGTGGTGGATGGACTTTAATTAGACAACATGAAGACTACTGGAAGCATCAGACTTAATGTGCAGAATCCTCTTCCACAGTATATCAAAGTCTATACATGCCTTACTGAAGTGACGTTTAGCTCCATGGAGAAAGACCTTCGAATGCTAGTGGACAGCAAGTTCTCCACGAGACAGCAATGTGCTCTTGTGGCCAAGAGGGCCAGTGGCATTAAGAATATGTAGCCAGCAGGTCTAGAGAGGTTCTCCTGCCCTTCTACTTTGCCCTGCTGAGACCACACCTGAAATACTGTGTCCAGTTTCGGGCTTCTTGGTTCAAGAGAGATAGGGATCTGCTGGAGAGTCAATAAGGCTGGTTGTTCATAAGAAGGAAATTTTGTTTTGTGTTCCCAGAAATTAATGAAATTTGGGTAATCTCCCGTACTATGTTACAGCCTGTCATGGCCCAATCATGAATGGACACAGAAAAAAGCCTTTGACAGCTGCTGCAGAAGACTTTTGTAATCCGTAATCCAAGCTGCAGAAAGCACAAGCTCATAGTAAAGTTCCTGTGGAAGATTTTATTTCTTGCTTTGAAAATCCCATGGAGTTAAATACAGGTATATCCTGTCTTTTAATGGAAAGATTAAAAAGGGCCTGCTGCATTTATATTCTTCTGCAGAACGCTCAGCATTTCTGCGCCATCAGCCCTTTTCCTATCCTTGTTCCACCTCTGTAGCATTAATCTTCTCAGAGGAACTGCTCACTTGCTAAGCATATCCATCAATGAAAGATAACCATAATATATGACAAATGCACCTTGAGAAGAATTCATTACAGACACCAACCTGACATCACAGGGTAGTGATATGTTAGCAGCATCTCTTCTCCCAGAGCAGCTTGTGAACTCAGACTTTAAGATAATTGCATGGCTTATCTAATATTCTCCCACCTAAATTGATACTCTGTAGATGACTACTGAACTGTTCCTCTAAAGCCACAAATCTAAATTAACCTCAAGTGCAAGAGAGGTTTAGTGACTCTGCGTTAGAAGTTAATATAAATAGAGAAGTTTAAAATCTCTTTAGCGCTAAATCCATTATCTTAATTATTTATTTTTTCTTATCAAAGCAAGCATAAAGTTTACAAACAATACACCAAAGACTCCCAGGAGTTATGGCATCTTACCACCTCTGCTCTTTTCTTTTCATTCTGCTTGAAAGAAATCAGGAAGAATGGTTATTTTTTTCCCCTGGCTCCCAGTTTGTAGGGTTATTATAACTGCCTCATTAAAACGTTCCCTGTCACAGCCATCATGGGGAAGCTGAAGTTTACTTATACTGACTTCCACTGATAGAAAATTCTCATCTTTCTAGGTCTAACTTGCTAACCTCAAACTAGGACAATTTTAGGTGAAGCAGATAAACTACTGAATTCCATTAACTGCCAGTAGTGTTTTAAAGGAACAGCTAAAATATTGTTACTTTCCCTTTCTTCTTCTTTTTTATTTTAAGACCAGGGCACACACAAATGGAATGACTTCTTGGGGTCTTTTTGGGTTGGTTATGGGTTTTTGTGTTTGGTTGGGTTTTTATTTGTATTTGTTTGGTTTGGTTTTTGGAGTTTTGGTTTTGTTAAAATACAAAATAATTCCAGAATTTCTTAGATTGGAAAAGACCTTCAAGACAGTGGAGTCCAATCATTAGTTTCACACTGACAAGTCCTTGATTAAACCAAATCCCTCAGCACAACATCTAATCACTATGGTTGGAAAGGACAACCAGGATCATCCAGTCCAACCTTCATCCTAGCATTCTTCATCACTAGACCATAGCCTCAAGCACCACATCTACTCCTTTCTTAAACACCTCCAAGGATGGCAACTCCACCACCTCCCTGGGCAGCCTGTTCCGGTGCCTGACCACCTGCTGAGTAAAGAACTTCCTCCGAATATCCAGTCTAAACCTCCCCTGACGCAACTTGAGGCCATTTCCTCTTGTCTTATCATTAGTAATGTGGGAGAAGACACCAGCTCCAGCCTCACTACAACCTCCTTTTAGGTAGTTGTAGAGGGCAATAAGGTCCCCTCTCAGCCTCCTCTTCTCCAGACTGAACAACCCCAGTTCCCTCAGCCACTCCTCATAGCTCATGATTGCCAGACCTCTCCCCAGCCTCGTTGCTCTTCTCTGCACCTGCTCCAGCACCTCAATGTCCCTTCTATGCTGTGGTGACCAAAACTGGACACAGTACTTGAGGTGTGGTCTCACAAGTGCTAAGTACAGGGGTATGATCACCTCCCTTCTTCTGCTGGTCCAGGCCAGGATGCTGTTGGCCTTCTTGGCCACCTATGCCAATTCAGCTGCAGGAAGATATGCTAACAGACGAAGTAATTACTTCTCAAAATTCCATACTGCAGGAATGCCAGCAGTGGGAATGGAAATTTCTTTATAGCAATAGCTGATTGTCTGCAGAAAATATTGTTCCTCCACAGCAAGGAGCTTTGTTCTTTTGAAATGCTGCTTTGCAGCCCAGCTTAATTTACATCCAGTGCAAGCATCGAGTGAAAATGCACTGGATTAATATTTTGCTGAAAAATGCATGGAGTCTAATATTAATTCAACAGTATGTTATTATTGCAAAGAGCTTGTCTTTTTCTGAAGGTTTTATGCTTCTGCCATCATGTCTTTGCAGAGCTGTTAAAAATCACACCAAAATATATCTTATTTCAAAGCTTTAAACCTCTTTATCACATCATGGAGTGACATTTTCAGCAGGGACACATTTTGTTTGTGCAAGTTCGTGCTAGGTTCATTTTCAAAGTACACTTCCAATCAATCCTACTCTCAGCCCCAAAGCTGAAAGGTATAAAAAAAGCAATTGCCACTTTTGAATAAGGTGCAGCCTTTGGTTCAGCTCTCCACAAGTGTGAGTCTGTGCAGTTTAGTTTATGGTTCTGAAAGAAAGCATGCACCACAGAGCCTCACACCTTGAACATCTTTAGAAGACAAATCTGTTTTGAGCCAGCCTAATGCACTGAACCCAAAAGTTCCTTGTCACACTCTCCATTCCCCCCTCCATGCAATTAAATCACTGCTGAAGGCAAAAGCAGTGCAGAGAACTTGGAGGAAAGAAATATTGCCTTCACTGCTGCCCAAAGGCCTTTAAAGTAGCCTCTTACTTCTCTGCAAGCATTTCTATATTGCTGCTCATAGCATGTTTGTGGGGAACAGCTTAAAAGACACTCTTATTCCGACTCATTCTGATGGAAGATGACTGGAGAATGATTGGCACCCTTGGTCCTGCTGAATTTCAGTGCAGGAGCAGTCGATCACCTATAGGCCTTAAAGTTCATTCTGCTTTAATCCTTCCCCTAGTTCTGAGGCAAAGTCACTGTCTGGTCTTTTGCCTTGAGCACAAAAACTAACAATGTTGTGGGAGGACTTTAACATTTCATTCCAAAACGAACCCTGTCCAAGAACTGTTCAACAGATGTTATTTTCCTTGTAGTCTTTTCTCCACAGCCTTGTTAACACAAGAGATTGAATTTGTACCTCAGGGACTCAAAGTTTATTACAGAACTGCAGGTAAAGTTCTTTCTTTGATCAAATAAAAAAAAGAAAAGACAAATAAATGCCCTAACTTATAGCTGTACAAGGCAACATCAGAGAAGAAAGCAGGATGAAAGTTTGGGTCAACTTAATCAAACTATACCCATATGTGAGATATTGCCCTCAGTTCACTGCAGATGTGTTGCTGTTTACAGATGTGTATCACATTGCAGACAAAAAAGAGAACAATGGTAGATGTTAAATGAGTCCTTCCCAGAACAGAACAATATTTAAAGGTGATCTTCTCTACCCCTGAGCCTCAGAAGAAGATAAGTTCTATTGATTGAAGCATTAAGATTCAAGACTGTTTAACTGTGGAGTTACATGGTAGCTTAATTCTAAATCTATAATATTTGTTTCATAACTGTAGGAAAAAAATTCCATTGACTCAGTGCTGGTCTTTACTGTCTGTAAGTGATAATGAGCTCAATGGAATCTCAACTGAGCCAGGCAATATATTGGTAAGGGAGTCAAAGGTCCATCTACACCTTTTAAAACAACAAAAGGCTGTGTCTGACTTTACAGCCCTTCCATTAACAGTTCTCAGTCTTACCTCCCCATTTCCAGAGTCCTCATTTTTCACCCTGCACATATTTGACTCTGAACACTCTGACTAGGAAACCCAAGCATGGACTAAAGAATAATCTTGGTTTCACAGCTAAACTCACCCTAGAATGTGGAAATCAGTTAGTACCATTTGATACTTAGTACCATTGATTTGATTTCTTCTCTCTTGCCTCTAGACTAAAGCAGAGAATTTCCTTGGTCGTTTCATTCCAGGAATGGCTCACGAGTGTTGGCTAGTTCCAGCCACTAAAGAGCAGCCCCAGTTTCACATTTGTCATGGCCACCTAAAATGTTATCTTGCATGTGTACAGCAACTTCTGTCAGAAATAAGTTGACATTATTACATTTATGTATTTAACTTTTAGCTTCATGATAACTTGAGTCACTGACCCTGGATGTGTTTAAGGGTTGTTTGGATGTGGTGCTTAGAGATATGAATTAAAGTGACTCCTGTAGAGTAGAGTTATAGGTTGGACTTGGTGATCCTGAGGGGCTTTTCAAACCTGGATGTTTCTGTGAATCTGTGAGTCTGTGAACTCTAAGGTAGAAGTGAGAATGCTGTTATTTCAAATTTATATCATTTAGTGAGACCCTATCTGTGGCATCCAGCTACTGTGTTTTCTGCAGGACCTCTTCGTGAAGAGTCTCAAACACCTGGCTAGCCCAAGAAGTTAATCAAGCTCCACAAAGTCTGGTACCAGTTCCATCCTTGGCAGCCACTCAGTTATTTTTGTCACAACACACATCTTTTGAGCCTTGAAAACATTATTTCTCCAAACCCCGGCTGCACCCCAGCCATCTTGAATTCCTAAAAGGGAATTTAACATAGAGAACAAAGGGGACATTTCCTTTATAGCACAGAATCAAAGTGGCATTCCCTAGCTGAAAAGCAAAATCTTGTTTTACCGATTCACTGTTAAGTGCAGCGAGGAAACAGCTGAATAAGTTCCCCCTACAGACAGAGAGATTCAATCCGTCACAGAAGCCTGCTGCTGTTGTTCCCTGTCAGAACAGGCAAATTCTTATCACTTAGCATCTGTTTCCTTTTTTCTTAGACTTGTTTACCAGCATTCTCATTGAGAAGCTTCCTTAGTGAGGATTATTTATTTATTTATTTATTTACTATTTGATTCATTCATGGTGGAGTTACACTTCCCAGCTGCAGCTATTTTAATAGCTCTCTTAGGTATATGATTTTTTTTTCCTGTGTGACTCATATCCTATCAAATGCAGTAAAAAGAAAAAAAACTTTAGCAATTAAAGCTGTTTACAGCAACAGTTGTTTTTTTTTTTTTTAAAGGATTCTTATAAATTCTACTTCTTTGTATTCTTTGGCAGTGAAAGGGCAGTGATAGGATTAGTTTTCATTTCCACCTAAAACTAAAGGGATTGTTTTCATAATCTATTAATAATCCTCATCGATTTGATTTGCGTTATTCTAACTAGTTAGAGTTTATTAAAGCAAAGGAAACAAAGTCTAGATGAGAAAGGCTCACACTGGGTTTGTAAAGGTTGGAATGAATCGCTATTTCTAGGAGTTTCCATGGAAACTACAGTCCTAAGCAAACCCCTGTACAAGTAGAAGAGGGGATTTTTTTTGTTGCTGTTGTTGTTGCTGCTAACCATTCTTGAGAAATTTCGCAGTAGCACATTATAATATGAAGCCAAACCAGCAGATATGCTGCTTGAATAATGTAGTGCACAACATCGTTACATTTCCTTGCAAGATATTTTAGAAATGAAAGTTCAGGGGTCTGTATAACCTTGAGATTTGGAGAGGAGCAGATTTTAGATTCAGTGTTGCCATTATGTTTAAAGATAACCAATCCTGGTGAAAAACAAAATTACTTGAAACAATCCTAGTAGGTCATCAAATTTCTACATACTTGACTTGAGGGAGCTGGGGTTATTTAGCCTGGAGAAGAGGAGGCTCGTGGGTGACCTCATTGCTGTCTACAACTACCTGAAGGCAGATTGTAGCCAGGTAGGGTTTGGTCTTTTCTCCCAGGCAACAAGCTACAGAACAAGGGGACACAACCTCAAGTTGTGCAGGGGGAGGTATAAGCTGGATGTTAGGAGGAAATTCTTCACAGAGAGCGTGATTTGCCATTGGAATGGGCTGCCCAGGGAGATGGTGGAGTCACTGTCCTTGGAGGTGTTCGAGAAAAGACTGGATGAGGCACTTAAGTCTAGCTTACTGGATAGGGCTGGGTGCTAGGTTGGACTGGATGATCTTGGAGGTCTCTTCCATCCTGGTTGATTCTATGATTCTCATATTTACATATTAGTAATTAAGTACTGGAACAGGTTGTGGAGTCTCCTTCTCTGGAATCTTTCCAAACCCATCTGGATACTTTCCTGTGTGACCTGCACTAGATTCCCTGGTCCTGCTCTGGCAGGGGAGTTGGACCTGAAGATCTCCAGAGGTGCCTTCCAACACCCTGTGATTCTGTGATAAGTAATTAACTGGATTTTAATTGGTTTTAATAAGATTGGTTACTCTCAGTGTTGCTGAGAACGCTCTTTAAACTCTAAGCCAGGGGTCCTCAAACTTTTTAAACAAGGGGCCGGTTCACTGTCCCTCAGACACTGTTGGGGGCCAGACTATAGTTTGGTTCCAGCCCAGTCCCGGCGGGTGCTTGGGGGCTGTGGAGGCTGGCGAGTGGATTAAGTGGCAGGAAGTGGCTGCTTGGTTTCCCCCCAGCCCCCGTCTGGGGCGTTCTGTAAATACCAGAGGGCCAGATTGAGGACCCTGGGGGGCCATATCCAGCCCGCTGGCTGTAGTTTGAGGACCCCTGCTCTAAGCTCTTACTTATAGTTGAATATAGGAACTTCACCTACCATAGATAGTTTTACTATCTAAGAACAGCCAAAAGTCTTCCCATAGTAGAGATAAGAAATAGAGCAGGTTTTTCATGCAAACCAGAGTAGAAAGCTCTTGAATAAACAGACACATGCTCAGATTTGAAATTCATTACTTTCACAAGTTTTGATCCTCTTCCTGTTTCTGCAGTCACCTGAGACAACCTTCCACAGTTTCTGGAAATTCAGATAATCACAGAATGAAAGCTTAAATGTGGAAGGGTTAACACTGACAAGGGAACCCATATGCAAATCAAGACAACAGCCAAAACTCAGCAATATTGTCTTATGCTAATTTAAGAATACAATATCAGTTTATTTCTCTAGGATGTCTGGAGGAAAGGGAATACTGTAAGTTTTCCATTTACTCTAGAATGGAGATGAGGAACCAAAATTCATGTCCACTTGTTTTCCATCAGCTCTCTTGTTACTGCTATGCAGAAATGAATTACACTTCACTGAAATAATGGCAGAAGTGCCTGTGACTGTGAATTAGGAACACAGTGTGTTGTGATTATTGGTGTGATATTCCAAACATATTGATTGCAAGAATTTTCTTTTTCCTAAAGCAGTTCTATACTGTAGAGAAGCTTTAAATATTTAATTAAAAGACCTATATTAATAAAAAATGATTTGATAAGTCACCAAATGCAAAATTCTACAATGATGCCTCTATAAATTATTTATCAATCTCAAGAGTGTTGGCTTTAATAAATTAAATTCAAGGACATCTGGTCAACATACTTAGAAAAACCCTAAAAATGTAACTCTCCTAATCAGTTCAGCAGTCCTGTCTCTTACACTTCACCATGAGAAATTTCAAATTTGCTTGACAGCTTCTGCCTAGAAATGCTTTTTCTCAAGAGGGTAGACTAGTGATAGACAAGAAAATTATGGAACACTACAAACAATTATACAGGCTAATGTCTATCCTCTCTTAAAAATCAAATAACTGGTTAGGTAGCCAAAGTTAATAATCAATATAGTTTTCCCACTTCCAGAATCCAGCTAGAGATCTGCCTCCTCTCCTCTCCTCTCCTCTCCTCTCCTCTCCTCTCCTCTCCTCTCCTCTCCTCTCCTCTCCTCTCCTCTCCTCTCCTCTCCTCTCCTCTCCTCTCCTCTCCTCTCCTCTCCTCTCCTCTCCTCTCCTCTCCTCTCCTCTCCTCTCCTCTCCTCTCCTCTCCTCTCCTCTCCTCTCCTCTCCTCTCCTCTCCTCTCCTCTCCTCTCCTCTCCTCTCCTCTCCTCTCCTCTCCTCTCCTCTCCTCTCCTCTCCTCTCCTCTCCTCTCCTCTCCTCTCCTCTCCTCTCCTCTCCTCTCCTCTCCTCTCCTCTCCTCTCCTCTCCTCTCCTCTCCNCCCCCCCCCCCCTCCCTCTCCCCCTCCCCCTCCCTCTCCCTCTCCCTCTCCCTCTCCCTCTCCCTCTCCTCTCAGATTCACTTAAAGAAAAGTTAATATCTGGAAGACTTTGGGATTTGTACTTCTGAATCTGGACGGAAGATTAGATTTCCCATATAACACACTTTGGACTTTTGAAAGACAAATTCCTTTGAAATGAATTTCTACTGTCTCCCTACCTTAACCTATTTCCAAACTGTTCATAATTATACCCAGCACAGCAGGTACTTTTACTGGTTATTTCTAGTTTATCCTAGATAACTCAATTAACAATTAGGTGCACATATTTAACAACAGTTGGGGTTGTTTGCTGCTTTTAAAATGGACACAATGAGCAGCTCTAACAAGTTGTTAGACTTTGAATCTTCCTCTTAAAGTCAGTGAGCTAGTTGTCTTTAAGTCTCAGAATGGAGAGCTCTGGTAATCTGTGTTAAACACATTAAAAACCTGTCTTCTCAAGTATTGCCCATAAGTAATAAGGAAAACGAATTGTTACTTAAGGTTCATAGAACAGAATCATAGAATCATAGAATTTATCAGGTTGGAAGAGACCTCTAAGCTTATCCAGTCCAACCTAGCACCCAGCCTTATCCAATCAACTAGACCATGGCACTAAGTGCCCCATCCAGTCATCTCCAGGGATAGTGACTCCATCTGCAGCAGATCACCTCCCAACAACTTCCCAACTGGTGACTCCTTAGTCTTGGTATCCTTTCCATGACACCTTTGTCTCAACTGCTCAGCTGCCTACTTGCAATGAGCATGTGAGGTGTGCAAATAAATCACAAAATACCAAGAGAAGCAGGACCAGATAAATGGCTACAGTGACAGTAGCAATGATTTACTTCACTGCTCCCAAAATAAAGTGAACTGAAATGAAAATGTTGAATAGTTCAGAAGCCCAGAACTTTAAAATGCTTACTCAGGAAGAGTCCACGGCTAAGAGCTAATCATACAAAGATAATTCCATGATGTAATCTCACTACTACGTGATTAAATACACATGTTCAATGAGGCTTTGTGCAAACATTTCCTCTCCTCAAAGCCAATGGTAAACCTGCTTCATCAGTGCAAGGATTGGCTGTGCATTCTCTGGCTGTGCAAATCAAAGGGGCCTTGTGTAAATCCTTCAGGTTTTAAAGCAGCCATCAGCATTTTCACCCACTTATCCAATATATCATGGAATGTGACAGGATAAAAAAAAAAAAAAAAGAGGGGGATTGGAATTTACTTCCCAAATTTATTCCAGATTCTTGTAGTTGTAATTCACTTGTGTGGAGAGCTCTGAGTTCAGTTTGTCTATGATGTCAAACAGATGTGGACTAAAACCCTGAGTCCACCTTTTTGAGTCATAACATATGCAAGGACAGTCACTAGTTCTTACTAGTGAGTGGGTGGGATGCTGGTTATTTTATCCTTTGTTGAGCCATATTTAATTACTAATTTAAGTGAATGGATACATGCCCATATAACTCCAGTCTGCTGTCACTTTCTTCCTTTATGTCCTTGCTGTAGCAACGCAAATCAGCCTTAGCACTCCCTTAGTTTGAGAGCCATTTGATCCTTGATACTTTCAGGTTGCAAAAGCTGGATAATGGATTTTGGCAAGTCACTGTAAACAATTTGTCAACATATTTCCTGCTCTTTGGTTTTAGGAACAAGAAAAAGTCAGATACAAATGAGTGCATTAAGTGCAGTTTCCAATTCTGGAAGCAGTTTTTCTAAGGGGATCTGGTCACTGCTAACAATTCTGACTGATTTAGCCATTCACTTTATTATAAGCATTATATTGGCTAACAACAACAACAACAAATGCACTTTATCTAAATCATTGAAATAGTTAGCTTTTCCTTTTGGCCATTTAGGCTTCCATAAGTTCCATTACACCTAACTGAAATCAACATTTACTTTAAAGCAAGTATTAGTTTACAAGCAAATTTCTAATTGTAATTGATAGCTACTTTACTGGAGTCTGGAATTTATCATCAGTTCTGCATTCCTCTATGGATTCATAAAGTGGTCTCAGAAAATGTTGCTTGAGGTAATTTCATTCAGACATTTTTCTTAGTTATTAGAGAAAACCTCATAGAATCATAGAATCAACCAGGTTGGAAGAGACCTCCAAGATCATCCAGTCCAACCTAGCGCCCAGACCTGTCCAATCAACTAGGCCATGGCACTAAGTGCCTCATCCAGGCTTTTCTTGAACACCTCCAAGGACAGCGACTCCACCACCTCCCTGGGCAGCCCATTCCAATGGCAAATCACTCTCTCTGTGAAGAACTTCCTCCTAACATCCAGCCTATACTTCCCCCAGGCACAACTTGAGACTGTGTCCTCTTGTTCTGTTGCTGGTTGTCTGTGAGAAGAGACCAACCCCCACCTGGCTACAGCCTCCCTTCAGGTAGTTATAGTCCATGTTGACTTTGCTGACAGTGCTGCAAGTCATAGCGCGATAGAACTCACCACTACTTGGGCAATTAAAGACAGAGTGGTTGGCTAAGTGAAATCAAAGTTCTGTGCTTCCTCCAAAATCAGCAAAGTGTTAGGTCTGACCTCAATTTTTCCTCCTTGATTCTCCAAGAAACATTCCCTTCAGTGTGAGTCCTTGCAAGAAAATTGGAAATTACTTAGCCAAAAAAATAAACATCCTGATCTCATTGAAATATATTCAGCCAGTATTTAAATAGGCTCCAGTTAAATTATGATCCCACGTAGTCTTTGTGGACTGCATGAGTCATGTTTAGTTCTTTACAGTTCCATACAATCACCAGACTAAGGTCAATGAGATCTGAACACGTTGCATTGGCATGTTTTGCAGACCACATAATTCTGGCAAATTCAAAAGCAAAACTATCATTGTGTTCTGTGCCCTGAGCCCAAGCTCTATTATGCTAGGCAACAGGCACAAATTCAACAAATAGCTCAGTGTGTTAGACCGATTGCAACATATGCAGGGAGTCCAACGCATGTGGGAGAGACTCCCTTTGCCTGAACAATGGGATCTGTCTGCAGACACAACAGTCATTCATCCTGAGAACCATTCAATCACGAGATGGAACAGCAGGGTAACACAGCTTGGCAAAAGGTGGTGGCTTCCTCCCAAGACCAGGAGGGAAATGGATCTGGGATTGTAGTTCTGGTTTTCAAGAGAATGAAGTGGGCTCTTGATAAAGGAGAAAGTTTGCCTGTGGAAAACAAGGCATTCACAAGCAGAGCAGTGCAACTGCCTGCTGTGGAACCCAGCTTTCTTCTCCCATCCATTATGGCGATTACACACCATGCACTCAGGACGCTGAATGGGAAAGCTGAGCTGTAATATCCATGCACAGGGCTTATGAAGAAACATACTGCAGGCTGGCAAGGGGGATTATGACAATCACTACAAGAGAACAATGACGTCTAAGTTCAGAGCAGGTTTGCAAATGCTACTCCAAATGTGTGTCTTTAAGCTATTCAATAAAGCTGTTGCTGTTCAAGGCACTTCTGTAGCAAATGCTTTGTGTTTACAAATGGAAGGTGGGAGAGATCTCTTTAAAGGCGGATGTGGGTGAAAAGGAAGCAGCTGTTTCATTAATCAGGAAACCTGCAGATGAAATTAGAAATGAAGGGCTGAACCTCTTATGTGTTGATAACCACTATGACACTGTTTAACACTCCAAATCACGTTAGATGGGAATCTGAGAAGTGCAAAGCTGTTAAAAGCCTTAATTTACAACTATTAATTATTAGTGGTTACAATGGCTCATAACTTAGAATATATACATTTTTTTCTTTCTAAATATTAAAAAGAAAACCCAAGAAACTTAGCATATGATCTGGGAACTCATCCAAAAACACTGAAGCTTTACTAATCAGTTTAAAATGTGGGAAAATAAATGTTGTTTTTAAATTAATAAAATGAAAATTAAATGGAATGAAATTAAATAGAATAAAATGAAACAAAATAGGATAAAATGAAATGAAATAAACTTAGCTAAAGTCAACTAAAAAGTAAAATAAAATAAAATAAATAAAAGGAATATTATTGCTGAAGATCTGTTCAGGAAACAATAGTCCTTGCACTTTGCAAGGAAAGGTATCTACTTCTGAGGCATAAGGATCAAAGAAAGAGTTATGAAGCGAGATGCTAATTCAGGAAGAACTAAGGATTTACAGAAGCATACATGTATTCAAAGAACTATTAAACTTGCCCTGTAGAGGTGAGAGATAACTTTTCAAATCCATCATAAAGCTTATTTAGCACAGTTCAACTGGCAAACAGCAACTGAAAAAAAAAATAAGAGAGAGAGAGATCAGGGAGAGATCTGAAACTTTTGATTCGTGCAGTGACTTCCTCTGGATTTACAACAGCTGATAAATATCATTTGCTCGTAAGTGACAAAGGATCTGGAGTTTCAGTGGAGATTATTGGTTAGAAAATGCAAGGGAAATGAAAAAAAAACCCAACAATTGAAGTGAGGAAAATAGAGTAGAGGATTTGCTCTAGACGGTGCATTTGATGTGCAATTTAAATCACAGATGAGTCGCAATTCAAAGGCTGAAACAACAGCTTTGCAGCTGGCACACTTTTAGACAGCAGCAATATTCAGAACAATTTTGTTCTCTGCAAACATGGTTCCTGGAACATAAAATATACTTTGCCTTTAACAGCATCTTATAAAATTCTTAACTGAGGGAATACACCCACTAGTTTACTTTGCCTTCCATATTAAAGCAGGACGACAATGCATACCCTACCTGTTCTCTTTCAGAGACCTCCTTTGGATGGTTTTGCTCTGATTTTATTCTCAGCTGATTATTGTCAACTAAGTTCACTTGCTTAAGAACTTGTAAAGATAGATTAAGGAAATTAAGTTTGGTCTTCATTCAAGGCCATCCTTTTGGGAGATTTTAACCTGCCCTGAAAGGCACTTACTTAGCTTTTCTGAGAGGAAAAAGTGGAAGATAGGGATCCTTTAGATTACATAGCAATGAAATTTCCATTTAGAGGACACTTATGATGCATTTTAACATTGAAGAGGTATCCTAATATCTCTATTTTCAAGTTAAATAATAAAATATCTCAAGGAAGAAACTTTCCAGACATGTAATTGGTGTAGGATTGGCAAAAGAAACAGAATAGATGGTCATTCATTAAAAATATATAACAGAGTTAGATGTCCTCTACTAGTTCAAAGAAAATCTCCCTCTTTTTGTTTGTTTGTTGTTTCCTAATTTTGTGCTGAGTTACTATTAATTTGTGGGATTTTCTGGTTTGGTTTTCAACTGCTGTTACTATTCTCCATAGTTTTATTCTTCTTCAACTGTTTGGGGAACTTAAAATCTTCTTCGGCCTTTACTAAAATCACAGTAGCTTATTTCCTCATCACTCATTTAGAGAAGTACTAAACTATATGCTGAAATCAAATGTAGAGAGAATATCAGAATATATGCAGAACAGAATGCATTGGCCTTGGAGTATCAGTATGAGAGACTCAAACCTTTTCTCATGAACAGCCTTCATCAAGTTGCTGACTGTCTGTGTTGAACACTGCAGTGCTTTACTCATTTTACTCAATACACAGAATTATCGAATCGAGTGGTTTGAGTCAGAAACTACTTTAAAGATGACCTAGTTTCAACCCACCCTTCACGGGCTGGGACATCTTCCACTAGACCAGGTTGCTTTAGGTGTCCTCCAATCTGGCCTTGAACACTTCCAGAGACATGGCATCCGTGACCTTCCCTGGGTGACCTATCTCATAGAAACATCTGAGTGCCTGAGCTAGTCACAGAATCATAGAATCAACCGAGTTAGAAAAGACTTCTAAGATCATTGAGTCCAACCTACCACCCAGCCCTAGCCAATCAACTAGACCATGGCACTAAGTGCCTCAGCCAGGCTCTTCTTGAACACCTCCAGGCACGGCAACTCCACCACCTCCCTGGGCAGCCCATTCCAATGCCAATCATTCTCTCTGCCAACAACTTCCACCTAACATCCAGCCTGTACCTTCCCTGGAACAACTTGAGACTGTGTCCCCTCGTTCTGTTGCTTGTTGCCTGTGAGAAGAGACCAACCCCACCTGGCTACAGCCTCCCTTCAGGTAGTTGTAGACATCAATGAGGTCTCCCTGAGCCTTCTCTTCTCCAGGCTAAACATCCCTAGCTCCTTCAGCCTCTCCTCACAGGGCTGTGCTCCAGGCCCCTCGCCAGCTTTGTCACCCTTCTCTGGACACATTCCAGTACTTCAATATCTCTCTTGAATTGAGTAGGCCAGAACTGGACACAGTACTCAAGGCATGGTTTGACCAGTGCTGAGTACAGGGGAAGAATAACCTCCCTTGTCCAGTCACTAGAGCTACTTAAACACCCTTCCTGTGCTTTCAGGAAGCCTTTTCAGAGCTCAGAAAGTTCTGCTGTGACAGGCGTCACAGTGCCATGGTAATCTTTCTATCTGAGAAAGTCCAATGTTTTTTGTGCTGCAGACAGATATGATGAATACTGAGATATTCTGCAGTACTGCTGATGGAGGAAATGAGAAGGATGCTACATCAGTTATTGCCATTCAGAATCTTGCTCATTGTGTTTACAGAATCAATTTTCTATCAACATTTTAATAAGTGGTCTAAAGGATTCAGATCCATGTTCCCTTCTGGGTAGTGGTCAGTAGCTGGTCTGTGATGTTGCAACTGATTTCCAGAGCTGAGTTTTAGAGCCTGCTTATCATTTCTCTCCCAACAGCATTATTCTACTGAGCTTCACAAAATAATTCCTGATTTGCATTACTGTGACTTAAATGAGAGTTTAAAGTCCTCTGTGCTCTCTTTGCTGTATTTGCTGAGAACATAATTTCTATTTTGCAGGGAAAAACTCCTAGAAGGAACAAAGGAATAGATTTTCAATTCATAATGTTTTTTTTGCTGATTTTTTCCCTCTCTACTTCTCTCTCATTTGTATCCTCCGTCTGTCTGGGTATGCTTATGTAACTCACAGGACATATTGGAAGGATTTACAGTTTACTTAAAGATTACCATTTAAGCTGTTGCTTTCAAGTTTTATTAATAATGTATTGTGTTTTCTACCTTATGCACTGCATTGCTTTCCTGATCCTTGCTGAAGGTACATTTAGAGGAGAGGGAAAGAAAAAAATAAAATTAAAAGGCATGTTGAAAGCAAACATAAAAATATAGTGTGCAAGGTATAGTTTCTATAGACTCATGCAATTGTTTTGGTTGGAAAAGATCACAGAGTCCAACAAGAGTTGAGGAAAATGCAAATTTCCCTAGTACTAGGAAGCGTCTCCCGATTCTGCCAAATCTAGCAGCAACATCTTATGGAATCTTTTGTGAAGCAGGAAATCCTCCTGATTCCAGTCACCTTGCATCTTTTTTTAACATAAGGGAAGCATCAAATAACTATTATTATCAAGTATATATATATATATATATATATCTCCAACCAGAAAGATGAACTATGGGCAAATTGTGGCTGTGCTACAAGTTTATGGCCAACTACTAGCCAAGAGCTGATGTAGCATGAGTTTTTCTCATGAGGCAGAGTCCACTTCTCATCTGAGGGCAGTAGGACAAGAAGTATTTAAGTGAAGTTGAAGGAGCATAATCTAGCTGATGGGACCTGATAGAAAACCTCTTTTCCAAATAATCACGTCTGAAATCCATATTGAGATGTGCATTTCCATAAGTACTCTCTTTCATTGATGACCAAAGGACTAATCTCTAAAATAACTAGCCCCATATCACTGCCATCCTCTTTCTATTTAAACAACAAAATAAATCTGTGAAGGTGCCATTTCTTTCTAACTGAGCAGGAATCTTTTGCAAAGCAGGAAATACTCCCTCCTGATTCCAGTCACCTTGCATCTTTTTTTAACTTTTAAGGTAAGGGGAGCATCAAATAACCATTATTGTCAAGTGGATATATATATATATCCAACCAGAAAGATGAACTTTGGGCAAATTTTGGCTGTGCTACAAGCTTATGGCCAACTATTAGCCACGAGCTGATGTAACATGAGTTTTTCTCATTGTTCAGCTGAGGACAGTAGGACTAGAAGTATTTAAATGAAGTTGTAGGAGCACAATCTAGCTGATGGGACCTGATAGAAAACCTCTTTTCCAAATAATCACGTCTGAAATCCATATTGAGATGTGCATTTCCATAAGTACTCTCTTTCATTGATGACCAAAGGACTAATCTCTAAAATAACTAGCCCCATATCACTGCCATCCTCTTTTTGTTTAAACAACATAAATCCGTGGAGGTGCCATTTCTTTCTAACTCTGAGCCATCTCAAAAGGTAGATTTAGGTTTCTAAACTAGTAGTAATCTAAATTGAATTTAGTAATCTAAACTAAGATTGTGACACTTTTATTTGTACATCAGTTGAACTTCTTGTAAAAGCTGTGACTGCAGAAAGTCTGAGGTGGGTACCAAGAGCCATACAATGCAGAGTAAATCCTCTGCTTCTTAGCATCACTCTAAGCTCCGTCTGTTGTGAAAACAGAATGCACACACACCATCTACAACACATCAGAAGTCAATGAAATGAACTCATATCTACAGTCCTGAGAAAGACTGTCAGACAACACTCCAAGCTTCGAAACAGGAATAGAAAAGAAGAATCTGGTCCACAAATCTTAGGCAGGCTGAAAGGGATTGCAGTGTAATGAAACCCAGGAGGAAAGTGACTACCAGCAGATTGTATACTCAGTGCCATTCTCCCTCAGGATTGCACAGCTCCCAAGGCAAATGACCTCCCACAGCAAGTCTGTTTGGAATTTAAGCAGACAAAGGCTTGGATTCAGCCTTTGTAAATGACTGCAATATTTGCCCTGCACTGCTCTCAATGGACTCTTGCTTATTGCACTTGTGAACATTTATTCTATATGAAGACGTTTGGAACAGAATTAGCTCAGGTGTAAATCCATCCAAGTTAATGAAAATCAGAGAAAGATTTATCCTTAATGAGAATTAGCCAGTGAATTTCTGGACAAAATCTATGCCTAGAAAGAGTAAGGGCTAGGAGTATGTATCATCAGTCTTGAGTAAAATGCATTCCGGAGATGCTGCAATTGCAAATTGAGAATTCAGATCCCAAGTTAAACCTCAGATGAAATCCAAATATATAAAACATGAAAATATACAATCTGCTGCCTTTCTCTGCCTCCATATCATATATTTATGAGTTCTGAGTGGATTCCCTTTCTAGCTAAAAAGAAATATCAAATCTTTAGTTAGTCTAGTAGAAATGAGCTACTGAATAAGCAGAAGAAATGAATTTTTAAAAATCTCAATAGAACTGACTCTCCCCTCAGAGCAGTTTTTGCTTTTGCTTTCCCCCTCCCCCTAAACCATGTATATTCTTTGGTTCCGGCAGACTTAGCCTTGAGTTACAGCAGTGTAAGTGGGAGCAGACCTAGTCCCTGATGGAGTAATATCTTGCATTTCTTCTGTACACATGCACCATCAGCCTAGGCCAGCTAATGTGCTGAGTCTGATGGTCACTAAATTAAGAATTCTCTAATGAGGTTTTGATATGGTAGAGTGCAATGGTTCCAAAGGAGACAATACGGTCTGCTGGGTCATTGATTCGTTAGCTACAAATTCTCTTTCTGCACCATAACATTAATCATCTTTAATGGCTCTGATGGAGGCATATTAATTAATTGCAGTTCCATTAATAACTCCCTGATTATGTATTTACTTGACCTAGACTGTACTGCAAATTTTAGAAACTCTTAAATTATATTTTACACAATAGTAGCTCCAAGGGAGACTATAAATAGTACATTGCAGGTACTGCTACTTCCAAACATCCTTCCAAATGTTATTTGACTAACATCAAGCTAATTTTAAGACATATACACTCAAATCTTTTAAAGCTTATTACTTGAGTATTAATTAAATCCTTAAGGACAGCCAACTGAGAACTGAGAGTGAACTAGCTCAATGACTTGTAGCCTTAGTTCCTGGAAGTGCTCTTTGTTTGCACAAACCAAGCTGCATCCTGATAAAGATGGTCCACACAAGGCACCCTTTGAGACCTTCAGCTGATCAAAGGTAAATGTCTGTCTCCTGCCTCTGTAAGCACTAAGGGCTCTTCTAGCTCTGCTAACCTTTAAGGAAGCATTGCCCTGTGCTGACCAGTGGAAGAATCCAAGCTGAATTCTAGGTTGCATCAAAACAAGTATGGCCAGCAGATCGAGAGAGATGATTCTGCCACTTTGCTCTGGTAAGACCTCACCTGGAGTACTGCATCCAGCTACAGAGCCCTCAACACAGGAAGGACATGGACCTGACGGAGTAGGTCCACCAAAAGCCCATGAAGATGCCTGGAGGGTAAACTAACTTAAAAATATCCACAAATATTTTTTCAAATTAAAAGTTTCTGACTGTTGTTTCAATTAAATCCAAACAAAACCCTTAACCGTGAGGCAAAGAAATCTAACTGGAGCTATCACAACAATTTTGGGAGGGGAGAGACAGTGACAGAAGAGGATACAATCTCGAGCTGCGCCTGGACAACTTTAGGCTGGATGTTAGGAAGAAGTTTGTCATGGAAAGAGTGATTGGCACTGGAATGGGCTGCCCAGGGAAGTGGTGAAGTCATCATTCCTGAAGGTATTTAAGGAGGCTGGATGAGGCACTTAGTGCCATGGTTTAGTTAATTAGAAGGGCTGGGTGATAGGTTGAACTTGACGATGTTAGAGGTCTTTTCCAATCTGGTTAATTCTGTGATGCTGTGATTCTGAGAATACAGTGCACACATTTGTCAGGGATTTGGCATGATGGTGTAGAAGGATCTTTTCCACCTCATCTTTCCTTTGGCTCCCAGTTCATGAGGTTTTGTGTGAAGCAGCTACTTGTCAGTTGAATTCTCACATCCATCAGGTGTTAGAATCACTGAAGGACTGTTTAATCTGTCCTTCATAAGAGTGAGATAAAGCTAGGTGTCTTCAGCATCTTGTAGTCCATATGGCACTAATGTCTCCCTCCGTGGCATCAGGATGCTAATTAGACAGTTACAGAAGAAATAACTCAGCACAGTTATGAAGTCTTCAGGATCTTGTGTTTCTTTGTTACACATGAGCAGCGACTGCAGATATGAACAGATGTAAACACTTGCCTGCCTACATCTTTCAGGAACCATGGCTTTTTGTGTCTGCAGCACAAGACTTGGGAGAAATAACAGCTACTTGTGACAAACAGTGCCATGCACTTCAGTAATCAACACAAAGCTTGGCTTTTGGCAGGGATGTCAACATTTTTATCACAAGCATTTCATTGGCCTTGTAGTCACAGCAAAGCACATGTTGTGCTAGAGGTTTTTGTTATTTTTTGTTTTCTTATTATGAAGAGAGGAAAAAGTATGAACAGGTGCTGACTGAATGGATTTATAATAGATTTTTACCAATTATGGAATCACAAAATGCTAGGGGTGGAAAGGGATCTTGACATCACTGAGTCCAACCTCCTGCCAGAGCAGGATCACCGAGAGCAGGCTGCACAGGAACCCATCCAGGTGGGTTTTGAAAGAAGATTCCACAACCTCACTGGGCAGCCTACTCCAGGGCTCCATCACAGTCACAGTGAAGAAGTTTCTCCTTATGTTGAGGTGGAACCTCCTACCTTGTACCTCTTGTTCCTTGTCCTATCACTGGGAACCACTGAAAAGATTCTGGCACTTTCATCTTGACACCCACCCCTGAGATACTTACAGATATTGATCAGATCCCCTCTCAGCCTTCTCTCCAGACTAAACAGCCCTTGTTCTAAATGTTATTGAGACCAGTGCAGGATCCTTGTTAGAATAATGTCTTTGAGTGTCACTACTTAACTATAAATATAAACCAAACATTTTACTGTTGTAAACTGAAAATGAAGGACATACTATAGAAGAGGTCACCAAATATGTGGATGAGTACAGTGTGAAGAATGTCCTACAGGTAGGAAAGCTGCAAGCTTGCTCTTTATAGTGTAAAAATATTCATTTATGTTAGTCTATGTGGACAGGAGAGCTCTCAAATTCTAACAGAAGGTACTGGTGTAGATCTTTCTATCTGAGTGTTGCAGTAACAATCATGGTTGATATTTACTCCTTTGGAAATGGGTTCACTGTGTAGTGCAAATCATATCTGCCACACATTTTCTTTTACTTGTGTCTTACAAGAGGGCAACAAGGTTGAGATAATTGCTAGTTTATATCAAGCCAAGGCCCACTGTATATTGTGTGCCCTTGTATCTTCCTCTCCACCACTAGTTAAGAACCTGCGTGGAAAGTGATTAAATGAGTGCAAAAATCAAGTCAAAACCAGGCCAAATTCTGGCAATCAGCCTGACAGATTGCATGTCATAAGAACATATAGAAGTGACTCTTGATTCAAGGTTCAGAAGTGAGGTGACCTTAGTAGACCAGAATTATATTTTAAGCCAAGAAGAAAGGAAAGTTTTTAACACAAGCAAGGTTAAAAGGAGGACTTCCAATGAAATAGCTAAAACTCAATCAATACAAGAAGTCAGAAGCAAAAAGACTGAAGCAGGGAATGAATTAAAGTGAAGAAAATGTCATTTGCAAGGTAGAAGAATTAATTGTTTAGGAGTCCTTTGCAGAGGTATAACTGCAAAACTAAAATTACCTTGACTGCATTGAGTCCAACTCTTATGTTTCTATTTGCAGAGCATGTCAAAATAATAGCAATGACTCAGGTAACCTGAATGATCAAAAAATATGTCAATTTGGTGCTGTGGCCCAGGAGTTCAAAACTTGAAGCTGATACAAGCAGCAAATAATTTCCCCTGAACTTGGTTGTTTCATGTCAATCTTTAAAGGATTATAACAGTCTCACGGTCACCAAAGTTAGGGTCACGGTCACTCTTAGCAACATCAAAAGAATAAGAAAGGGTAGGGTCTCTAAAATCTTCGAGTGATTGACTCTTTTCCTTTGAATCAGCCTACTGCTGAGATCTCCTATTTGTATGCTCAGCAGAGCTGATATGACAGTGTCACAATGAAGAGTCACCAGCTCCACGAGATAAAGACATTTCTTGGAAGGAATTGACACTTTCTAGGAGGAAAAACCTAGTTTGAATACCTTCACCTAACATGAAAGTAAAACCAAAAGGAAGGCAAAGAGAATCAAAGTGGACTGAAAATATTGAGTGGCCAGGATTTTCAGACCTCAAAATGCTGTTTCTTAGCACAGCACTACTCTGGGCTCCTAAAACAGCACAGTCCAAGGTAATCATTCCTTAAAATTGTTTGTGTGGCCTGTTAAGTTTTAATGTCTCTTGTGTACTCTCTAACTATTGCATCTAACAATCTCAGTTTCATGTTCATATTTGACATCAGAAGGGATAAATTTTTCTTCTCACCCTTTTATTGAGGTGACAAGAACTGATGGAATAAAGAAGGAAAACAGTGGTTGAAAAAAATAACAATAATAGCAGCAATAAAAAATATTTCAGTTCTGCTTTAGTCCTGTTCTTGTCATTTTACCAGTGTTCATCTCTCTTCCTATAGGTTTGTGCTGCTGCTTTGTCTGGTTGCTTCTGGTCTAATCACACTCTTTTATGGTCTATAGAAAAAGTCAGCTGAAATATTTCCTAATTAGTTCAGGAGTGATCTACCAAGTGCTAAACTATACCTTAGGATGGTTTCATAATTTATGTAGTGCTGTCATCACGTAGCATGCTGTATTGCTTTTGTCTGTTGTAAGGATTTACACTTTAGGTACTTTCTGTTTTCATAACAAGCCTCATAAAGCCTTTGCAGACAAATTCCATTCTTAGCTTAGAATCATGGATTCAGTCAGAGTTGGAAAGGGACCACAAGGTTCATCTAGTTCCAACCCCCCTGCAATGGGCAGGGACACTCTCCCCTAGGTCAGCCTGCCCACAGCCTCATCCAGCCTGGCCTTAAACACCTCCAGGGATGGGGCCTCAACCACCTCCCTGGGCAACCCATTCCAGGCTCTCACCACTCTGACGAACTTCCTCCTCACGTCCAGTCTGTACCTATCCATCTCCATCTTTGCTCCATTCCCCCTAGTTCTGTCACAACCTGATATCCTAGAAAGTCCCTCCCCAGCTTTTTTGTAGGCCTCCTTCAAATACCAAAAGGCCAGAATAAGGTCACCTTGGAGTCTCTTCTTGTCTAGGCTGAACAGCCCCAACTCCTTCAGTGTGTCGCTCACAGGAGAGATGCTCCAGCTTACACCAATACAAATTATGACACCTTTCATCCACACTTAGAATCAAACTTCAAAACAACCCCAAAATCAGAAAAGCATATAGATAACTTAATCCATATGCCATAAAAAAAAAAAAAACCAAAAGAAATTAAATGCCCTCTAGCAAGCCAGAAGTTAGTGGTTTTCATGTAAGCTCCACATAGCTTAACAATAGTAAAATATCCAAACCAAAAGTAAAGCATCAAATAGTGGAATCTTACCTATGACTTTTCTTGCTGTTCACAGGCTAATGCAGTGCTTACTCATGCAGAATCTGGACTGCCCAAAAATCTTCATTTTCTCTTTTCTCTAATTTTTTTTCCTGCAAAGCTGTTAGATGTTACTGTGCAAATGAAAGAAAGAGAGAAAAGCAGTTGCACACAATGTAGTAGTCACAGTGAGATGGGATAAGGCAGAGAGGATAGCAGTTGTTAGCATTACACAGAGAAACTGAAGCGTTATTAATGATTCCTAAGACTTTTTAAGCTTTCCAGGCCTAGAATCAAGACAAGCCAACCAAAGGCCTGACAAATACTGAAAAATTTGATAGGAATCTGCCTCTGCTCTCCCATTTGGAGGGCATATGTAGAGGAGCTTGCCTGAAAAGTTGTATGCAAGATCAAGTTCTGCACTGGAGTTCTTAAACATAAAAAGAATAATGCCTACGAGTGTTGGATGCCAGGGCTGACCAACACTGAATTACCTCTAGCACTTGCATTTATTGACAGTATGAGCTGGCTTTGAGAGCTGACACGGTGCCTGCATACCTCAGCTTTCTCGTTCAGGCATTTATATGTGCTTCTTCATGTATGTCCTCCCCAAATCCTGAAAGCTACACTGCACAGACAGAAAACTGACTTTTGTTGCAATCAATGATGAGAAAATACCTCCATCATTATCTCTGGCAAGATAACTCTACAGAGAATCTCTTTGGTCTCTTGAGCCTTGATCCAAAGATAGGTATTGTTCAAAAAAGCAGAATAAGATTGCAGCAAATAGCAAAGGTTATTGAATCTCAAATGCTGTATCACACTGCTTTCGTAGCCTTTAACAGTGTCCAAAATGAAATAGTAATAATGGTTTACAAGAAAATAGGAAAATTATTGACCCACCAAAGTGACAGCTAGGGGACCGAAGAAATCTCATAAGCAGAAACGCCATTGAGTTTTATTACTTCATTTATAGGTTGCTGAAGAATCCATCCATCTGTCACTCCACTTGCCTCCTCAGCACGCAGTGTGTCTCCAACAGCACAGGTGAGCTGTTGTTTAGTGGGATGCAGGCTGAGACTAAATAAATAAACACATTTTAAAAGAAATTAAAAGCTACTCATAGAATCATAGAATCGAAGAATCATAGAATCAAAGAACCATAGAATGGTCCAGGGTGGAAGGGACTTCTAGTGGTAATCTTCATTAGTAAGTGAATTCTGTTCCATTTTCATTCTTTCAGGGTATTAATTATGATCTTCCTTTACTCACTGCATAACAGTAAGTGTTAAACTGAATTATTCCCAGTCTGAGAAGGTCAGGATGTGTAAAGCTCAGAACTGTGTGCGTTAATAAGCAGGACATCTGTTCAGTGCCTGTGCCCTGTGCCGTACGATGTGACTGTCGGCAGTTAGCTCAGCTAATGTCACTCCTGTGATATCTCTCTACAACATATATCTGCTTTATATTTGCATGATCCTTTCATCTGATTTTTTTTTTTCTTTGATGAAACCTCTGCTTTTATCAAAGCTATAACTTGGAAAGAAAATGTGAACATTGAAAGCTGAGAAGCTGAGCTATAGTGTGACACAGGCAAAACCAGCCTGTTTATAGTGGAATCGTTTCACAGGAGGCTTCTGCTTTCCTGGTCTTTTTTCTTAGTTTGCTTCTGGGTTTATTTTGCTCTTGTTTTGATTTCAACAGAAAGGCAAGAATTGCTGGAAAACAAAAATCTGCTCCTTTCCACTGAAACAAGCCCTAGAATGGTTCAGGGAGCTCAGAGACCACCTACTCCCACCTTGCTGCCATGGGCAGGGATGCCTTTCAACTCGACTCAAGGCCTCAACACAAGCTGCTTTACTGTGGAGTACTGCACCAACTTGTGTGCTTCTGAGGCATTTATGCATTAAGCTCTGGTGGTCATCTGTTCCATATCAGCTTTTTACAGAGAAGCAAGGGAGTTTCAGTATATAAGCTAGACTTCTTAGATTATATTAAGTGCCACAGCAGGGAGAGCCTGAGGAACAGTTCAAAACAAAGTACAATAGAGTTGTTAAGACAAGTTTACTTAACAAGAAAGCAAAGTTTATAGAACATGGAGACTTAAGAATGAAAATAAAGCTTTCTTTAAGCTATTTTCTCTCCCACTCAGCTGGTACAGTCTGTTTCTGGCTGCTGCAGTATGGTATTGTAAATATTTGAAGTAGTGTATCCTTTTTCAGGTATGTAGTTGTGATTGTTCAGGAGCCTGGTGGTATGACAAAAAGGAGAGATTTCAGGAATGTTTGCACTACTCATTCCAGCCTTACTAGTAGATGCTATCAGAAAACAGACGACAGGATTTGCCACGTTATGCAAGAGGCCAGGAATCTGGAAGGGTTTGCTGCGATCGAAACTCAAATTCCAAGCACAAGGTTCATGTTTCAGGATGCATTGCTGTCTTCTGCAGCCTGTCATCACAATTCTTAGTGTTAATTTGGTCTGGCAAAAGCTGATGTAACCATTTCTAATTAAAAGTAAATACACCAGCAAAACAAGTAAATGGAGTAATTGGCTCTCAGTAAGACCCCAGGGACAACGGGGGACAAACCAAAGCTGTTCTGAAGATGCAGTGCACACATATGCTCATGTATAAACACAATAAGCTGGTAACTTTGCCTGGAGTTTTTCTTTTCTTGAGTTAATCCATTTAATTGACTGCACTGTAACGTGATTTTATACTTCACCTGAACAGTGACTTACAGAAACAAACCAAAAATTACATTGTGTATTTATAACTGGGGCAAGTTACTTGACTGGTATAGACAGATTATCAAAGAGCAAACTAAGTTGTCCAGCAGGAAGAAGGAAAAGGTCGACTTAAGACAGTGGCTGCTGCTCTCTGTTACAGAGTGTGTATAAGATTCTGCACAGGTCACAAGGCAGAGCTGCAGATCCCTGCATGCTGTAGGGTAGGTCTTCAGATTGACCTTGCTTTAGCTAGCTCAGGGCTGGTTCAGGGCACGGACAAAGCAAGCAACAATCTACTGCAGATTCTACATGGCACAAAATATAGGGGCACAACATAAGCAGTTCACTGACTACCCACAGGAATTTAGGGGCTGTTCATTAGGTTTTTTTGCTGCAATAAAGGCAAAGGAGCAAAAATTAAATCCTGGTCCACCGTCTGTGATGTTCAGACGAACACTTTACTCAGGCTTGCAGCCTGCTACATACAGGTCACTGTCCTTCTCTAAGGCAGAGCTTCGTTTCTCCTCCCTTTGATGAAAGTGCTCTTTGTTCTAGAAGACTGCATTTTTATTTTTAAAGCCATTACAGTAGCAATATATCTTATGAAGGACTTGTATAGAGGACAAAGCAGTAGTTTTATGATAATACTGCCTTGAGGTCTGCAAATATGGCACACTTGAAAAGGAGTTTTATTTTATTCACCTAATGAAACCAGCGGAGTCTTCACAGGACATTGCAGAGCAGGACTAGACTCTGCTCTGAATTCAATCCCATGTTCCTGACATGTCGAAATGATCATTTCCCCATTTATTCAGGGTCAGAGGCAGTCTTGTCAAACCAGGAATTAAAAGCAGCTACTCTAAGTAATAGAGCAAACAAATGCCTCCACGTGCCTCATGAAATCAAGATTCCTGTTAAAAAAATAATTTCATGAAGCTGATAACATCTCACTACAGGAATGTGTATTTCCTACTGAAGAAGCAAGACTTTTTTCTCCATTATCTTTCAAAGTCCTACACTAGGTCCAGGCTTGTATTACGGTGCATGAAGAAATAGGATAGGCAACAGCATATGGGTATGGCAAGTTGAGATGGCTCTCTCCTATCTGTGAATTCAATAGTATGTCCAACATTTACATCTTTCTGTGTTCACTTTTTCTTCAGTGTACACACACACACACACACACACACACATATATATATATATATATAAAATTCTTCATTGAAGCAGTGTTAGATCCCAGAAATGACTCTTCATTTCTGCCTGATAACCCTGTGATTTATTACAAAGAATCAAATATTTATTAATCATTCGAGCTCAGGATATGAAATAATTTTTCAAGTTGTCCAGCTGAGCCCATCCAGTTAAATTTCCCCATCAATTGTAAGGGATGGTATAAACTTGGCCCTGAATGTCAATCTGTCTTCAGCAACAGTTTTAATTTCAGCCTCAACCTCTGCATCAATGCTTAGACAGTGAGTTATGAATTTTCAGTTTCCTAGCAGGACAAGTCCTTCACCCGCTCACTTTTGATATCAAGTAAGATCAAGTAGAGATTTCTTAGTTTGATAAAACATCTCTAATTAAACAAACAAACAAACAAATAAACAGCAAAAAACGTAATTTAACTCCCTGTGCTAGTTTGAGCCTATCTGGGATATTTTGGTGAGAAGAATTAGATGATAGGCTGTGAAAAGGAAACAGTGGTGATGGCTACTGCACTCACAGGCTTGCTGAGATGTATAAGAACATGAAAACAAACATAGATAACAGAGTCTCTCTCTGGACTTTGGAGCTGCACTTCTCACTCTAACCTGCCTGACTAATCAATCCTTCTGTTTCCTAACTCCCCTGGCCTACCCTCCAAATTCACTTTGAACATGAGGCAAAGTCTGGGGTAAGGGTGGGAAGGTGATTGGGAGCCCCTCCTGGGGACTCTGGCTTCTAGGAGGCTTGTTGTGTTTCTGTATTACCTTTTTAACTTGTATATTTTTGTCTATAGCTGTATATATTGTAGATACCTGCTTGTATATTGTGCTAAGCTGTAAATACAGCTTCATTCAATTTTCCAGAGCAGTTGAGCCTAATCTGGGTGACTTTCTTAACTGGGGGGGAGGAAGGAGGGGGGGGGGCGGGCGAGTAACACCCAAACTGTCACACTCCCCAAATACTTCTTCTTGAGATGGACCTCTTCTATCACAGAAGGTTCACTACAATATCAAGCATGTCTGTGGCTTTTAACTGTATTTTCCCTCCATTTTAAAGATATATTTTTTTCCCTACTTTAAACAAATTTGTGGCTGCAGAGCAGGAATCCTTGCAAGCAATCTCATTCCCTTAACAATTTCCACTGGCCAGAGACAAATACCCTTATCAGTCTGGGTTCCAAAATGATAGTTTCAATGCTAAGAAATACCATTAGCACCTAATTCTGTGCCAGACTAATATGATTGCACTAAAAGCAATCAGTAAAGTGCATTGCCTCAAAGAGACTGAATTAAGAAAACAAGGATTTTCCTGAAGTAGAAGGTTTGAATTATGGTTCTGTAAAGGCAAACAAATTCTAGTGACAAGGCCTTTGATATGGCAATAAAAAATCACTTGTTCTAGACAATGCTCTAGATACGTTATCGCAAGGAACCAAAAGTTCTTAACATAAATCAATGTACCTAACTATGCTAAATGTTTATTTACTGAAGGCTTAGGTTTCCCAAGTATTTTGCAGCAGCACTCTGACAGAATGACATTTATACTAAAAAAAAAAAAAAATCATGTTTAGCTTTGCAAAATATGTGGCAAAATATTAGGGGAAAAAATATATTTTCAGCTTCAAGTTGTTTATTTTTGTAACACTTTTCCACTTGGCTTTTTTTTTTTTTCTTTTTTAAACAGTGATCAATTATCTGCTTAGCATACACAAAAAAAAACCAAACCAACATAAAAAGAAAAACAAACAAACAAAGAAACAAAACCAGGCAAAAAAAAGCCCCAGCCAAACAAAATACAAAGTACACTTTAAAATTAAAAGATGAAAATTCAATGAGCACTTACAAATGAAGTCAGAGCTGGTTTTTTTTTTGCACTTAACTCTTTAGGTTCAGGAAAATATTAACAACTAACAATATCAAAATATTAGTTAGATTATTAACTAATTTTATTTTGTGTAATTGATTGGAAAGAAAATTTAATTTGTGATGTAGCCAAAATAATTCTGTTTGCCTCTGAAATTTTCTATCTATGGAAAGCAAAAACTTGTATAGATTTTTCAGTCCTAGGTTTAGATTGGAAGGGACCTTTAAGACTCACTCAGTTCCAACCCCCTGCCACAGGCAGGGACACCTCCTGCCAGCCCAGGTTGCTCGACGTCTCATCCAATCTGGCCTTGAACACCTCCAGGGAGAGAGCATCCACAACTTTCCTGGGCACCCTGTTCCAGTGTCTCCCCACCCTCACTCTAAAGAATTTCTTCCCAATCTCCAGTCTCAATCTGCCCTCCTCAGGCTTCAGTCCATTCCCTCTCACCCTGTTGCTACAAGTCCTTGTAAAAAATCCCTTCCCAGCCTTCATGTAGTTCCCTTCAGGTACTGGAAGGCTGCTAGAAGATCACCTCCAGGCTGAACAGCCCCAGCTGTGTCAGGTTGAAGTTCAGCTCTCGTTGGGTTAGTCTTGTGTTCACATGTGGAACAGCAAGGCTGTATTTGCCTCCTCTGTGGCTACACAGAGCTTTACTCCAGCTCACAAGCCTGTGAAAGGGGCAGCTCCTACTGATCATCTGTTGCATGTTTTGGGGGGTTGTCAGGATAATAGATTATCTGATTGGAAAGAATTATGGCTTACAGCATTTATGCTTTTTTGGATTTAAGAGATTTAACAGGTAATTGTTTTTCCCAGAGTCTGCAGGATTGGCTTTTTCCCTATACAGAGATTCTTCAAAGGAGTTAAATATTTCATTGCAGAAGCTATTTGTGTTCCTGGTAAGTCAGGTTTATTATCCTGAACAGCTATGTAGCTACACAAAATTTAATAGTGTACCTTTCCTCTTTGTAGCTACATCAATAATCATCTTTATAGACACCCTGATAACATTATGCCACCTGATATACTAACGAAAGAGGAAGCTTGAGAGCATCAAATATTATTTACAGCTAACATGCTTGCAATATGTGCAAGACATTGCTCTTCAGAGAAAAAAAAAATCTAACCTTGCTCTTTTCCTAAGTTTCTGATGTGTGCAGATGGGAGGAGACAAAACCTGAGGACTTCATCTGTCATGGGATATTCTTGTAGTGATGTTTTTCAGTTACCGAGGCTGCTTGTAAGTCAGCACATTTCAGACTGTCAGTGGGCCTGGGTAGACAGGAGAAATAAGAGCTGCAATAACCCCCAAAAAATAAAGCCAACAAAATACTTCTGTCGCTGACTGTGCTCTGAGCAGAGGGATTGGACCAAAGGGTTGTCAGAGATGCCTTCCATCCTCAGTGACTCTATGCAGATTTTAGATATACCCTGGTATCATAAAATCATAGAATAAGTCAGGGTGGGAAGGGACCACAAGGGTCATCTAGTTCCAACCCCCCTACCATGGGCAGGGACACCCCACCCTAGAGCAGGCTGCCCACAGCTTCATCCAGCCTGGTCTTAAACACCTCCAGGGACAGGGCCTCAACCACCTCCCTGAGCAACCCATTCCAGGCTCTCACCATTCTTATGCTGAACAACGAGGCTGGTGAGAGGCGTCGAGCACAGCCCTACGAGGAGAGGCTGAGGGAGCTGGGATTGTTTAGCCTGGAGAAGAGGAGGCTCAGGGGTGACCTTATTGCTGTCTACAACTACCTGAGGGGTGGTTGTGGCCAGGGGGAGGTTGCTCTCTTCTCTCAGGTGGCCAGCGCCAGAACGAGAGGACACAGCCTCAGGCTGCGCCGGGGCAAGTTTNCCAGCCTGAACCTACCCATCTCCAGCTTTGCTCCATTCCCCCCAGTCCTGTCACTCCCTCATATCCTAAAAGGTCCCTCCCCAGCTTTTTTGTAGGCCTCTCAGATACTGGAAGGCCACAAGAAGGTCACCTGGGAGCCTCCTCTTCTCCAGACTGAACAGCCCCAACTCCTTCAGTCTGTCCTCATAGCAGAGCTGCTCCATCCCTCTGATCATCCTTGTGGCCCTTCTCTGGACACACTCCAGCACATCCACATCCTTCTTGTAACAGGGGCTCCAGAACTGGATGCAGTACTCCAGGTGGGGTCTCACCAGAGTGGAGTAGAGGGGGAGAATCACCTCCCTCGCCCTGCTGGCCACACTTCTCCTGATGCAGCCCAGGCTCTGGTATATCTCAATGTGAATTATTTTTCCTCAATATTGTTTTTTTTTTCTTCAGAAAGAACTCATGACAGCTGAAAATTAATTTCCCTGTTCAGGATTTACTTTTTATTAAGCTTTTAAGAGAAATTTTGAATTCACAGTTTCAGTTTAATGAAAAGAGGGAAAAACAGAGGGCAACAGAAGTCTAAGGCCTGTGGAATTTACTGCTGCTGCTATAAAGCACATTTGACTCTCCCTTGCAATTAACACACCTCAGCACGATCTCCCTGTAAATGTGGAGTGATGACAATTGGTACGATTTACACCTGACAGCTGGGATTATCCCTGACCACTGAGGCAATGGCATTATTACATCTAAAGAGGAGAAAAGCCTACCTTTTACTAGTGACCATTTAATCTGGAGAGAAGGCAGCACTGGAACTCTCATCCTCTCTTCATCATGCAGTTATGTTTTTGACAAACTATTACTTCCAGTTACCTTAAAAGGCTCTGATAAAAGCAGCACACAGCCAGCCCAGGATACTTCTGTCAGCCTTCAAAGCTTGCTCAGCTCCATTGTGGGATTAACTGTGTTTTCATGAATACCAGGGAAGACTTGAACTAGCAAAGGACTTAAAAATCCATTGAATCCTTCATTAAAACACAGCCTCCTTGCCTTTTTCTAGCAAGGAGGGAATGTCAGACAATGGCTGACTACATGTAATTGAGTTGAGAAGTATTTTTCCCAGGAACTTTGGAATTTTGTCCATAAACTTCTTCAAGATGTGGAACAAAAGGAATTTCCAGTCCTGAGTATTATTATGGCAGATGGAGGGCATCTCAAAAGCTGGGAGCAGCCATGAAAGGCTGTGTAATGAAAAGCGTTCACATCACTGCTGAGTTTCAAGCAAGATGTTCCAGCAACAAGTCTTGCAAGCAGGAAGTTTCCACGAGTCCAGAGGAGGCCATGAAGATGCTCAGAGGGCTGTAAGAGCTCTGTTAAGAGGACAGGTTAAGACAGTTGAGGCTCTACAGCCTGGAGAAGAGAAGGCTTCCAGGAGACCTTGGAGTGGCCTTCCAGTGGCAGGAGGGCTGGGGAGGGACTATTTCCAAGGTCTCATAAGGACAGGACAAGGAGTAATGGGTTTAAACGGGCAGAGGGGAGATTTAAACTGGATATCAGGAAGAAGTTCTTTCTTGTGAGGGTGGTGAGACACTGGCAGAGGTTGCCCAGGGAGGTTGTGGCTGCTCCCTCCCTGGAGGTGTTCAAGGCCAGGTTGGATGAGGCCTTGAGTAACCTCTTCTAGTGGGAGGTGTCCCTGCCTATAGCAAGGGGTTGGAACTGGCCGAGCTTTGAGGTCTCCTTCAACCTAAGCCATTCTATGGTTCTATGAAAGCTGCTGCACACAAGCCTTTTGTAGCCAGCAGAGCAGTGGTAAAGCTCTCCCACCCACAAGGGACTTGATCATAGTGATCAGACCTTGAGGTGCCAGCCAGGGTCAGGCAGGTGTAGGTGAAGAAGAGATTGAACACATAGGTAGAAAGGACAAGAGCCCTGTCAGCTGAGCTGCAGTCTACTGGTGAAGCCTAAAACAGGGGCAAAATATGCTCTCTCCTAAACCAAAGAGGGAAAACAGAGAGAGAGGAGTTGAACAGAAAGGCAGAGATGCACACAGCACTGTGAAACATTGGAGACCATTTTGCTTTTGTGGCTACATCTAAAGCATTTCAAGCAATTTGAATTTCTCAACAGGGAAATAAAATAAATATGTTATTAAATTTATATGAGAACCTAACAAGCCAGCAGAACACCCCCGAGTGATTTACATGAGGCACTCTTATTATCCATGGATCACTGACATGATAGAGTGTAATGACATCCAAAAGAGTACTTGGAGACCACTATTTTATGTCAATGAGCAGTTAGGAAGCCCTTAGCTTTTTGGAGCCTCAGTTTATTGTGTCAGTCTGTGGAGAAACAGACACTAAAGGCAGCAGTATCTCCATATGATGAAGCCAACTGGCATCCTAACAGCATGCCTGCTCATATTGTGCTTGGAAAGGCTTTTTATTCATGGCTAGCTCTGAGTGAAATAACCTCATTTTTCATTGCATTACTGCGTGTCCATCTTCTGGAATATTAATATGCGAGTTTGAATTTTAATCAGCTCTGCACGTAGAACCTCAAAGTTTTCAATTCAGAGTTCTAAAAATACAGACTGAAGTGCAAAACAAGAACAGAAGTGTCAATGGCTGCTTCTTTGAGCTTCAGAATTACTGCAAATAATCCAGCATTCCCAGTCCCTAGAGCTGGGCTCATTTCCTGTCCCTAGTTGGTAAGAGGAGGTCCTAGCCTCGCTTTGCTTTTGCCTCAGGCTTTGCTGATGTTGCCACTCATAGTGCTGAAGAACTCTCTGAAATCACCTGCAAAGTTTTTATACCACTTTCCTTCTAATACTTTCCTGGAAATGATTCTTATGCCATAAAGCCAGGAAACTTGCCTCTAATCTGGTCAGAGACATGTCTGGTATTATCAAGTGGGCAATATATTCATAGAATTCACAGAATGGCTTAAAGATCATCTGGTTCCAACCCCCTCCTGCCATGGGCAGGGACATTTTCCACTAGATCAGGTTGCTGAAGGCCTTATCCAACCCGGCCTTAAACACCTTAAACACAAGAGAGCCAATGGCATCCTGGCCTGCATCAGGAATGGTGTGGCCAGCAGGAGCAGGGAGGGCATTCTGCCCCTGTACTCTGCACTGGTTAGACCACACCTCGAGTACTGTGTTCACTTCTGGGCCCCCCAGTTTAGAAGGGACATTGAAATCCTTGAGCGTGTCCAGAGAAGGGCGACGAGGCTGGTGAGAGGCCTCGAGCACAGCCCTACGAGGAGAGGCTGAGGGAGCTGGGATTGTTTAGCCTGGAGAAGAGGAGGCTCAGGGGTGACCTTATTGCTGTCTACAACTACCTGAGGGGTGGTTGTGGCCAGGGGGAGGTTGCTCTCTTCTCTCAGGTGGCCAGCGCCAGAACGAGAGGACACAGCCTCAGGCTGCGCCGGGGGAAGTTTAGGCTCGAGGTGAGGAGAAAGTTCTTCACTGAGAGAGTCATTGGCCACTGGAATGGGCTGCCCAGGGAGGTGGTGGATTGGCCACTGGAATGGGCTGCCCGGGGAGGTGGTGGAGTCGCCGTCCCTGGAGCTGTTCAAGGCAAGACTGGATGTGGCACTTGGTGCCATGGTCTAGCCTTGAGCTCTGTGGTGAAGGGTTGGACTTGATGATCTGTGAGGTCTCTTCCAGCCCTGATGATACTATGATACTATGATACCTCCAGAGGGAGCAGCCACAGCCTCCCTGGGCAACCTGTGCCAGTGTCTCACCACCCTCACTGAAAAGAACTTCTTCCTAACATCCAGTCTAAATTCCTTCTGCCAGTTTAAACCCATTCCTCTTCATTCTGTCATTACAAGACCTTGTCAATAGTCCCTCCCTAGCCCGGGGAGGACAGGGAGGACATCCACAATCTCCCTGGAAAACCTGTTCCAGTGTCTCACCACCCTCGCTGTAAGTGATTATTTTTCTAATATCCAGTCTAAATTTTCCTCTTCTAAATTTTTGGTCCACTTGATTTTTTAAGCTTTACAGTTCAATTTTAAGCATTATTCCTCTCTTTTTTTTTGTGTTTTCTAAAGTGATTACATTAGAGATGCAGCCTTATGGTGGTTATCTGCAGGATGCATCAGGCTTTATTGCCATTCTGAAGTAATAATTATACTTTTTGCACTGACTCAGACATTTCTTTCATGTATCTGTTACTTGCAGTACCTTCAGAGTTTGTCCTTGAACCACCAATACTAATACCAGCAGATTTTTTTTTTCCCCACTGGAGGCACCCAATCTTTCAGTTCTCTGTGCTGTGTCTAAGCCTACCTAATTTATGTGTTGTACAAGCTTCATGAAGTGCTGTACCTCTCTGGAACCTTTGAAGCTGCAACATCTAATGCACATTTCAGGGTCAGTGCTTCTGCTCTTGGATTGCATTGTTTTGCATAACATTCACTAACCATTCTCTTAATGCATCAATTAAATCCTCTCCAAATTGGTAGTGCTCATTTAATTACTTTAACCCAGGCACATATTCAGCAAATGTTCTATTTTCTTGATCCTATCTGTAAAGGCAGAAATGCTTTGCAATCACAAGTGGCTTTGGGATAGGTAATTTTGCAGAATTTCCACAGTCTCAGCAAGAGTTTTGTCATTTTCTTTAATAGTGTCTGTATGGATGTGCTGCAGGATGAAGGTTTGGTGACAGCAAAAGTCATCTTCTACATCTTCTTCAATCTGGAGAGGAGAAGGCTCCAAGGTGACCTTACTGTGACCATTTAGTATCTTAAGGGGGCCTACAAGGAAGCCAGGGAGGGTCATGTTAGGCGGGCAGGTAGTGATAGGACTGGGGGGAATGGAACAAAGTTAGAAATGGGTAGATTCAGACTGGATGTTAGGAAGAAGTTCTTCAGCATGAGAGTGGTGAGAGCCTGGAATGGTTTGCCCAGGGAGGTGGTGGAAGGCTCATCCCCGGAGGTGTTTAAGGCCAGGCTAGATGAAGCTCTGTCCAGCCTGATATAGTGTAAGGTGTCCCTGTCCATGGCAGGGGGGTTGGACCTAGAAGATCCTTGTGGTCCCTTCCAACCCTGACTGATTCTATAATACTGTGATCACAAAATAATCTTCAAGTCCCTCCCTAAACTATCAAATAAACTATCTTGTTCAAAATAACTCCACAATTTATTCTCTTATAAAGTTTTTCTTAACAGGAATGTTGCAGGTTTTTGGCTTAGCATTACCCACCTGGACAAACACCTGCAGCCTCACTGTGTTCTGTAAGACTGATGTATGCAACTCCTTTCTCCTGCTTACCACAGAGAGAGATCACACATCCTTATTCTACTTTCCTAAATCTCTTGTTTGTTTCAGGACACCTTGAATATGATGTCCAGTTCTGGAGGCCCCATCATAAGAAAGGCACTGGAATGAGCTGCCCAGGGAGGTCGTGGAGTCACCAACCCTGGACGTGTTTAAGGGTTGTTTGTACATGGTGCTTAGCTAAATGAGTTAAGGTGAATCTCACAGAGTAAGGTTATAGGTTGGACTTGGTGATCCTGAGGGGCTTTTCTAATCTGGATGTTTCTGTGGTTCTTTGACATGGAGCTAGTGGAGCAAGTCCAGAGGAGGCCACGAAGACGATCCAAGGGCTGGAGCACCGCTGCTGTGAGAATAGGCTGAGGGAGCTAGGGGTCTTCAGCCTGGAGCAAACTCCAGGAGGACCTTAGATCTTCCTTCTAGTTGCTGAAGGGATCCTACAGGAAGGCTGCAGAAGAACATTTCACAAGGGTGTCCAGAGACAAGACAAGGAGGAATGGTTTGAAGCTGAGACTGGATCTTAGGAAGAAGTTCTGCAATATGAGAGTGGTGAGACTCTAGAATAGGCTGCCCAGGGATGCTGTGGCTGCCTTCTCCTTAGGGGTGTTCAAGACCAGGTCAGATGGGTCCTTGAGCATCCAAGTCTAGTTGAGAGGCGTCCCTGCACATGGCGGAGAGATTTGAGCACCTGATCTTTAAGGTCTCTTGTAACCTGAGCCGTTCTATGGTTTCCTGATTGCTACATGACTGCTACTTTCTGAGTGCTGCAAAAAAAGCTAACAAAACTGCAAATGCGGACAAATATCCCCAGCAATTGAGCAACAAAGAAAGCATCCTACAGAAACTGTAAACTGGGCCTAATGCTGAAAGCAGGAAAATATCTCAGCATATGCTTTCTTTCACAGAACTAATGACATACTGGTTTCAATGTGTGTGATTTATAGTCTGAGTGTGTTTTTTGCATGCAAACATGATGCTTTCTGAGGTATCTCTGTCACAAAATTCAATTGAAAGGCATTAGACTCCAGAAAGTAACTAAATGCTGCTCTTTCTTCACCGGTTTAAAAACTTTAAAGGATTGAAATAGTATCTCTGCAGGACAGGATTAAATTAGTGTCTCTACAGGTTATGATCTGAAATTAAGCTCTTGTGTAAATGCCTGCTAACCAACTAGGGGTTTCATTCAAACTTCTAACCCCATTACATGTGTATAGATGGGATTTAGTTTTCAACATCTCTCTGGATTTACACTGAAAGACACTTTGTAGTGTTCAAAAAACTTTGCTGTGGTTGTGACTGGTGTCCCCCAGGGATCAGTGCTGGGGCCAGTCCTGCTCAACATCTTCATTAGTGACATTGATGACAGCACAGAGTGTCTGCTCAGCAAGTTTGCTGACAACACCAAACTGGGAGGCTTGGCTGGTACAGCTGAAGGGTGTACAGCCATCCAGAGAGACCTGGACAGACTGGAGAGGTGGGCACAGAGGAACCAGGTGAAGTTCAACAAGGACAAGTGCAGAGTCCTGCATCTGGGGAGGAATAACAAACTCCACCAGTACAGGCTGGGAGGTGATCTGCTGGAAAGCAGTCATGTGTAGAGGGACCTGGGGGTCCTGGTGGATAACAAGTTAGCCATGGCACAGCAATGTGTGCTTGTGGCTAAGAAAGCAAATGGGATCCTGGGGTGTATTAGGAGGAATGTGTCCAGCAGATCAGTAGAGGTTCTCCTCCACCTCTACTCTGCCCTCATCTTGAATACTGTGGGCTCCCCAATTTAAGAGGGACAGGGATCTGCAAGAGAGGGTCCAGTGGAGGGCTATGAGGATGACTGGGGGACTGGAGGGCATGCCTTATGAGGAGAGGCTGAGAGACCTGGGGCTTTTTAGTCTGGAGAGAAGACTTAGAGGGGATTTGATAAATGTTTATAAGTATCTGAAGGTGGCCAGCAGTGGGGGACAGGCTCTGCTCACTTGCTCCCTGTGATAGGACAGGGAGCAATGGGTGTAAGTTGCAGCAAAAGAGGTTCTGCTTCAACACAAGGGGGAACTTCTTTACTGTAAGAGTCACAGAGCACTGGCACAGGCTCCCCAGAGAGGCTGTGGAGTCTCCTTCTCTGGAGACTTTCAAGGCCTGTCTGCATGTGTTCCTCTGTGATCTGTGTTAGATAGGATTGTCCTGCTCCAACAAGGGGGTTGGACTCGATGATCTCCTTGGGTCCCTTCCAACCCCTAATATCCTGTGATTTGGCTTATCCCTTACAGTCTCATGATGTTACTACCTCTTCATGACAATTCATGAATGATATTTTCCAACAGAGGCCTGAAAGAATGTGATTTTGGTAAAATGAGAACAAATATGGCTTAAGATAACAGTAAAAAATAATTACAAAGACTGGAGACCTCTTTCAACTGAAAGTTGAAACAGCTACATTCCACAATGTTGGTTATAGATATAGATAACTAAATTCAGTCTTCCCAAATCTGAAGACTTTGAAATCCAGACTAATCCAAATTTTGTAGGTCAGTCCCATCTGTAGCTTACATAAAGCTACCAGGAACTAATGAGAGTGAAATGACTAATGTTAGGTGTTGTTTATACCAGATTGCTTCAGTCTGAACCGGTAGAAATTTTGGCAGAAATATAGTCTACATTGTTTCTTGAGCCTCTAAATATATGTAGAGAAAATCATCTGATATCAAATGGAAGGATCCAGAAAATATTTGAAGTGGCAGAAGAAAAGGGTTTTTTTAACATGACATGTTGGAAAACACGAATCGCTTCAACTGCTGGGCTTCTGCTCTCATCAGACCCCACCTGGAGTACTGTGTGCAGTTCTGGAGCCCCCAGCACAAGAAGGACATGGAACTGCTGGAGCGGGTCCAGAGGAGAGCCACGAAGATGATCAGAGGGCTGCAGCAGCTCTGCTATGAGGACAGGCTGAGAGAGTTGGGGCTGGAGAAGAGAAGGCTTCGAGGAGACCTTGGAGTGGCCTTCCAGTATCTCAAGAGGCCTACAGGAGGGCTGGGGAGGGACTATTTACAAGGTCTTTAATGACAGGAGGAGGAGTACTGGGTTTAAATTGGCAGAGGGGAGATTGAAACTGAATGTTAGGACAAAGTCCTTTCCGGTGCGGGTGGTGAGACACTGGCACAGGTTGCCCAGGGAGGTTGTGGATCACAGAATCACAGAATCTGATCTTTGATTCTGTGATCCACAACGTCCCTGGAAGTGTTCAAGGCCAGGTTGGATGAGGCTTTGAGCGACCTGTTCTAGTGGGAGGTGTCCCTTGCCTATGGCAGGGGCTTGGAACTGGATGATCTTTAAGGTCACTTCCAACCTTAACCATTCCATGATTCTCTGTAACCAAATCCCAAACCCAAGAGTCCAACCTTGCTATACAATCCACAGTTTCTGACAGATCTTTTGTGGCATATGACCATACCTTGTGCTTATGAGGAGCTTGCAGAGCCAAGCATAGACATGAGGCCAAGAAAAACAGCTGAATGCTTAGAGGAAGGCAGGCTGGGTGCAGTAAGCTATTCAAATGTTCTATAACACAGGTTTTGGTTGGTTGGAGTTCTAATATGAACCTGACTGTCACAGACAGAGCGGTACAATATGAATGTTCAGTACAACTGGGAAGCTCAGCAGGAACCAGCCTGGAGCTGGGACAAATGGGGCATGTAGAAGCAGCATAGAAGTTAGAGCAGCCATCTAGAACTGGGACTCCCTATGTCCAGTATCTGGAGATTCTTAAGTAGTTGTTGTTCCTGCTGTTAAAATGAAGTTACTTTTAATTCAGTAGATTTGTCCTTCGAAGCACAAACCTGGTGCCCCAACATACACAATTGTGTGCCAGCAAATTCTCCTACATCAATGCTAGTCCTGCACCTTGCAAGCAGTTCTGAGTTCAGAACTTCAGAACAAGTGCAACAAGAAGCTTAGAAGTGCACTGTGCCTATGTAAAAGTTGGCCAGACCTTGGATTGTGAGCCAGACTTTACAGATGTGTTCCACTGGTTAAATATTTAACACTGTGGACTTCAGACTGGTTTTTTGGTCCCTACAGCATGCCTGGCTTTTAAGATTTTCATTCTGAATTTAATCATGAAGCAAACTAAAATGCCAGGATCAGCTCAGGCAATGATTTTCAGTTGTATTAGTCCACCCACTCTGCTGTTCAATCTGGGCACTTTCCAAATTTATCTGCAGCAAGAAATAATGTTTGAACTGAGCTTGGAATGCTGAAGAGCAAGCAGGGATAAAAGTGCTTCAGATGTAATGAACACCAGAAAGAATGCAATGATGTAGATAGCAATAACCTCCACTCTGCTTCCAACATGTGAGATGGCAAAAAGATTAATTGCTTCTCTTTTTTTTTCTTCTTATTTATGTATTTGTTTATCTATGCCAGAATATTAAAGTGGTTAACTAAAAGGCCATAAGAAATGTGTTAATTTTGAGGAAACAAAGAACTGGCTTGCATTTTCTTAATGAATCAAAAGTGTATGAGAAAGGGCATTCTTTGTTTCCTATATTGAAATGAAGTTAAGAAATGGGAGAGTAAAAGGTATTGTGAGATTTTGTAATTTTGAAAAGTAAGGGGATAAGATCTCAGTGTTACCATTCAGGTTTGGATAATTCTTAGCAATTTTTAGAAGTTATTAATTTCCTTAAAGGTGTTCTTACTTTTTCTGCATCTGGAAAACCTAACAGGCTTTTCAACAGCGTGGATTAAAAAGTATCATTATTGATTTTACCTGAGTACCTCCAGGATGAAAATCTGTATATTACAATTCTGATTGTCATAGTAGGTCTCAGACCAATCCAGCAGCATCAAACCCAGCATCACAAGGATGATCAAAGGGCTGGAGCTGCTCTCCTATGAGGAGAGACTGAGGAAGTTGAAGTTGTTCAGTCTGGAGAAGAGAAGACTCCAAGGTGACCTTATTGTGTCCATTCAATATCTTAAGGGGGTCTACAAGAAAGCTGGGGAGGGTCATGTTAGGGTGTCAGGTAGTGATAGGGCTTGGGGAATGGAACAAAGCTAGAAATGGGTAGAGTCAGACTGGATGTTAGGAAGAAGTTCTTCACCATGAGGGTGGTGAGACCCTGGAATAAATTACCCGGGGAGGTGGTGGAACCCTCATCCCTGGAGGTGTTTAAGGCCAGGCTGGATGAGGCTCTAGACAGCCTGATCTAGTGTGAGGTGTCCCTGTCCATGGCAGGCAGTTGAAACTAAATGATCCTTGTGGTCCCTTCCAACTCTAATTCTATGATTCTATATTTGTTGATTGGTTGATTCTGCCATCCAGGATGAAGTTCTTTGCAGGTGTTGTGATTCTGTGATTCTGTATTCGTTGATTGGTTGATTCTGCCATCCAGGATGAAGTTCTTTGCAGGTTTTGTGATTCTATGATTCTGTATTTGTTGATTCATTGATTTTGCCATCCAGGTGATTCTATGATTCTATATTCGTTGATTGGTTGATTCTGCCATCCAGGATGTAGTTCTCTGCAGGTTTTGTGGGTTAGGCTGCAGAACAAACCTGCCACAAATTAATGAAAGATTCTTAGAACTTGTTCTTACATCTCCTGAAAAGAGCCATGTTAAGAAACATTTTCTCTAAAATGGTTTATTCACTGTTGACATTATTAATCATAACAGTATTACTGAGGAGCTGATGGATATGTGCTTAATTGTCTTCTGTTTTATTATTGCTAGCCAGTTTTGTGTTCCTAATGTTAATCTGTTTCCTTACTGGTAGTTGGATGTCTAACAGACGCAGTGCTTTGAAAAATGCCTTCTGTATGTGCAGAACTCAACAGTTTCAACGTTTCTTACATATGACATTCTGAAAGTTAGAGCCAGCTCCTCAGCAAAGTTAAGAGGACCAAATATTCTGAATACCTTCCTCAAAATCCCAGGCAAAACCACTTCTCCACAACAAAAATAAACTCCCTAGCCCTGTTCCACAGTACTTGCAAACTCAGCCTGCTGACTCAGTTATAATGAGATCCAATATTTGCAATTAGCAGCTGTACAGTTGCCTTAAAGGACCATTAGATCTTTCTATTTGGTAAATATTGCGCACTAAAGTGCTAGAGGAGAGGAGTGCTGTGAGGATTGAAGAGGACAAGCAGAACAGGTAAATCATCATTAATCTCCTGGGTCACTTACATTTAAGCCTATATTTTTAGTGAATTTTACTGGAGCATGAGAAGTTATTTTGAAAGTTGTGTTCAGCAGGTGAGTGGAGTACAGGCTAGGTGGAAGGGCATAAAAGCAACCAGATGTAACTCTCATGAGAAAGCACTTGAAATGTTTGATTTCCAAATAATTCAGCTGTGAAGTTCCTTGCTACAAGAAAGAACTAAAGACAGGGATTTAGGGATACAGTTTCTTTATTTCTAGAGTTTCATTTATAGCCCAAGACATCCAATTTTAAGATTTCTTCTGGGTTAAAAAAAAAAAAAGAAGAATGGATTAAAAAAGGCTTCCCTGTCTCAGATAAACAGCCTGAATATTCCAACTGAGAACTGTTGTATCTCAAAGACATGCACTTATTCTCCTTCCTTTTACAAAGAAAAAGCTAAACAGATTTGCTACAAATCCTGGAGTTAAACCAAACTGCCTAACAAGAACATGCTCCTCTGCAAAGGATATGGAAGTAGGGCTCTTTGAAAGCTGGAAAAACATTGGCAATCAAAGGCTACACGAAAGCAATCTTAGTTTTATTACATACAAGGGAAGTTTTCCCAGGAGTGCTGATGCCTGCCAGAAAACAAATAAGAAACTAGGATAAAAGAAAGAAGGAAAAATTACTTGAGTTAAATTGCTCAGCCAGGTTTTCCTTAGCTACACAGGCAGACCCATGAGCTAGCTGTTGGGTTGCTTCTGTGCCCAGCTACAATTGATCTAAATGGCAGCCAACAGACTTTGTTACAACCTACATCAGTACTGCTCAAGCAGCTGCAGAATCTCCACTTCTGCTGTGTAGTTCACGGAAACACACAATAGTTTGGCTTGGAAGGGGCCTTTAAAGGTCATCTGCTTCCAAATGCCCTGCAGTGAGCAGGGACATCTTCAACTAGATCTGGATACTCTGAGCCCCATTCAACATGACATGGGAAAGTTCCATACTCATCTTTCTAAGCCCAGCTGTAACTCTGAAAGCTACCAATCAATGCTGCATACAGAGCTACAGCCTGGGGCCTGTACTTATTACTCCTGAGGTGAGATCAGAGTAAGAAAAGAGAAAATAAACAAAAGGAGGAACCTTGTTTAAAATACTAATAGTAATCCCCCAAAGCACACACACACAAAAGCAACTAGCCAAAAAAAAACCAAAATCCAAACCCAAACAACAATGAAAAAAAAAATTACATGGGTTTGGGTTTTGAAAGGAGTAGAAGTTAAACACAGTCTCCCAATAAGCCATGGAAGCAGGACTTTTGAAGTCACTGGTCTGACTTAGGAAGATGAAGAATAAGAAGTTCTTAGCTAGGAAGGAAATGACCGTGCACAAGGTAAAGCAAGACCTGCATTCAGACAAGAAGCTGCTACCGGCTGAAACATCTCTCTAGTGACCAGGGTTAACTGCTGTAGTGAAGCAGGTAAGCAAACGTTAGCTACAAGTCTCTTTCTGTGCTCTAGCGTGTTCTATTCCCTTAGCTGACAGCAAGTGGGAGCATGTTTTCAGCTGGAAAGGGCTGAAAGACAGCCACTCAAGATAGAGCAATGTGGCTGCTCCTCTTCCTGCACAGATGCTGACCAGGTACCCTGTTAACTGATGCCTGAAGCAGGGGGCTGCTGAGGCAGCTGCAAAGGGTGGCTTATCCCCTCCTCACCCCATACCTGCTTGGTTCCATGCAGGTATAAGTCCTTCTTTTCCTTGTCCTGACTGCCCCACTTGCTGTTGACCATCAGTTTATTGAAGACACAGATCAGGAGCTGCAGTGCAGATAGATTTCTCTCTGAAGCTTATCTATTCCTCAGGGAAGAGGCTGACAGCATGAGTCCTTAGGGGAATTCCTGAGAAAGCAATCATGCAAACATGCAGAAAGTATCATAGTATCATAGTATCATCAGGGTTGGAAGAGACCTCACAGATCATCAAGTCCAACCCTTCACCACAGAGCTCAAGGCTAGACCATGGCACCAAGTGCCACGTCCAATCTTGCCTTGAACAGCCCCAGGGACGGCGACTCCACCACCTCCCTGGGCAGCCCATTCCAGTGTCCAATGACTCTCTCAGTGAAGAACTTTCTCCTCACCTCGAGCCTAAACTTCCCCTGGCGCAGCCTGAGGCTGTGTCCTCTCGTTCTGTTGCTGGCCACCTGAGAGAAGAGAGCAACCTCCCCCTGGCCACAATCACCCCTCAGGTAGTTGTAGACAGCAATAAGGTCACCCCTGAGCCTCCTCTTCTCCAGGCTAAAAGTGCTGGGTTCCAGCTGGCACTTGGTGTCAAAATGCCTGCTACAGCTTTGTGGGCAGGTACACAGATCAAGCCTGGGATAGGGATCCCAGGCAGACACAACCCTGAGATGGCCAGGAAGAGTAGGATGATGGCAGAGCTGGAGACCAGCTGGGAACTCAGCCAATAAGGCCCATTAGTGTCCTCAGAACCCTGACTTGGTCCATCCCAAAAAGCCTAAATATGTAAGTATGCTGTAAAGACAGGCAAGCTTGGCAGAGTTAGGTGAAATTAGATACGCTTAACATATCATCTGGTCCTAGTTGGAAACCTCACCAAAGCTGCTATTTTCAAGAATTTCTTTAAGACCTTTTGACTTTTTTAGCACTATAGCAATAATTGGGTGTGTCCCCCCATGTCATTCAGTATGTATTCTGTTTATGGAAAAAAAAAAATCAATGTAATTAGTGTAAGTTCAGTTTGACCTTATGTTCAGTTTGGGGTCAGTTTGTATTTTTGCCTATGGCTAGCTTTCCTGTGCTTAGTTTGAGGAGAGCAGTACATGACTGAAGCAGCTTTCCTAATTGCGACTTCATTTCCATCTAAAGTGAAAGACACACTCTTACTCAGTGATTACCAGACAAGCAGTTAAAGAAAAGATAGATGGTTGCTGTGGTTCCTTAAGGCTTTAACTAAATAAGATTGATTTCAGCCCTCTATCTTTTTTTCTCTTTTTTCTTTAAGCTACTAGATTCTTTTTTTTTTTAAATTAAAAAGTCCCTAATCCCTTCACATTCACAAAGTAAAGATTGATGTTTCTTCACCTGTTGGATGTAAACCAAATATATAAAGACTCCAAACCACAAAATAAAAAGCAAACCAGACAAGAGACCTCTTATTTTATGTAATAGATTGAAAAAAAAAAAATATTCTGCTGCTCTTAAGAGCTTGATTCAAAATAACTGATATTGAAGAAGAGTTTGAGGGTTTTTGTTGGTTGGTTGCGCTTTGGTTCTGCTCAGATGTCTTTAAAGCATTTATTTTGGGAATCATAGAATCAACCAGGTGGGAAGAGACCTCCAAGATCATCCAGTCTAACCTATCACTCAACCCTATACAGTCAACTAGACCATGGCACTAAGTGCCTCATCCAGCCTTTTCTTGAACACCCCCAATTAGAGTATGAGTTCTAGTGAATACATTGATTCCTACTCAGAGGACTGCTAACTGGAACATATTAGGAGGTTTCCATCAACAGTATACAGTTATATCTGTTTAGACAAAGACATTAAGCTTTATTTCTCCATTTCCTTTAGATTTTAATGGAAGGATATTTTTAGTACTTATGAATTCCAGAAAGGTGTTTGGAGCATCTGTGCTTTCTTGAAAAGCAGCCAAAACATCATCAACACATCTCAGCCACAGTCTCTTTCTTGGCTTCGATAACAGCACAACAGTCTGTAAAGAAGATGATATGAAGACCTTAGTAAATACTGGCCCAAAATCTGTTTATAAGAGTTTGGTGACAGAAGGCAAGGAAGGCCACAAATCACTTCTCAGAATGATGTAAAATCACAGATAGTCAGGCTCTTGTTCATACTCCAGGCTCCAGTTCATACTCCACTGTTAACCACGAGAGGCCAGATTCTTATACCCTCTACCCAGCTGGGCAGAGCAGTACACTTGAAATCTTCCATTTGCTGCAAGGAGTGGAAAGCCAAAACCTGTAATCCCACATATCGGTCCTAATGAAAATAGAAGAGAGGTAAGAAAGAGGTCAGGGAGTGAAAGAAACTCTTTTGGTTGTGTAAGGTCGTAGACATCAAGGAAGAAAAACATTTCTAAACTTCCAGATGCTTTCTCTACCTCATTCACGGACTTGCATGGCTGTAAATACATCTTTCTTATGGCTAGAGTGAGTAATAAATTAGGATTAAGACTAGGGAAAATTGAAGCCATGTGAGGAAGGAAAAATGGCAGATATCTAAATTATAAACCAATCTGTGTGAATTAGACTAAAAGCTAGAGAATATCTTTGCTGTTTTTCTGTCTGAGCAGCTAGAGCAGCAGTGGTGTCTGGCTGCAGGCAGAACTTTGTTATTCCTCTCTCTGTTTCCCCAATCATGCTAAATCTTCAGACTCTGCAACACCCAAATAACACAAACAAATAAAGCCTTTATCTTCACCTCCTTTACTCTCTTCTGACCAGTGAGAAAATCTTGATAGCTTCTCTTTTTTCTGAGTCAATTTTCCAGGCAAAATCCCTCTTCAAAATGAACAGATGTATTAGCGTCTAAGTGAGTCATCAAATGAAGCTTTATAAAGCATGAGATAGACAGAGAAAAACAGCACCAAACATGCATTTGCTGGCCACTCAATTTTCCTGTGTGTTTTGGGTTAGCACAAGGACTGTTCCTCAAGAAATATTACACTGCTGCTCTTCTGGGGAGCATAAATCCTGTTAGAACCTTGCTTTCAACCTAGAGGTAATCCAATAATAACATTCTTCTACACTAGATCCTTAATGCAGTTCAGTATTTGTGGTGAACTTGAGAGCAAAAAGGCAGTTAAATTAAGAAGATAAATACGTGTGAGAGCGTCTCTCGGAACAGCTAATATTTTTTGAGTCTTAAAGTCAAGTATCTCCCATTAAATATGAACAACAGGGGAGAAAATTAAGAGATGACAAGTTTGCTAATTTTACTGCCAGTGCTTTTAACTGTGGCAATGGCAGCCCTAGCCTTCTCTAGTACAATGGAAACTGGCAGAGCTGTATAAAGTCAGCCCAGCCCTCTTGTGACGCTGGTTGGTAGTTCTCAGCTGTGCAACCAGCAGAGCATTTTAGAAGGGTTAAGTTAGCATATTTATAGGAAGGAATTTCTTTAATGGCCATTCTGCTAATGAAGAATTACTGGCTTTGAACTCTGCTGCACGACACCCTTCCTTTGCTAATTCATTCCTTCCTCTTCTGACACCTCTGGTAAGCATGACAAAGGAAAAAAAAAAAACCAAAACCTGAAGAGAAAAGAAAGGCAGTTTTTTTAGGTTCTGGCCCATCCCTATTCCAACAAAGGATATATAAATCTTTAGAGAATATAGTTCTGAGAGCTCTCTATACCCATGCTGTACCTTGAAGATGTCTAGATGTCTGTCCTTCCGTGTAAGAAAAGCTATTTGGAGCACAAAACATTTGCATCTAGCTTTAAAATGAAGTAATGGATTTGCATTATTTATTTAAAGGTCCTAATATCTTGCTTTATTTCACTCTCCATTTCTTTTATTCATGCATTCACAGCTCTTTTTCTACCATCATCGTCATCATCCCATAAACTCCTTTGTACCCTGCAAGGCTCTGATTATGCAAATTACCCTGCAAGGCTCTGATTTTGCAAAGCAGTCCACTGTGTGTCTTCCACTACAAACATTCATTTAGAGCTGTACAATATTCACACTTCCCACTGCATGCAGAAGCTGCACTGGAAGAGGTCTGATGATGCCCTTTCCCTGGAAAGCCTCACAGACACAGCTTTGAGTGCAGGAAATGAAGGCGTGCAAATAAAACTAACACAGATTCACACTCTGCTGCCTCTTAATGGAGTGAGAAGACACCACTTAATTACAACCTTACAACCTTCGTGATCAATGACAGATTCCCACCAATGGTTTGTTTTGTAGACAAGCCTGGAACAGTGGAAAAGGCATTACAGGAGATATACAAGATAGCCTCTGATATTTATCCTGTTTACAACTGGACACACTGCATTTCTTCTTCCTGCAGTGTTTATCAGCTCCAGGCCCAGAGAAGAAATCTGACATGTTGTTGTTTAAAGTCCTCTTCAAAATAATTGGTCACTAGCACGATGGTGGTTGAATCTTAGTGGAGAAGTAATGTCACATATCCAGACTCTAAGATACAATGGGAACCTTTGGTCTTGCAGATGTCAGAAAATACCAGCACTTCCTGCACCACTAGTTCCAGGGAAGTCAGTCAGATTCAAGGTAACAGTGTGAATGTCCTGACAGAATATCAAAGTAACTACAATGAGAATAGTTTCATAATCATCTCAGAACTTGATAAGTCTGGGTCTGGATTGAGGCAACCCCAAGCACCAATATAGGCTGTACAGTGACTGTCTTGAGAGCAGCCCTGAGGAGAAGGACTTTGGGGTGCTAGTGGACAAGAAACTCAATCTGAGCCAGCAGTGTGCTCTTGCAGCCCAGAGAGCAACCAGAGCCTGAGCTGCAGCAAGAGAAGTGTGGGCAACCGGGCAAGGGAAGTGATCCTTCCCCTCTACTCTGCACTGGTGAGACCCCACCTGGAGTACTGTGTCCAGTTCTGGTGCCCCTGTTACAAGAGGGATATGGATGTGCTGGAAGGTGTCCAGAGAAGGGCCACAAAGGTGAGCAGAGGAATGGAGCTGCTCTGCTCTGAGGAGAGATTGAGGGAGTTGGGGCTGTTCAGTCTGGAGAGGAGAAGACTCCAAGGTGACTTTATTGTGGCCTTTCAGTATCTGAAGGGGTCCTATAAGAAAGCTTTGGAGGGACTTTTTAGGATGTCAGGTAGTGATAGGACTGAGCGGAACAGAACAAAGCTAGAAATGGGTAGATTCAGACTGGATCTTAGGAAGAAGTTCTTCCCCATAAGGGTGGTGAGAGCCTGAAACAGGTTCCCCAGGAGACAGTGGAAGACTCATCCCTGGAGGTGTATAAGGCCAGGCTGGATGACGCTGTAGACAGAAAGAACAATCAGGGCTTGCCAAGGTTCTCAGCTTGACCCTCCTTCTCAATTCTGGCATAAATGTGCCAAACCTGAGATGCTTTGCAGAAAGATTTATCCTTAGACCCGTTTGTCCATAGATTTCTGCTAACAGATACTATACCCCCAGTTCAGAGCCCAGTGATCAGAAACTGTAATCAGCCTTAGCAAATTTGTTCAAGGGAATAAAAATAAATGTATTTAACTATTGAAATTTCCATGGCATTATTGCATGTACGCAAGAAATTTGTTACACATGATAAAATTACAATTCTGGATATGGAAAATAGGACTGAAAGAGAATTTTCACTTACAACCTTCCCCAGTGGAACCTGGATATACTCATATGACCATAGGTACACGTCAAAGAGCTCTGAGCTTATACAAAGTTCCTATTAGTTCTGCTTTTGTGGTTTCTTAACAGAACAAGAACCAAATGTCTACTGCAGAAGCAGGTTCTTGTGTGTGGTGTGAGCTACTTGTAGACTGTTCTGATTGCTATTTCCTTAGACCATGAGACTCCTTTTCCTGTTAAAGCTGAGCTACTAATTATGTATTAGTTGAGTCTACACACTGTGATCAAAACACTGAAAGTGCTGGAGAGTAAAAAGGAAGATAAATGCAATGACAAAGCAGCAACTTTTGAATATGTCTGGTAACCCCTTTAATATTATTCAAACTTAAAAAGAAATGTCATTTAAAGGCTGCACTCCATTCAATTCAAGCTTTATGTAATAAAATGAAAACATGGAGTAATTTGTTACGAATAGGAAACAAACACAAACCCTGAATGTCTTTAATTAAGTTAATTATAGATGATAGTAAGATCTAAAAGGCCATATGCTGAATTTAAAAGTCTTATAGGTGATAATAAGATCTAAAAGGTGATATGCTGAATTTAAAAGTCTTATAGATCTGAAAGATGATATACTGAATTTAAAAGTCTTATAGGTGATAGTAAGATCTAAAAGATGATATACTGAATTTAAAAGCCTTATAGGTGATAGTAAGATCTGAAAGATGATATACTGAATTTAAAAGTCAGCAATAAAGACTGGGAAAAAGAAGAAAAAACATTGGTATAAATAAGGCAAGTAAACTCATGTTTGAAGGCAGCAATAGGTTCATGGAATATTGGCCTGGCTTGCATTGGCAATTCATCTCAGATGGAAATGGCCTTGCAATGGCAAGGAAATCGTGGCTGGTAAGCAGCAGAGGAAATTTGTTCCTACTGGCTTGAGTCCCAAAGCTCAAGAGGAGGATGAAACAAGCATGTCCAGCATTTGTGATTCTGTTGGAGTAGGAATCTATTTGAGAACTGCCTGGAGTCTGACCTGACAATTAACTGCTATTTTGAGAGTTTAAAAGGAAGATGAGAATTCTGTGGGTGTGCAGTCTGCTACTCTACAATATGCATGTTTAGCAACAAAAAAGGAAATGCCACCCTAGAGTAAGCCAAACGATGCTACTTACCCATTCCTTTCTGCCTTCCCCATAGAAATGAAACTTAGCTGAGTGAAACAGCTTACAGAAAAATCTCCCCCACACCCAGTTGCTTTTGTATATAGCTTTTAGTTGAGATGTCATCAAAGGGAAGAAAAGCCTGGTTTATATTCAGCTACCTCTTCATAAAATGTGTTCGCATCAGTAAAGCAGAATACATTTGGAGATGGTTGCATTTCACTTCTTAATGCATCTGATCTGGCATACCAGAGAGAACACTTTGGGATCATTCCAGAATAAATTATTCAGGGCATTTTTATCAGGCATAATCCTTGAGTCCTTCAGTAGACTACAAAAAGGGAAAGGGAACAAAAAAAAAAAACCACCCATATCTATCTCTGTTTTATAACCATTGAAGACATGTGAGGGATTTTGGTTTAATTTGTTTAGAGTTATATTTCATTACAAATTTTATTTCCTGAAGCAGCCTATGAAATTTGGTTAGGTTTAAAATCCTCTTACAGTACATTCTGGTTTTAATTGTCCTAATTAATTTTTTTTTTTCTTAACCTTTAAAACCTTAATCCTATTTCAGCAGACAAAGAGCTCACTTTCATCACAGGTTAATTTCCAATAGATTTCTTGGTAAATTCTGGGGAATATTTATTTCATTAACTAAGATTAGGCATGCAGGTGAGGTGAAACCTGATAAAAAATTCTTACTGGATTTAGGTAGCAAAGTTTCATCTGTTTTTACTTCCTGCCAAATGAATTATACAAGTGCAACCATCTTCAGCTGAACTGTCTGAATTGAAGTAATGATATCTTTACATATATAGAAAGTCTTAGACTCCAATTTATCACAGCATCCCTTTAGCATTAAGGAGAGCTGAATATTTAGGATAGTAATGTGTCGCTGTATGATTGCCAAGATAATGTGTGCTGTGTCTAGCACCCAACAACCTCAAATCCTGATGCAGTTATTTTCTATTTCTCCTTGTCTCCTGAAGAATCATTTGGTTCCTAAATCCTCCCTGTGACTTTCAAACACAGTCTTAAAGCTGGATGAATTTATGGCTGGTTTGTGCCAAATGAGTTCCTAACACGTGTGGCTGCTGGAATTACAGAGATGAGAAAATGATCCACTCTGTCTCTTTCCACAGCCTAATATTCATGAGGGCGGAATGCATTCAAATCCTCAGACTGCAAATTCGGGAATGAAAACATTTGCTCTGCAAATAACAGCATTTTGGAGGGTATGGAAAGGACATTCCAGCTTGTAACTCAGGCACAGTTTGGATGGGTGATATTAACTGTCTCATTGAAAAGATGAAGGGCTATCACCGGTGCAAACAAAACCTGTGTGAAGCAAAGAGACTCCTCATATCAAGAGAGCTATAAGTAACTGACTGTGCACTGGAACATGCTGTGAAAATGCTCACATTTGCATACTTTGCTGAGAACTTTGGAATTTAACCACAATGGCTCTCCTGATTACATTAGAACAATTCAGTAGCAACATTGGAAATATCATCATTTCACTGCACACGAGAGTTGGAAATCTGGCATCACTTGTGTTAGACTAATTAAACTGAAAGGCAACCCTTGCAACAGCTGGATCTAAAAGACTTTAGAGGAAGCAGATGAGTACAGAACACCAACATAGTAAAGTTGTAGCAGCTGCTGTCTGAGACTTCTATCCGGTGTAAGTATGTGTGTGTGTGTCTGCTACCTGCTTGCAAACGCATTCACATCATGTGGTGATCTGAGGTCCTCCTTAAGAATCATTTCTGTCCTCCGGTACTGGCTAAGCTCGTGGCCCAAACTGGGACAATGGATTTATGCATGTTTAATATCTAAGATGTGAGCATTTAAAAGGATAAAAACCGAGCTGTAAAACAGCTTTGTTATGGCACAACATTTTAAATGCATTATAGTAAGTGCAGTGATATCCAGCAGGTAAAATGCAACATTTCTGCTCTTTGGAGGGCTTATTAAGTATGTGATCTGTTGGACAATATTCTCAATCATGATGAAAAAAATTGACCCAAAGACTTTCTCTCCTTTTGTCCGAATGGTCCCAGCTCTCCCAGTCTCTCTTCATACGAAGCTGGCTTCAGTTCCTTAATGGCCCCCTTAACCTCTCACTTGACTGACTCCAGTATGTCCATCTCTCCCTTCTGCTGGGAAAGGATCATTTGTCTGCACCTGAAGCTCTGCCTAACACAGCCCAGGAAGATGCTGTCTGCCTTTGCTGCAACTGTGCTTCACTGGCTAATATTCAACTTTGTGTTCATGAGGAACTCCAGGTCCTTTTATTCAAAGGAGCAAGAAGCCTCTTGCAACATTTGAGGAAAGGAGGTAATTCTGTGCAAGTCTATCATGAGCATTCCGTTGTGCAGAAAGGAGCTGTTCAATCTGCTGGATTTTAGTTTCTAGATAGCTGAGGAACAAGCAATGCAGCTGTTCTAATTTTTATTTACAGTTGTACAAAATTAATTTCAAAGAGGTAATTGTGAAATTGCAGGGTTTAGCATTTCCTTTCCCTCTTGGGCAATGCAATGCCAGCTATTATAAAATTAATTAAGAAATGTAGAAGGATCACAGAAATTCATAGCAAAGGCACATTTATCACTGCAGAAATTCAATTCTTAGCTGTTGAGCTGTGCCCTCCACATAATGTTTGACTTCTTGTGTGCCAATATGGAAGTAGGGAAGAGAAATGTACTTCCAAGGGAGTTAAAGGAAGTGGATTGCAGTGATTTAGGTGCAGAAAGTCTTAGGTGTTGAGCTATGCCCTCCACATAATGTTTTGACTTCTTGTGTACCAATATGGAAGTAGGGAAGAGGAGTGTGATTCCAAGGGAGTTAAAGGAAGTGGTGATCTTTTACTACTAGTAAAAGATCAGCTTGCTTCCTTTCCTCCCCCCTGAACAACTCTCCAAGTTGGAAAATGTGCTAGTTTGAAGCTAGCCAGAATGTTTTGGTGAGAAGAATCAGATGATAGGCTGTGAAAAGGAAACAATGGTGATGTCTGTTGCACCCATAGGCTTGCTGAGATGTATAAGAACAAGAACAGAAACACAGTTAACAGAGTCTCTCGCGGGCTCTTGGGGCTGCATGACCTTTTCTAACCTAACTTGCTGCCTGACTAATCTGTCTGCTTCCTAACCCGCCTGGTCAACCCTCCAAACTCACCTTGAACATAGGCAAAGTCTGGGGCAAGGTGGAGGGGTGGGGAGAATTGGAAGGGTCGTTGGGAGCCCTTCCTGGGGACTCTGGTTTCTGGGAGGGCTGTTGTGTTTCTGTATTACCTTTTTAACTTGTATCTAGCTGTATATATTGTGCTAAGCTGTAAATACAGCTTCATTCTTCAATTTCCAGAGCAGCTGAGTCTAGTCTGGGTTATTTTCTTAAGTGTGGGGAGGGTGAGTAACACCCAAACCATCACAAGAAGCCCAAAGGAAATAGTGCACATGTAAGAAATGTGTGTAGAAAAAAGCAGATGTGGATAATTTTCACATGTTAACAACATAAGGTAAACTTATATCAGAGCACAACTTCATTGAAAAGTCATGTTCCTATAATATTCCACTGGGGAACAGTTTTATAATTCCTCATAAAGCTTCCACATCCCTTGTTGTTCTTTTTCAAATTAGACTCTCTCTGTCAGTAATATGCTAAGACACTAAAGAAGACAAATCCAATAAATGTTTCATAAAACTGGGCAAATTAATAACTAGACTTAATCCACCAGGGTCTACAAAATTTTATAGAGCAGTAGCAGTTACAATTAAGTGTACATTAAGAGGCCAGCTCTGCAGAAGAGCAGGTGAAATTCTCACCAGATGTATAAGAAACATGATGGTTAGCCTGGCTATAGATGGAGTAACAGCATCATAAGATATGGGAGAGTAATAAATTCAGGCTATTCCATCCTTGTTTCACTAACAGAGTTATAGGAAGAAAAGCTAATGTTGTGGAAGTCTTGACTGTCTCCTGTACTGGTAAAATAACTAATTACTTCCCTCATAGAGTCATGGAATCATGGAATCATGGAATCAACCTGATTGGAAGAGACCTCTGAGATCATCCAGTCCAAACTATCACCCAGCCCAATCCAGTCAACTAGACCATGGCACTAAGTGCCTCATCCAGTCTTTTTTTGAACACTCCAGGGACTCAAAACAGTCAGTCAAGCACCTGCTATAAGCCTGAAAATATTTGGAAGGAAAAAAAAGGAATTTATGCTACACTTTCTCAAAAAGAAGCATCCTTAAATGATTTGTTGAGATTTGGTTCAATATCCCCTGATGCCAACAATACGTTTTGGGAGCACACACCCAATGGAAGTGGCTTCACCTCACACACCCAATGGAAATGGCTTCACCTCCTTATTAACAAAAGGAGAGAAAAATATTTGGAGAAGTAGTACAGAACACCACGTCCTTTGGCCCATGCATTTGGCCTCACTTCTTAAATCACATTCTTTTTGATCCTGATTGCTGTAACTAGAAGACAAAAACTGTGATCTCAGTGCCACAGGTTTGTCTGTCTTGAGCTCTCCTCAAATATGTTGAGCTTGTATTTATTGGAGGTTTGGCTCTTTCTTTATTGAGGGCTGTGTTTTCTGTTGCAAAGTACTCCAGAGCTTTCCTGCACTTTGGATCTTTCCCTTTCTCACAGATAGACAGGCAAACAAATATTCTCATAAAACAAATATGCTTACAAAAACATAGAACCCTTCAAAGGATTAGTTATGGACATTAAAAAATAAAAGTAACCAGAACAGACTCACATAAAGATGTGCAATAGAGGCTACATGGAAAGATTTACTTAGAGGCCAGAAATTGAATTTTCCATAGAACAGAACTCGCACTGACTTCAAAGAACATTTTTTTAACAACAAAAACTGAAAAGCTGGGCCAAAATAAATCTAAATTTATATCCTGACAAATGATTCGCTTGGGCATTGTTCTTTGTTGATGAGGTATTAATGCATAATAATGGGAGTGGATTTTCTCAGCCATGCTGACAGCGTGATGCCTCAATTCCTTTCTCACATCATGTCACTCAGCCACTATGGTTGCTATGTCACGCTTGTGCTTTTGGCCTAGAATCTCAGTAGTTTCCCAATTCAACTGCAACTAAACTTCACTAAAGGTTTGAAACAGGTAACTTTATTTCTGGAGAAGAATAGGAAATTCCAGCAAATACACTGAGTTTTCTCTGGGAGTGACCCACACTCTCAGAATCACAGAGTGACAGAATATTAGGGGTTGGAAGGGGCCTCCAGAGACCATCACATTCAACCCTGCAGGATCACCTCAGGCAGGTCACACAGGAACACATCCAGGTGGGCTTGGAAAGTCTGCAGATGAAGGCAGCTCTGCAAGCTCTCTGGGCAGCCTACTCCAGGGCTCTGTCACCCTCACCATACAGAAGTGTCTCCTCTTGTTGAGGTGGAAGCTCCTGTGTTCCAGCTTGTGCCTGTTGGTCCTTGTCCTGTCACTGGGCACCACCTGAAAGCTCCTGGCGCCTTCATCCTGACACCCACCCCTCAGATATTTATAGACGTTGATCAGATCCCTTCTCAGCCTTCTCTTCTCCAGACCAAACAGCCCCAGGGCTCTTAGCCTTTCTTCATAGCAGAGGTGTTCAAGTCCCACAGTCATCTTCCTAGTTCTCCTTTGGACTCTCTCCGCAGATCCCTCTCTCTTGAGTTCCATCGGGTCCATGTCTGTCTTGTGTTGAGGGCACCAACTAATCCAATGTTAAAGGCTGGGTCACTGTTACAGCTTATATTTAGGTACCTTAACTGAGTCCCACTGCACAAACAATTCTCCCCTATTGAATAATTCAGTTCATTGCCTTGGCTGTCCATGAGTTTCTCAGCTAGGCAATTCGTGCTGCTGATCACAAGTGACATTAATACTCTGGCTGTCATGTCATGCATTTAAACTTGCCTTTTACTGTACAATGCAAATGTGTTTTCCCTGAGAATTCTGAGGGTAGCTTTATAGCCAGGCAGGAAATGGGATAATTGGTTAAAGAGATTCACAGTGCATTATTAGTATTTTTATTACGGATGTAATTTTATAGTGCCTTTGATTTATAAGACAGAGGAGAAATGAAAAGGCATTTTCTATCTTTCCAGCTGCACTACACTGCTTTACACCCAGAAATTAAAATGCCGACTAAGATGTTGTAATGAACATTAAAAATAATCATGATTCTCCTTCTGATTTAGCAGTTGTATTAGTCTCAGCATCTCTACAGGCATACCATTGCTGTTGAAAATTAAAGCAGTTACTAAACAGCTGAGAAAATATCACACCAGGCTGTTTTTACCAGCACCTATGTCTGCATTAGGAGTTGGTAACAGTTGTAAATGCTGTAGTCATCAAAGTAGTATTTGGGTAAGAAAACAGAAAATCTTACAGAATTAAAAAAATAAAAGATTAATAACTGAAGAAACTTAACTTTGAGTGTAGGAATTTTCCAATGGCAAATGTCTTGTTGAAACTATGAGTGTGCATTTCCCTTTGCTATTAGTTTTATAGCATCTCTCCTCACAGTTCTTTTACTGAGGGCTGTGTGGCATATCATGTGTTCTAAGAAGGTACTGCCAGATTCAAGGGTTTCTTACCTAGATATAATGCCCACAGAAAATGATGAACTGTGATGGGGCAAATGGGAAATGGAAGATCAGACTCTCTGAGAAGAACACCAAAGGAGTGCAATAAATGATGGAGAGATGAACATTAAGAAGATATAGAATAGAACAGAATAGAATCAAACAGGTTGGAAGAGACCTCCAAGATCATCCAGCCCTATCCAGTCAACTAGACCATGGCACTAAGTGACTCGTCCCCTCTTTTCTTGAACACCTTCAGGGACGGTAACTCCACCACCTCCCTGGGCAGCCCATTCCAATGCCAGTCACTCTCTCTGTGAAGAACTTCCTCCTAATAGCCAGCCTATACTTCCACCAGCACAACTTGAGACTGTGTCCCCTTGTTCTGTTGCTGGTTGTCTGGGAGAAGAGACTAACCCCCACTTGGCTACAGCCTCCCTTCAGGTAGTTGTAGACAGCAATGAGGTCACCCCTGAGCCTCCTCTTCTCCAGGCTAAACAACCCCAGCTCCCTCAGGCTCTCCTCATAGGGTTTGTGGTATAATATTAAGGATATATAAGACTGCAAGTTATTAAAATTATTATCTTGATAATATAAATCGTTTTCCTTGTGCATGCTTGTGTTTTCTTCTGACCTTTTTCAACTGCTTTAAAGCCATCCATGAACTTGAAATGGATGTGCAACACAATTATCTACATCTCCTTTCTAGCCTTTTGATAGAGGGAAGAGACTGAAATTTACTGGTGATCTAATTGGAGGAAAATTGAAACAAAGTACTATATTGAAAGTCACAGAATCACAGAATCACAGAATATATCTGGTTGGAAGAGACCTTGAAGATCATCCAGTCCAACCTTTGACCCAGCTCTGAAGGGTAAACACTAAACCATGTCCCTAAGCACCAGGTTTACATGCTGCTTGAACTGCCCCAGGGATGACAACTCCACCACTGCCCAGCTATAGATGCAAGCAATCAGATATAGACACAAGCAATCTAAAACCACTAGAAAAATATGAAAATTGGTTATTAGGTGGGTGGAAGTCTTTGTGTGAGTCAGTTCACCAATGGTCTGAATCAGTCTTGTACTCAGATCCTGCATAGTTTCAGGATGCCCTGCTGTGAAATACGACATTGTTGGACACTTAGAGAGATGTAGGCTGGGCAAATGTAGCCTAATAATTCTCAGGGTGATGAAAAGAATTCAAAATACACTCTCATTAGCAAGGAGAAAGATGAAAAACAGCTCTAGTCAAATGACCAGCTTGTGATGGCAGACTGCAAGCCACACATGACTTTGAAAGACTAGTAAGAAAGAGACACTATTGCTCTTTTCCAGATCTAAAAAGGGATGCAATGGAGATCTGTAAGAACTTTCAGAGCCAGTACAAATCACCCAAATGTTTTCCACTGATATTCCATGACTGTTAATTTTCTAGAAAGTTCTCCTTTTAATGATGGAAAAAAAAAAATGCTTTCAGAATTGTACATTTTGGACAATGTTAATCTCTAGCAGTCTTTTCCCTGTGAAATCTTGAAAGGAAGGCAGTTAGATTATTGCTCTCAGCCTGAGAACATCTCATTGGAAAATCACTGATGATTTTGAACCTAGCAGAAATGACGATGGAAGTGGAAATATAAGTTTCTGCCTGTGTTGCTTACTGCTGTGGCTTACCTCACTTCCCAACAGCAGGCACAGATCAAGCCTGAGTCTATTTCACACCAAGAAATAGCTTTCTGTTTCTTCTGCTTAGCATGCTCAGCAAAGCTAATGGTTAACTGTGAAGTCATCTTCAAGTTCTAGTTTACTAACGTCAGTCTTTACCTAAAATGTCTTCTACAGTGTTAATTGGATATAGCTTTATTTGGCCTCCTCCTGACAAAAATTGTTACACATCTTTGCTTTGTGTTTGTTAGCAATAATTAGATTTCAGACAACCTCTAGTGCTTCAGAATCCAGCCTGTGAAGTGTATGATACAAAAGGCTTTATATAAATGCATATTATTGTTCTCACTAAGAACTACCTGGCATGTGCACAGGCACGGCTGAATTATTGGTGACCTCACTGCATTTTCTTTGTCTTAGTTCCTAGTTTCAGCCTTTACTTCTCTTGTCTATAAAAAGGGCTCTAACAGGCTGCTCACAGCTGTTAATTGTTTTCATTTTCACATCATATTGAAATGCTTTTTGTCCAGAGAAGGGCCACGAAGATGATCAGAGAGCTGGGGCACCTATCCTATGAGGAGAGACTGAGGGAGCTGAGGCTGTTCAATCTGGAGAGGAGCAGGCTCCAAGCTGACCTTATTGTGGCCTTTCAGTATCTTAAGAGGGCCTGCAAGAAAGCTGGAGTGGGACTTTTTAGGATGTCAGGTAGTGATAGGACTGGGGGGAATGGAACAAAGCTAGAAATGGGTAGATTCAGACTGGATCTTAGGAAGAAGTTCTTCCCCATGAGAGTGGTGAGACCCTGGAATGGGATGCCTGGAGAGGTGGTGGAAGTCTCATCCCTGGAGGTATTTAAGGCCAGTCTGGATGAGGCTACAGACAGCCTGATTTAGTGCAAGGTGTCCCTGCCCATGGCAGGGGGGTTGGAACTAGTTAATCTCCGTGGTCCCTTCTAATCCTGACTGATTCTATGATCCTATGATTCTATGTGATATTAAATATGTTGGGATACTTTTCTGGGGCAGAGGGTTGGGGGTTCTGGCACTGACATCCAACTTCTGATTTGAGTTACAAGCCTATACTACCACCTTAACTCCATTAAATGGAAAGCAGCACTTGCCTGTAAAACATGATTTAGAGCTGATCATATAAATATCCAACCTTCTGTTCTGCGCCTTGGTGAAGAGTACTGTTTGTACAGTCACATTTTCAAGCTATGATGAAGTGTGCCCCTTTCCCTCCCTACGTTTGCAGGCATCTGCAAAAGCCTATATTTAAATGGCTGAGTGAAAAGATTGTAAAACACATTTTGAAATGCAAAAGTTTCCAAGAAAGTGCACTTGCCTGCCTTGTGAACTTTGAATTGAAGGCTCCCCCTAAGTATACTATTACATTTGCTGCTTGCTTTTATTATCCCAAACCAGTAGCGGCTATTGCTTTCCCTTTTGCTCTCTTCTCACTTGTTTTTGTCATTCCTCTCAAGGGGACCATGCCCTGGGTAATAATAAAATAAAAGGTTCATTCCTCATGCAGCATTCTGCACAGACTGAATTGCTCTGGACTGCAGAGGCTGAGGAAGGCAACCCAATGTGAGTAATGCTGGGTGAAAAGGTCATTGTTTCATTCTCCTATAAAACAATTTTTTTGTGCCCATTTCACTTTTCCACCTTTTTTTTTTTTCCCTTTCCTGGAGGCTTTTGTTTTAAGTCTCTTTTTAACTCTCTTTAAATGATTTATGATCTGTTTCACACTTTGTTACCTTTCTCTGCATTGTAAATGTCAGTGTGCCACATCTGAGAGATGGGAAGTTAACATGCCGTGGGGGTTTATTGACGAGTCTGTGTCAGTACCAAAAGAAAATGTTTTTAGTTAGTAAAGCACTACATTTATTATCCAAAATCTCCTGACAGTAGTAATGATAACACATGAATGAGATGAAATACTGTCAAGACCTTTTCAGTGTGCTGGAGCAGAGGATGAGTGCGAGAAAAAAAAAAAATCCAAGGTATCAGAAAGTATTTTCTATGAGAAAGAAATTAGACATCATTCACTTTGCATCTGTGAGCCCATGCATGTACCTGGCATGCACACAGACTCAAGTTTGCATACAGGTTACAGGATCACAGGATGTGAGGGGTTGGAAGGGACTCAGAGAGGTCATCAAATCCAAGCCCTTTGCCACAGCAAGACTATGCAACCTAGCTCAGTTCACACAGGAACACATCCATACAGGCCTTGAAAGGCTCCAGAGAAGAAGACTCCAGGACCTCCCTGGAGAGCCTGTTCCAGTGCTCTGTGGCCGTTACAATAAAGAAGTTCCCCCTTGCGTTGAGGTGGAACCTCCTGTGCTGCAACTTCCGTCCATTGCTACTTGCCCTATACCAGGGAGCAAGTAAGTAGAGCCTGTCCCCCCTCCTGACCCCCAGCCCTCAGATATTTACAAACATTTATTAAATCCTCTCTCAGCCTTCTCTTCTCCAGGCCAAAAAACCCCAGGTCCCTCAGCCTCTCCTCATCAGGCAGTGTTCCAATCCCCTAATCATCCTGGTAGCCCTAGGTGAGACAGCAGATAGCAGAAGACAGTGGCTTTTTATTATCCCACCTGAGTGGCAGCCCTCACAGACGCCTGTTGAAATCAGCTGGGATCTCAGACCTGTGCTCTGTATCTACCCTCCAACTGACCTTGAAAAATTCAGCTTTCCTTCTCCTAGTCTTTTGATATGTAAAATGAAATTACTGATCCGCCATTCCTTCTCAAAATGCATTAGAGATGCACTAATAAGCCATGAAATAGGACAAAAGGGCTGTGAAACATCATACACCCACATTTATAACCCCAAAAGATGCATTATGGAAATGAGAGCTGGCAAAACTTTCTAGATCATCTTTCATGGGTACATTCCCTGAGCTAGGAAGCTTAATAATTCTGTGTACTTGAAAGTGAACGAAAGGGCTTCTCCCTAATTCACAGAAAGAGCTAAAGAAAATCTTCATACAATAGTGACAGGGAAAAAAATACAAATGAAGAAATAAATCTGGGTTAGAAGGCTGAGGTTTCAATCCCATATTCAAATCAGGCATGCATTCACTGTGTGCAGAGCCTTAGAATAGATGTAAACGGCAGTAATCGTCTTAATTGCTCTGTGGTGGCTATGCTGTTAGCAAGGCATGCATGCAGCTTTGTATACACATTGGAGATCCTCCAAACTGAAAGAAACACTAAGTATGTGCTCTCAGTTTACACTTTTATGCAGTTCATACGCTCCAGTATTCTACTTCAGTAGAACTTTTATTTCCCAGATATATACTGGAGAGGAGAAGGCTCTGAGCTGACCTTTTTGTGGTCTTTCGGTATCTTAAAGAGGCCTACAAAAAAGCTGGAGAGGGACTTTTTAGGATGCCAGATAGTGATAGGACTGGGGGGAATAGAACAAAGGTAGAAATGGGTAGATTCAGACTGAATGTTAGGAAGTTCTTGCTGTCTACAACTACCTGAGGGGTGGTTGTGGCCAGGGGGAGGTTGCTCTCTTCTCTCAGGTGGCCAGCGCCAGAACGAGAGGACACAGCCTCAGGCTGCGCCAGGGGAAGTTTAGGCTCGAGGTGAGGAGAAAATTCTTCACTGAGAGAGTCATTGGACACTGGAATGGGCTGCCCAGGGAGGTGGTGGAGTCACCGTCCCTGGAGCTGTTCAAGGCAAGGTTGGATGTGGCACTTGGTGCCATGGTCTAGCCTTGAGCTCTGTGNCCCTCCCTTTGCTTGGCTGCTTCACTTTGCTTCTTAACCCTCTTGGCCGAACCTCCATTCTTCCTTAGGACTGGGGTAAGGTTGAGAGGGGTAGGGGGAAGGTGAGGGGTGGTTGAGAGCCCCTCCTGGGGACTCAGGTTGCTGGGAGGGGAGTTGTGTCTGTAGTACCTTTTTACCTTGTATATTTCTGTCTATAACTGTATATACTGTAACTATCTGCTTGTACATTGTGCCAGCTGTAAATACAAGCTTCATTCACATTTCCAGAGCCGACTGAGTCTAGTCTGGGTGATTTCTAAAGTCTGGGGGGGCAGGGGGACACCCAAACCATCACAGGCTGTAGACAGCCTGATCTAGTGTGAGGTGTCCCTGCCCATGGCAGAGGAGCTGAAACTAGATGATGCTTGTGGTCCCCTCCAACCCTAACTGATTCTGTGATTCTATAATTCTATGACTCTATACAATTTCTCTTAGCTTCCTTATAGCAACTCTGTATTCTCAAACTCTCATAACTGTATTACCATCACTTTGACCCACAGAGTATAATCAAAATGTAAGTTTTGGGAGAAAAACTCTCTACACTGCAATTTCTGAGACAAGCATTTAGTTTGTTCTTGTTTGTGTCTTTCATGTTACATTTGCAGTAGTTCTCCAAGAAGAGTTAAAAATAACAAGAAGCAACAACCCAGACACCAATGTAGAAGCCACAGCAGAGTCAGTTTATTAAATGAGAGAGTTAGGATATTTACTAAGACATTTCAGGAGTAAATGAAGATATCCATGAGAGTAGGGCCAGTGGTGGAGCAGATCCACTTTAGATCAACACAGCTGCTCAGCTGTGATAAAACAGATCCTGAAGGAAGTTTGCAGAACCTTAATATACAAATCAATATATTACTAATACTGCGTAGGCTTTTTAAAAAAGCTTTTTATAGTATATCAAAGAAGGCAAGTTTATAAAATAGATGCTGTTCCTGAGAAATCATAGAATCAACAAGGTTGGAAGAGACCTCCAAGATCATCCAGTCAAACCTAGCACCCAGCCCTATCCAGTCAACTAGACCATAGCACTAAGTGCCTCATCCAGGCTTTTCTTGAACACCTCCAGGGACAGTGACTCCACCACCTCCCTGGGCAGCCCATTCCAATGCCTATCACTCTCTCTGTGAAGAACTTCCTCCTAACATCCAGCCTATAGATGAGGCTGGTAGATTACATCCCCAACAAGCTGAGAAGAACAGTGAGAGTAGACAAGTGATTGACTATCGTGAAATATATTCATTTTACTGCTAGGAGAAATCACAGGTTTAGCTTTCAGACATGAAATAGAACTCACAGTATCACAGTCTCACAGTATCATCAGGGTTGGAAGAGACCTCACAGATCATCAAGTCCAACCCTTTACCACAGAGCTCAAGGCTAGACCATGGCACCAAGTGCCACGTCCAATCCTGCCTTGAACAGCCCCAGGGACGGCAACTCCACCACCTCCCTGGGCAGCCCATTCCAGTG
>WAAF01001341.1:169841-218978 GCA_013400475.1 Tricholaema leucomelas | reverse complement strand
CTTTAGAAATCACCCAGACTAGACTCAGCTGGCTCTGGAAATTTGAATGAAGCTTATATTTACAGCTGGCACAATTTACAAGCAGATAGTTACAGTATATACAGTTATAGACAGAAATAGACAAGGTAAAAAAAAGTAATACAGACACAACTCCCCTCCCAGCAACCTGAGTCCCCAGGAGGGGCTCTCAACCACCCCTCACCTTTCCCCTACCCCGCTCAACCTTACCCCAGTCCCAAGGAAGAATGGAGGTTCAGCCAAGAGGATTAAGAAGCAAAGGTGAATCAGCCACAAAAGCAAATGGAGGGTGAGGTTAGAAAGCAAGATGGAGTTCAGCCAGCAGCCTCAGCAATCCAGCAGTCAAACAGTTGAGAGAACAGCCCAGCACGAAGTGCCCCAGCGAAGTGCAGAGCAAAGTGACTTTGTCTTTGTTTTGCCTTTCTTCTTTACACATCTCAGCAAGACTGTGAGCGAAGTAGACCTCACCATTGTTTTTGATTTCTCAGCCTATGATCTAATTCTTCTCACCAAAATATTCTAGCAAGGCTCAAACTAGCACAGGAAGGAAAATAAAAGATGCAATTTAAGAGACCAAGGACTACAGTGGGTAGGAAAAAGAGCATATTGTGTTTTGAAAGGCTATGAATTACTGAAGGGGGGTTGGAACTAGATGATCTTTGCGGTCCCTTCGAAGCTAGGCCATTCTATGATTCTATAAAGGATGCAAGAGGTAGTGTCTAGTTACTGCTGAATTTGTAAACATTGGCAGGATTTAATAGAATGTTAGGGTTTGGAAGGGACCCCAAAAGATCATCCAGTCCAACCTGCCTGGCAGAGCAGAATTACCCAGGGCAGGTCACACAGGAGAGTATCCAGGTGGTTTTGGAGTCTCCAGTGAAGGAGACTCTACAACCTCTCCAGGCAGCCTGTTCCGTGTCTTCAGCACCCTCACAGGGAAAAGCTTTTCCTTATGTTCCCACGGAACCTCCTCTGCTCCAGCTTGCCCCCAGTGCCCCTTATTCTGTCCTTGGCCATCCCTGAGCAGAGCTCTGTCCTCCCCACACTGCCCTGCACACCTTTATCACAGCACCGAGGGCAGCCCTCAGTCTCCTCTGCTCCAAGCTCCAAGCCCCAGCTCCCAGCTCCCTCAGCCTGGCCTCACAGGAGACGTTCCACTGCCTGCAGCAGCTTGGGAGCTCTGGGCTGGACTCTTTCAAGGAGAAAGAGTTAAAATCACTTTGTGCTAAATTTTTCTGCACTTTGTCCAATATTTGTTTTCTGAAGTCTTTTTCACTCTACCCAGCTTGGACCAGAATAAAATACATATATACATATATTGGAAGTTTTGGGGGGTTGTTCTGGGGGTTTGTTTTTTCTTTTTTAATAAAGCAGTGAAATGTTCTTCACAGAACATGTGCCCTTAAGTTGCCAATGTTGCCTGCACTTTAGTGAGAACATGGCACTTTTCTGACATTTGTAGAAATAGCAATTACCCTTGGTCAAAACAAAGCATTCAGCACAGAGGAAGCCAGGACATATTGTAAATGTGTTCGAAACATGGTTAAAATGGGCTCAGCAAATGCAGTTAGTGAAATGAATGTTTTCTAAAAAATAAACCTGATCAAAATATCCACCACCTGTGAACTGGACCATAGCATAAGACCCCTGCTAGACTTGTGCTGAACAACTTGGTTGATGAAAAGCTCAACGGGAGCCAGCAATGTGCACACATAGCCCAGACAGCCACCATGTGCAGGGCAGCAGCAAGAGCAGTGTGGCCAGCAGGGCAAGGGAGGGGATTCTGCCCCTTTAATCTGCTCTCGTCAGACCCCACCTGAAGTACTGCGTGCAGTTCTGGAGCCACCAGCACAAGAGGGACAGCAAACTGTAGGAGCGAGTCCAGAGGAAGCCAATGAGATGCTCAGAGGGCTGCAGCAGCTCTGCTATGAGGACAGGCTACGAGAGTTGGGGCTCTGCGGCCTGGAGAAAAGAAGGCTTCCAGGAAAAACTTTGGTGTGGCCTTCTAGTATCTGAAGGGGGCTACAGAAGGGCCAGGGAGGGAATATTGACAAGGTCTTGTAATACCAGGATGAGGAGAAATGGGTTTAAACTGACAGAGGGGAGATTTAAACTAGATGTTAGGAAGAAGTTTGTTATAGTGAGGATGGTGAGACACTGGCACAGGTTGCCCAGGGAGGTTGTGGCTGCTCCCTCCCTGGAGGTGTTCAAGGCCAGGTTGGATGAGGCCTTGAGCAGCCTGTTCTAGTGGGAGGTGGCCAGCCTGGCTTTCAACACCCCCCAGGAGTGTTCAGTGTTTGTACTGTGAAATAGATGAGGTCATGGAGTTTTCCTTTTTACCTAATTTCTTCATAAAAAAACAATGCAGGTTTTGCAAAGGTCTTTCTCTGATGTTCTGGAAAGCAGCTTTCCAGCCTGGGAACACATCTCTTTTGACTTCAGCTCTGCCGCATCCACCTTGTAGCTGCTGCTGAGATCTCTCCGCTAACTCTTTTCAGTCAGGATGAATCAGGTGACTTCTAACAGCTTAAATCATAGGCAGAAGCAGTTAATGTGAAGACCTTTTGTTAGACACCTTTTCTCAAAGACATTTTGTTCCTATGCAAAAAGAGCCAGTGGCAATGGCCTGCCTCCTGCTCCCCACCAGCACGAAGAATGAAGCTTCCCATTTCTTTCACTGCTTGTCCAGTAAAGCTTGTTTCTTCCTAAAGTGAGGCATAAAGACACCTCCTCTTGTGACAAATCCAGAGTATGACCTTCAACTGGATGATTTTATGTCTTCAGTAACTCTTTTATTAGAATTTCTTTACCTATTGTAAGCTTCTCAAATGATTTCCCAGCGACTAAGGTAGAAGACAGCTCCAAATGTTTCCACATAACTTAATATGTCCTGAATTGCAATATGAGGTTTTCCTAATGTTACACTAGGGAAAAAAAAAAAGAGCCTTAAAAATTAGGCATTTTAATTATCTTTTGGGGTATTCTTTTGTTTGTTGGTTTGTTGTTGTTTTTTTCCAGATGCTACAATTGAACTTAATGCTGCAATATCAAGTTTTAAGATCCATTATGTTACTTAAATAGACATTTTCCCTACCTTAGCTGCATGACCATAGCCACAGCTGGTGCTTGAGCAAAATGACATCTCATTTCTATATTAAACCAACATTTTTAAAGCAATATTCATTTTCTTTTGTTAAAAGGCCATTAAAGTGCAGTGTTTGATGCACAGCTGTTGAAAAAGAGCAGTGTCTAAGACTCACAATGTTGATTTTTTTTTAGTTTTTCATAGATAGGTAAAACAAAAATAAACAAAGCAAAGCAAAATGCAAAGCACTGCAAAACTCTAAACCCCGAGCAGATTCGGAGTAAAGGATTTCATAGAATCATAGAATCACAGAATGGTTTATGTTGGAAGGAACCTCAAAGATCATCCAGCTCCACCCCCCTGCCATAGGCAGGGACACCTCCCACTAGAGCAGGTTGCTCAAGGCCTCATCCAGCCTGGCCTTAAACGCCTCCAGGGAGGAAGCATCCACAACCTCCCTGGGCAACCTGTGCCAGTGTCTCACCACCCTCACTGTAAAGAACTTCCTCCTAACATCCAGTCTAAATCTCCCCTCCTCCAGCTTAAACCCATTCCCCCTCATCCTGACATTCCCAGACCTTGTCAATAGTCCCTCCCCAGCCTTCCTGTAGGCTCCCTTCAGATACTGGAAAGCCATTCTAAGGTCTCCTCGAAGCCTTCTCTTCTCCAGGCTGAAGAGCCCCAACTCTCTCAGCCTGTCCTCATAGCAGAGCTGCTGCAGCCCTCTGATCATCTTCGTGGCTCTCCTCTGGACCCGCTCCAGCAGTTCCATGTCCTTCTTGTGTTGGGGGCTCCAGAACTGCACACAGTACTCCAGGTGGGGTCTGAGGAGAGCAGAGTAAAGGGGGAGAATCCCCTCCCTTGCCCTGCTGGCCACACTGCTCTTGATGCAGCCCAGCACAGGGTTGCTGTCTGGGCTGCATGTGCACACTGCCGGCTCATGTTGAGCTTTTCGTCAACCCAGACCCCCAGGTCCTTCTCCTCAGGGCTGCTCTCAGCCATTCACCACCCAGCCTGTATCTGTGCCTGGGATTGCACCGACCCAGGTGCAGGACCTTACACTTGGCCTTGTTAAACGTCATGAGGTTGGCCTGGGCCCACCTCTCCAGCCTGTCCAGGTCCCTCTGGATGGCATCCCTGCCCTCCAGCAAGTCAACTGTGCCACACAGCTTGGTGTCATCTGCAAACTTGCTGAGGGTGCACTCAATTCCTCTGTCCATATCACTGACAAAGATGTTAAAGAGCACTGGTCCCAGCACTGACCCCTGAGGAACACCACTTGTCACCGGTCGCCAGGTGGACATTGTGCCATTGATCACCACTCTCTGCATGCCACCATCCAGCCAATTCCTTATCCAGTGAGTGCTCCACCCATCCAGTCTGTGCTTTTCCAGTTTGGTGACCAGGATGTCATGTGGGACAGAGTCAAATGCCTTACTCAGTCCAGGTAGACGACATCAGTTTCCCTTCCCCTGTCCATTGTAGCTGTGACTACATCATAAAAAGCCACCAAATTTGTCAGGCATGATTTGCCCTTAGTGAAGCTTATTGTATTGTTTCACACACAAGAATGTGTGTGAAACAATACACAAGAATGGACATACACAAGAATGGACATCTTCAGGTCATTCACTGTGTTTTGTGATTGCCATAAAATGACTTCAAGCTAGCCACAGTAGTCATCCCATATGAGTCACAACCACCACAAGGATCTGCTGGAGGGATGCGAGGATGATTAGGGGAATGGAAGGCATGGCTTATGAGGAGAGGCTGTGGGACCTGGGGCTTTTTAGTCTGCAGAAAAGATTTAGAGGGGATTTGATAAATTTTTATAAGTATCTGAAGGTGGCCAGGAGGGGGGACAGGCTCTGCTCACTTGCTTCCTGGGATAGGACAAGGAGCAATGGGTGTAAGTTGCAGCAGAAGAGATTCCGCCTCAACACAAGGGGGAACTTCTTTACTGTAAAGGTCACAGAGCACTGGAACAGGCATCCCAGAGAGGTTATGGAGTCTCCTTCTCTGGAGCCTTTCAAGGCCTGTCTGGATGTGTTCCTCTGTGATCTGTGTTAGATATTATTGTCCTGCTCCGGCAGGGGGGTTGGACTCAATGATCTCTTTGGGTCTCTTCCAACCCCTAACATCCTGTGATCCTATGATCCTATGAACTAGTCACTGTCCCTGGAGGTCTTCAAGAAAAGACTGGATGAGGCACTTAGTGCCATGGTCTGGTTGACTCGATAGGGCTGGGTGCTAGGTTGGACTGGATGATCTTGGAGGTCTCTTCCAACCTGGTTAATCCTATGATTCTCTGATTCTTCCATTGCAATAAAAAAGTAGGTGCTGCACAAAAAGGTCCTTATTTCTAAAGGTCTGCTGCTCTTCCTCCACAACTGTGATTCTAAATTCAGTGTAAAATGTAGGGGGGGAAAAGATCTCTTTTTAATTATTACCATCGCAGAAATTGGAAAGGTCATTGGTCTGATCACTGAGAGGAGTTTGTCTCTCCCAGCATTATTCATAATGAAGAGACATCAGATTAATATTCAGTTAAATAACATGATTAATGGCACGATCAGAAAGTAGCTCGTGTTGGAACAGAATGAGTGTAAACTATCTAGTCAAATAAAATGATTGGGTTTTTTAATTGTTTAAAGCAGTATAAGGTCATATGAAGTCCCATCTAGTAACTCATCTTTCTCTTCCTATATTTTAGTTCTCTCTTTCTGTCTCCAGCAGGATCATTAATTATAATTAAAGGAAAGCAAAGCAGTTAGCTTGACGAGCTCAGGATTTGGAATTATTACAGTCATTAAAGGACCTTCTGATAACCATATTAAACTTCATCATTCACATACCATCAGGCTTCTCTCTGTCACACACAAAGCAAAGTACACCAACTACAGCAGTGTTGCAAGAGGGTAGAGCAAATGCATCCCCTGATTTAAATCCCCTGAAGTGAATGGAGATAAACTGAAGATTAATTTGTCCTGTGACTTCCCACCATTAGGAAAGTTAAGGAAGAAAGCAAACTGTGTGAATTAGAAGGGTTCTTATAGTTCTTGCCATTATTAGCATGTGGTGGCATCATATGAGATCCTCATAATGCAGTTTGATTTGATTCACTATTCAGCCTCCTATTCTACTTGGAGTTTCTGAGGTAAACAGAAATCTAATTACAAAAGCCTGTTGCCATTTTAATGCCACTAGATCCCTGGACTTAAGTCTTATTTGTCATACCATTTTAAGGAGTCCCATCTTAACCAGGATGACACATAACTAACTTTCAAGTATTAAACAAACTTGTTCTCGAATCCATATTCATATGTGAATGTTTGCATTGCTAATGTTTCATGGGTCTTTTTCTATTAATATTTATCCACTGAAAAGGAGTCCAGAAGAGGGCCACAATGATCCCATGGGGCTCAAGCATTTCTGCTATGAGGACAGGCTGAGGGAGCTGGGACTGTTCAGCCTGCAGAAGAGAAGAATCCAAGGGAACCTCAGAGCTGCCTTCCAGTAGCCAAAGGGATCCTACAGGAAGGCTGCAGAGGGAGTTTTCATGAAGGTGTCTAGGGACAGGACAAGGGGGAATGGTTTGAAGCTGAGGCACATCAGGGTTAGACTGGAGCTGAGGAAGAAGTTCAGTAGGAGAATGGTGAGACTCTGGAATAGACTGCCCAGGGAGGCTGTGGCTGCCTCCTGCTGAGGGTGTTGAAGGCCAGATTGGATGAGGCCTTGAGCAGATGAGTCTAGCTGAGAGGTGTCCCTGCCCATAGTGGGCAGGTTGAAGTAGATGACCTCTGAGGTGCCTTTCAATTTAAGCCAATCTCTCGTTCTATGAACTGTGTCCAAGGCACAAGGAGTCAGCGACCTATGCTGGAACAGTGTTTTAACCTTACAAACATGGGGAGAGACCAAAACTGCCCTTCCTAGTACAGCTCTGAACCCACGCCACAGAAGAGCCTCATGCACTATTTTAGCAGGTCAGTCACACAGCACTTCCCACAGAGCACAGTGGTAGGCTTCAGAACTTGCTTACCTGCGAGCCACTCACAGCAGTGGTCAGAGGTTAGCATCAAGCTGATTAAAAATGTGCCTGCTAGACATATCTTTCAATATGTCACAACATGTCATTTTGTGCTATGTATTTCAGAATGAAGTAACTTATTCCTTTTAAGACATTGTCATTTACTCTGTCATCTTGTTTCAGACTGGAAAAGTACCGAACTGCTTTTGATAGCAGCTACCCAAAACACTGCCAGTTTGGAAGCAGGGGGGGGAAAAAGTCCCTATTTTTTGCCTACATCTAAAGAAAGAAGAGTAGTCGTTCTGGGAGACCAAAAATATTTTTTCCCCTTTAAATGACTGTTTAATCAAATGTAAGCAGAAGTGAAGAGCAAGCACAAGTGATACAATCTTCTCTGTCTCTTATTACACAGTAGCCTACTGCGCACTTTCTAAGTACATAATAGAAGGAAAATAAGAGCAGGAGATTGTGGCCGTTCAGTCTCAGCTGGAGGTGTCAGGCTACATTTTCTGTTCCTTGTTCATTTTATATAAAACATTTCTTCCAGAACTAGTTTATGGTGGTGAATTTTGCAGTGCTATAGGAGAAGGTTCTGGTGTTTTTAGAACTGGATTTCTTTCCCTACAGTTTACTCTCAGAGTGCTTTTTTTGTTGCAATAGAGATCCTTTCCTTTCCTCTCCTTTCCTTTCCTCTCCTTTCCTTTCATTTCTCCTTTCCTTTCATTTCTCCTTTCCTTTCATTTCTCCTTTCCTTTCATTTCTCCTTTCCTTTCCTTTCTTTTCCTTTCCTTTCCTTTCCTTTCCTTTCCTTTCCTTTCCTTTCCTTTCCTTTCCTTTCCTTTCCTTTCCTTTCCTTTCCTTTCCTTTCCTTTCCTTTCCTTTCCTTTCCTTTCCTTTCCTTTCCTTTCCTTTCCTTTCCTTTCCTTTCCTTTCCTTTCCTTTCCTTTCCTTTCCTTCCCTTCCCTTCCCTTTCCCTTCCTTTCCTTTCCTTTCCTTTCCTTTCCTTTCCTTTCCTTTCCTTTCCTTTCCTTTCCTTTCCTTTCCTTTCCTTTCCTTTCCTTTCCTTTCCTTTCCTTTCCTTTCCTTTCCTTTCCTTTCCTTTCTTCTTCCCTTACTCCTTTCCTTTCCTGCATCCTCTTTTTGAAATCCTTGATGCTAGGAAAACTTTCTGGATAGCATTAAGGATGAAGGTCTCTTTCTGGAATTAGTTATGCTGTATTGTGAATGTTGTCATGCTTTCTCCAGATGAAAGAATTCCCATCAAATTCAGAAGTTCTCAAAAAACCTCCTTAAACATAATCCCTAAAACTCTAGAGAAAGAGATCCAAACAATATGAGTTCTTCCCCTTCACGTTGAAAAAAAAAGGGTGACATCAACAGAGTATTTAACCTACTGAGACCTAACATGAAGATTTATATCCAGGTATGATAATTCACTTTATTTTTATTATGCTGGAAAGAAGTTTTCACAGGGTCACACGATTAGAGGATGTTAGGGATTGGAAGGGACTACTGGAGATATTTGGGTCCAGTCTCCAGGAAATTTTCAGGGATGATTTTCTGGATTATTTATTCATTTGCTTTTTAATGACTCTGACTTGGAAGTGTTCACAATGCCATAGCTGTGAATGCCTACATTAGAAGAGTATAGAAGGATGCTTGCATAAATCACATATTAGAATCATAGAATCAGTCAGGGTTGGAAGGAACCACAAGGATCATCTAGTTCCAACTCCTCTGCCATGGGCAGGGACACCTCACACTAGATCAGGCTGTCCAGAGCTTCATCCAGCCCACCCTTAAACACCTTCAGGGATGAGTCTTCCACTACCTCCCTGAGTGAACCATTCCAGGCTCTCACCACCCTTATGGGGAAGAACTTCTTCCTAAGATCCAGTCTGACTCTACCCATTTCTAGCTTTGTTCCATTCCCCCTAGTCCTATCACTACCTGACATCCTAAAAAGTCCCTCCCCAGCTTTCTTGTAGGCTCCCTTCAGATACTGAAAGACCACAATAAGGTCAGCTTGAAGCCTTCTCCTCTCCAGGCTGAACAGCCCCAACTCCCTCAGTCACTCCTCATAGTATTGCAGCTCCATCCCTCTGATCATCCTTGTGGCTCTTCTCTGGACAATTTCCAGCACATCCGTATCCCTCTTGTCCAGAACTGGACACTATTCCAGCTGAGGTCTCACCAGTACGGAGTAGAGAAGGAGGATCACTACTCTCACTCTGCTGGCAACACTTCTGATGCAGCTCAGGCTCTGGTTGCTCTCTGGACTGCAAGAACACACTGCTGGCTCAGATTGAGCTTCTTGTCCACCAGCATCCCCAAGTCCCTCTCCTCAGGGCTGCTCTCCAGCCAGTCACTACCCAGCCTATATTGGTGCTTGGGGTTGTCTTGACCCAGATGCAGGGTAAATTCAGGAAGGCACATCCAAAATGAAACAAGACTTGGATACTCACTGTTTGGTTTTCAAAATGCAGCTCAGATGCCACCTAACCTTCATAGGAAATGTTTGTTTTCTCACAGAGGAGGTATTTTGGATAAAGTGGATAGGGCCAACAGCTTTGCTACAACCATTCATCGCCAGTACAAATGAGCAGGATGGAATGACTCCTGTAATGGGGTGCAACTCACCAGCACAACTTAGCTAGAAATTAGTTTTGTGTCATTGACATCAGTGTGAAACAGCAGATGACTAATGAAATAAATGACACAAAACTAATGAAAGAGCCTGGTAAATTAATATGCATCCCTTTCTATTTCTATAAGCAGCTAAAAAATATCTCTAATGGCTTTCACATGCGATTATCTACAGCCAGTATTTTTGAGAGAATCATTGATCATATTTAAGGGACCAAGAACTGAACTCCACTACTGCCTACCAAAGCTCGGCTGTGCTTTGAAATATTGAACATGCCAGCTGCCAATTATGCTAATTTTTGGTGGTGATCTACTGTGTTGTTTATTACTGAACTGTCCAATTTCCTTTTATTAATATTCTCACTTCATTCTGGAATGGTAATATTTTCTTCTTCTTTGTCTTTGACCTTATTTATTTTACATGGAACACATTAAAATTAAACCCTCTAATTTTTTCTTTGTCTTTTTTTCCTCCTGCTGTATGATGGATTTGAGATAAGCAATGAGATACCAACACAGTCTTTCTTTCCCTACATTGCTCTTGCATTTGAAGGGGAGGAGGGGATCAAATGACCTGTGTAGGGAGGTTTGTTGCACTTGAGAGCACACACAGTGTCAGAAACACAAGGCATGACTAAAAAAACTTCATAAAGCATGATTTTCACCACCATTTAGACAACAGAATTATCTTGTCATATAGCATCTCTTCATGTCTTATCCTGCACTTTCCACATCTTCTTTAAAGCCTCCCCAGAACCCTAGAATTCAGAATACATTAAACTGCCTGATTTCCACTGAATGCATTTCACTGGAGCATTTGTGACCTTGAAATGATGAGATTTGTGAAGACTTTCTTATCCTGAACCCATGCAAGAACAGGGAATGGGAAATGGAAGAACAAGGAGAAAGGTTTCATGAAGGAAAGGTTTTCAGAGGTTTGCACCAAGTGCTTTTTCATAGAGCCATTTCTTAGGGAGAAGGATAACTTCTCTCAGAACGCCCATCTGGAATGTTCTTTTTTTTCTTTCCCTGGAATACTGCATGAAATACTGCATTTGCTGTCTGTCTTGTGATATTTCTGTATTTCCAAATCCAGCCTGTGCCAAAAGAAACAACCACAGAGTGTTGCAAAATCAAAACAGAAATTCAGCTCTGTTCTTTTTGATATTCAAACAATAAGGTCTGGGTTTTGGTCAGAAGAATTCAAGCAAGCTGCTTCTTTCAGTTAACATGGCTTGAATTTAACAAGGCACTCTCCTGACACAAACCTGAAAATAATAATAATTATTACTATTACCTCAGAACTTTCTCTCCTCTATTTGCAGCACTGTCAAATTCACCAAATGTGCCATTATCATCTCATTGGAGTCTGCTACTTTCTCTGTAAATCCCTCTTTGTTTCAAAGTTGTTACTTCTAACCCAGACGCTCAGTAATCTAGTTCACAACATACCTTTAGTAAGATTAGCCATGTTTAATACTTGGAGGAATGACTTTGCTGTGAAATGACATCTGCTGTCATAATCCATCCAGCCTCATAATGATGTGTACAGCAGTTAATAGTCAAATGCTGTAAACAGAAGCTAGAAGGCATTGTATAAGAGTTTGTAAGTGCACACAAACAGTATCATTGGAACAAGTTTACATCTTGGTCCAAGAGGTTTTGTGTAAATATTCAGGTGTCAATTCTGTAGGTTTCAGAAAACAATATTCAACAAACTATGAGAGCTTAATTTAAGCACTCTGGACCAAGAGCATTTGCATGAGTATCATAGAATCCTAGAATGGCTCAGATTGGAAGGGACCTCATCATCTAATTCTACCTGGCTGCCATGGGCAAGGACACCTCTCAACTAAATTTGGCTTCTCAAGACCTCACCTGACCTGGCCTTCAACACTCCCCAGGCAGGAGGCAGCCACAGCCTCCCTGGGCAGCCTATTCCAGAGTCTCATCACCCTGGTACTGAAGAACTTCTTCCTCAGCTGCAGTCTATCCCTGCTGTGCCTCAGCTTCAGACCCCTTGTCCTGTCTCTAGATATCCTTATGAGACATCTGCAGCCTTCCTGTAGGATCACTTCAGGTACAGGAATGCAGCTCTAAAGTCTTCCCAGCCTTCTCTCCTGCAGGTTGAACAACCCCAGTTCCCTCAGCTATCCCCACAGCAGAGGTGTTCCAGCCCCATGGTAACATCTCATCAATGGTTGATGCATGTGCCACAAGTCACAACTCACAACATAATTGAGAGCAGAGATTTTTCAGGTGGGTTTTTTCCTTTTTTTCTGAATGAAATGTCTGTATCCTTTCTTCCTTTCAGTAAAAGAGTATCCAGAAAGCCAGCACTGACTCTACTACTCTCCATCAATCTGCAGCCAAGCTTGTACAAGCAATTTAATTTATTTCAGTTCATAATGGTGCAAGGGCTGATCTTATGCATAAAAGCAAGACTACTCAGTGAGACTAACAAAGACTGGGATACTGCAAGCATAGATTGTGAAGTCCTTTTTTGGACAAAAATCCCTCAGATCAAGCTGACTGGAGGAGCCAAAAATCACAAAGAGCTGTAGTATGTGTTGAACTGTAACCATTAGTAAACACTCAGCTTCCTTGAGCTGACCATGGAATGAGAAGAGCAAAGAATAGAGATTCACTGCCTGAGCAGCAACAGAAAATAACGTCAACCAGAGTGAATTCTGACTTCTGTGCTTCTCTGCAGTGCCAAAGAACAGGAACCAAACCTTGCTGCTTCTAATTTTGCATCCTTACCGAAAGTGTACTACTAATAACAATTACAATGATGATGAACGATCATTACCTTCTTCTGTGAAAGAAGGAGTGAGAAGACACTCACTGGATAAGGAATTGGCTGGATGGTGGCATGCAGAGAGTGGTGATCAATGGCACAATGTCCACCTGGCGACCGGTGACAAGTGGTGTTCCTCAGGGGTCAGTGCTGGGACCAGTGCTCTGTAACATCTTTGTCAGTGATATGGACAGAGGAATTGAGTGCACCCTCAGCAAGTTTGCAGATGACACCAAGCTGTGTGGCACAGCTGACTTGCTGGAGGGCAGGGATGCCATCCAGAGGGACCTGGACAGGCTGGAGAGGTGGGCCCAGGCCAACCTCATGACGTTTAACAAGGCCAAGTGTAAGGTCCTGCACCTGGGTCGGTGCAATCCCAGGCACAGATACAGGCTGGGTGGTGAATGGCTGAGAGCAGCCCTGAGGAGAAGGACCTGGGGGTCTGGGTTGACGAAAAGCTCAACATGAGCCGGCAGTGTGCACATGCAGCCCAGACAGCAACCCTGTGCTGGGCTGCATCAAGAGCAGTGTGGGCAGCAGGGCAAGGGAGGGGATTCTCCCCCTTTACTCTGCTCTCCTCAGACCCCACCTGGAGTACTGTGTGCAGTTCTGGAGCCCCCAACACAAGAAGGACATGGAACTGCTGGAGCGGGTCCAGAGGAGAGCCACGAAGATGATCAGAGGGCTGCAGCAGCTCTGCTATGAGGACAGGCTGAGAGAGTTGGGGCTCTTCAGCCTGGAGAAGAGAAGGCTTCGAGGAGACCTTAGAGTGGCTTTCCAGTATCTGAAGGGAGCCTACAGGAAGGCTGGGGAGGGACTATTGACAAGGTCTGGTAATGTCAGGACGAGGGGGAATGGGTTTAAGCTGGAAGAGGGGAGATTTAGACTGGATGTTAGGAGGAAGTTCTTTACAGTGAGGGTGGTAAGACACTGGAACAGGTTGCCCAGGGAGGTTGTGGATGCTTCCTCCCTGGAGGTGTTTAAAGCCAGGCTGGATGAGGCCTTGAGCAAGCTGCTCTAGTGGGAGGTGTCCCTGCCTATGGCAGGGGGTTGGAGCTGGATGATCCTTGAGGTCCCTTCCAACCTAAATCATTCTATGATTCTATGACACTTGAGAGAAAACATCCAATTTACTTTGGGTTTTTTTTGCATTCTTTGCATCTTTAGGTTTTGTTTTCTTCCAAGCATCCAACATTTCACATTTCTTTATGATTTTCCAAACTGTTGGCCCTTCAGTGTTTTGGGTGCTGGGAGCTCTCTCTTCTGTCCCTAAAGGATACAGCTGTCTCCAGCAAAAATAACCACGCTGTCTCTCAAATGGAAAACTAGCAGCTCCTGTCAGCACAGTGCTCCTCACAATTGAATTCATATTCAGGTGTGGTTCTTGTTTAGGCATTTGTAAATCTGTGGGTTTTTTTTTTTGTACTGAGATAACAATAAAATAAACCAAGGCTGGGAGTGTTATGCAGCGTTCTGCCTCTGATTACAAATGAAGTCATTCCATGCCCTCTGCTGCCCCTCAAACCGGCAGTAAATCAGTATAATTTTCAGAAATTGGCTGTTGTTTCTCAGAAACTATGCAGCTAGAGCTCCATTTCTAAAGATACAGGCCAATAATAAGGCTTCCAATTAGATGATTAGCAATCATAATGATAGTGATGCTTAAGATACTACCGTGTGAAAGTGATATCAAGGCCAGACATATTTAGGCACCCCTTTGTTTGAGAGTGTACAATGAATCTTTTCTAACGGGGCTGAAGAACATCATGTTCTTCATTCAGGAGGAAGCCACCTGAATCCCTTTCAAGAGGCTTTAGGTTAGACCCAACAAATGACTGCAGAAAGATGTAGCTACTATAACATTCAGCCTGAAGCTTCGATATCTACAACTATTAATAATTCATGCTTGAAACTTACAGTTCCTGCTTTTGACTCGGGTTCAAGGCACTTCATATTTGGATCAGTGTGAACAATAGGTAGGGAATACCTAGGCTGATGTTCATAGTTAGAGATAGAACTGAAATGACTAAAATAAAAAAGAGATATCATCAAGAATTGCAAATGTTTGGGGTTTTCATATCTCTCATCTAAGCCTGGAGAGGAGACATCTCTGAGGTAACCTTACTATGACCTTTCAGAATCTTAAGAAGGTCTACAAGAAAGTTGAGGAGGGACTTTTGGGGATGTCAGGTAGTGATAGGACTCGGGGGAACGGAACAAAGCTAGAAATGGGTAGATTCAGACTGGACCTTAGCAAGAAGTTTTTCAGCATGAAGGTGGTTGGGCCCTGGAATGGGTTGCCCAGGGAGATGGTGGAAGCCCCATCCCTGGAGGTGTTTAAGGGCCGGCTAGATGAAGCTCTAGACAGCCTGATCTAGCGTAAGGTGTCCCTGCTCATGCTAGGGGAGTTGGAACTAAGTAATCCCTATGGTCTCTTCCAACTCTGACTGATTCTATGATTCTATCTTATGATTCTATGTTTAATTTTGCAGCAAAATGGAATTCTGTTTGAATATATATTGCCCTCTCTACTACTGACCTGATGGTCAATGATCATGAGCATTATTCTGAAACATATTTCCAGGACAAGCAGTTTCTAACCAGGATGTTGTTTGGTTTCCTTTTTTGCTTTCACTTGTAGACTCTGCAGACATAGATCTATATTTTTAAGGTCACGTACAATGACAGTAATAGCATATCTAAAGCTCTGAAATAAATCACATAACTATATATACTCACATAAAAAGCTTCCCATCATATAGTAATAGAATTTGGACAGAATATCACATTCTTGAATAAAAGCAGAATTTGTATGAAGGGGATTAAAATAACTGATCACTAAATGCTAGCTTTAGTACAGATCTATAGGTGGCTGAATGACCATTTCTCTTGTGGTTTTGAGGGGGTGTGTTTGATATGTGTGCTCATTTGTTTCCTTAAAGGAAGTAATTCAAGCAGATTAAAACATTCCTAATCAAAGCTAAGCCTCTACCCTATGAGGTTGTGCTCAGAATGATTGCACTTTATGGATAGGTATGCTCCAAGCAGTAAAGAGTAGGTGAAAGTAAGGCAGGCTGAAAAACAACCAAAACAATAAAAAAAGAAATAATCACAGACTTCACATCAACTGCCCCCCCAAAAAATAGGTTACTCTGTGTAATTTGAGTGTGTCTAGGAATGGAATGGAAAACTAAGAACCATTAATGCTGTCATTAACATATTTAATTACCTCAGCATCTATGAGAAAACTGGGACAATTTTGGATCATACTCAAAAGCAGGCAAGGCAGAGATGAAACCTTTCAAAAGTCTTTTCCCTGGGCAGAAGACTGAATCTGATGAGATATACCTTCCAAATGTAACACTGAATCTCACCTGGAAGGATGCCCTGTATACACTCTGGCACGTTTCAGGGCAAAATGCATTTCAAAAGGAGATGTTCGATGCAATCAGAAAAGGGGAGGTTCTGGCAATGCAATTTGCTACAAATGGATATGCTGGAAAAGGTGCTCTAGCAGGAGCTCACAGAGAGAATGCAATATTGATGCTTGGTACTGAGCAAGCAGAACAAGTTGCCAGCAAGCCAGGAATTTTTGGTACTGTTCCACTTTAGTGAGTGGCTGAGGTAAATGCTCAGGTTAAACTTGTTTGGTATAACCATTTCTGTAAGGTGCTTCAATATCTGTCAAGGTTAGCTTCAGAAAACTTAAATCTAATTTTCACAAGGGAACAATTGCACATTGCTCTCGTCAGACCCCACCTGGAGTACTGTGTGCAGTTCTGGAGCCCCCAATACAAGAAGGACATGGAACTGCTGGAGCGGGTCCAAAGGAGAGCCACGAAGATGATCAGAGGGCTGGAGCACCTCTGCTATGAGGACAGGCTNCATCTCTTGTCTTTTGATCAGGGCTTTCAGTGCTCCATTGTACATTTCATTGTACAATGAAATCCACAGTTAGAGGTTTCCCCTACCTAGGAAAAAATAAAACCACAAACAGCATTTTCATGTTTTAAAGGTTGCCAAAGCATTTCCTTCATGGTGTAGGGCATTTTGAAATACCCAACAGAAGGGCTGAGTGCAGTTTAAGTCAGTGCAAACCTCCCACATGTTGCTGTAACAAGTGCTAAAACTGAACCAAACAGGCAACAGCAGCAGTTTCGGTGTCAGTTTCCTCATGATGTAAAACTGGCTGATCTTGTGCCTTGTCACAATGGCTGTTTCCTGGAAGGGGTAGACACAACAGGAATACCTTTTTTATGGCCTCTGCCTCAAAGACATTTCCTTCTGGAAGGAAATCATCATTCACTGCACAGTTCTCAGCTGGAGTCAGCAACCTGGCTGTAAGACATAGCATTGTCTGAAGTAGGACAAGGTACAACAGGTTCTTAAGGAATCATAGAATCATAGAATCATAGAATCATAGAATCAACCAGGTTGGAAGAGACCTCCAAGATCATCCAGTCCAACCTAGCACCCAGCCCTATCCACTCAACTAGACCATGGCACTAAATGCCTCATCCAGGCTTTTCTTGAACACCTCCAGGGACGGTGACTCCACCACCTCCCTGGGCAGCCCATTCCAATGCCAACCACTCTGTGAAGAACTTCCTCCTAACATCCAGCCTATACTTACCCCAGGCACAGCTTGAGACTGTGTCCCCTTGTGCTGTTGCTGGTTGCCTGGCAGAAGAGACCAACCCCACCTGGCTACAACCTCCCTTCAGGTAATTGTAGGCAGCAATGATGTCACCTCAGCCTCCTCTTCTCCAGGCTAAACAATCCCAGCTCCCTCAGGCTCTCCTCATAGGGTTTGTGTTCCAGGCCTTTCAGCAGCTTTGTCACCCTCTAAGCAATTTGGCATTTCCACGTGGAAAGCAGTCAGCCTCTGAGAACTCTTGGGAAGTGCCATTTCAGTCTCTGCCTCCCACTGGATGTTTGCCTGCTCTGCATTTCCCTGCGAAAAGAGAAGACTGACAGTTTAGTGATGGCATATAGCACTGTTGTCTAATAGTGACATTTTCCAGGTACAGATACAATTTTCCTTACTGCATTGATTTCAGTGGTTGTGATGTATGCAAATGAGGGCAAAAAGCAGAACTGGAGTGAGCACAGTTGTATGAAATGCCTAATACAGTGTATACTGAGCTCAGTCAGAGCAGAGATCACCCAGATTTATTCTAGTCCTGCACCATTAAATGCAAATGCACTTTCTGTTACCAGATCATAGGTCATTTTGCATTGCAGCTCAGAAGCATCATACAGCCAGGAGGGTCACTGTATTTCCATTTCCCAGTAGAAATTTCAGATTTATTCTGTCTTAATTCATTGGGGTTTTTTCCTGAAATAAGCAGTCTTGCTTTTTATGCAAGAGATGCATGCTTTTGAGAGAGATTATTGTAGTCAAAGTGGATATTGGATACTGGGAAAGAGTTTGACCATGTTAATGGTACTAGGAGAACCATAGGGTTTGTACATAGATACCTCTATATAGATACCTCTATATAAGCATATGAGGGTAATATGAAGTGATGTAAGCAGTGTTGGCTGAGAAGCCATGTTCAGAGTGTTCACAATTTAGATCACATGAAATTGTTACACTACCAATACTTTCTTGAACTGTTTCTGAGCTTATAACTCTGTGATATTTATTCAAACAAAAAGCACCACTTGCTAATTACATTGAGGCTAAATAATGGAGATTATTAGAGGGAAAGTAAACAAACCCAGAATGACTAAATGTCATAGTTCCTGAGTCATTTAGGCAGAGACTCTGTTTAGCTAAACTTTCCAGATATATTTTTTCCTTTACACAGTGGTAATTTCCTCTTTTTCCTTTAAGTAGCAAAAGTTTTCTTGAAAGAACAGATGTTTGCTGTTTTGTCTGCATCTCATTGGCTTAATTCTTTTTGCCTTAGAGCATTTATATGTAGAAAGTACACACTGGCCTTTGTTATTGCTCAGCCTTTTTCTATCTAAATGAGGAAACAGGGTTTTGTTTCATATTTCTCCCAGAAATTCTACTGTGTGATTTTACCTCTTTAGGGCTTAAATCCAAAATCATATGTGTGTTAAGATCTGGCAAAGTCCACATGGTGCTATCCGAATTCATGCTGCTCTAAGGATAGGTTAAAGGTCCTTGAGGACTGTGTCCAGTTCTGGGCTCCTCAATTCAAGAGAGATGTTGAGCATGTCCAGAGAAGGGCAATGAAGCTGGTGAGAGGACTGGAGCACAGCCCTGTGAGGAGAGGCTGAGGGAGCTGGGGGTGTCCAGCCTGGAGAAGAGGAGGCTCAGGGGTGACCTCATTGCTGTCTACAACTACCTGAAGGGAGGTTGTAGCCAGGTGGGGGTTGGTCTCTTCTCCCAGGCAACCAGCAACAGAACAAGGGGACACAGTCTCAAGTTGTGCTGGGGGAGGTCTAGACTGGATGTTAGGAGGAGGTTGTTGCCAGAGGGAGTGATTGGCATTGGAATGGGCTGCCCAGGGAGGTGGTGGAGTCACTGTCCCTGGAGGTGTTAAAAAAAAGACTGGATAGGGGCAACCCTAGTTGATTAGACAGGGCTGGGTGCTAGGTTGGACTGGATGATCTTGGAGGTCTCTTCCAACCTGGTTGATTCTATGATTCTAGGATCCTTGCACTTCCTGAGATAACATGTGAAGTTCTTGTTTTAAAGCATCAATAAGAACGCCATCCAATTCATGCCATGAATAATAGTGTGTCCTTCAGTCAAGGTTTTGGTTTTGGGTGTTTTGTTTTTGTTTTTTTTTTGGTGCCAGAAATAGAACAATCTGTATTTCAATATTTCAACTTCAATAAAAATGAGATTTTAATTAGTAACATATATAATTAGGAAAAAATAAAGGGGGGGGGGGAGGAGGGGGAATTTCCCTCTACCACCAAGAAAGAACTCACTTTTATGACATTACACTATGAGACAAAGAACCAATTTTGGAAGCATTCCTGCCTTGTGAATGTGTTTGAGTTAGTGTAAATATGGCTGTGGCACACAACTCCAGTGAATTACTGCATATTAAGAATGTCACAGCAAGGAGGAGGAGGAGGTTTGATGATATTTACAGTTCAACAAAGGCAGTGGTGTTTTTTCACACATGGAAAACAAAACTGATTTTCAAGTTCGCTTTTGTTTCTTAAAAGCCTGTCAAATGTCAAAGGCTTTGGAACAAGTGTTGAAAATTTCCATGATCTTTCAATGAAAGCCGTTTAAGTGGCGTGTAGGCAAGGCTGCTGCTGGATCTGCTCAAAGGAAAGATGAGAGAGGGCCTTTGCCAGAAGATCAGAAGTTGGACAGCAGACGAATGCTCTGTCCCATGGTTTCCCTTACCCTGAACATGAGAGGTTTGCTTATGGCTATGTCACAACCTGCAGAATAAAACCGTCTGTGGAAGAGTATTTCCTCCTGGGAAATCTGGAGATAAATTGTGATACTGAAATAGATGCTTTAGGTTCTGGCTTCTTTTTTGCATCACAAACAAAGGCAATATTTAAACAATTCCACGGATTTCTCCCAGCTTGGTGAAAGGCTCCCTCAGACTGTTGGTGAAAGAAGGAAGAGAAAGAGCAGTTTTACTGCACCTAATTCTATGCCTTTTCAAAATAAAGGTTTGGTGTGTAAGCAAAAGCAATTTTCTGTTGGTTAGTTTGGATTTCTGCTCTCTAAATGTCTGAGGCATTTACAATTGCAGCTTGGTTATTGGCCAGAGATGTGTTGAGCTTGGTTTTAATGTGTAGAGTTCTGGAGCCTGCCACACAAGAAGCACATGGAAATGCTGGAGCGAGTCCAGAGGAGGCCACCAAGATGCTCAGACAACTGCAGGAGCTCTGCTATGAGGACAGGCTACGACAGTTGGGGGTCTGCAGCTTGGAGAAGAGAAGGCTTCCAGGAGACCTTGGAGTGGCCTTTCAGTATCTGAAGGGGGCTACAGGAGAGACGATTTACAAGGTCTTGTAATGACAGGACAAGTAATGAGTTTATACTGGCAGAGAGGATAATTAAACTAGCTGTTAGGAATAAGTTTTTTACAGTGAGGAGGGTGAGACACTGGCACAGGTTGCCCAGGGAGGTTGTGGCTGCTCCCTCCTTGGAGGTGTTCAAGGCCAGGTTGGATGAGGCCTTGAGCAACCTGTTCTAGTGGGAGGTGTCCCTGCCTATGGCGAGGGGTTGGAACTGGCTGAGCTTTGAGGTGCCTTCCAACCTAAACCATTCTATGATTCTGTGATATGGAACTGAGGTACAGAGCAACTCAGAACCATTTTTTTTCCAAAAGGCACTGAAGAATGTCTAAGACATGGAAAAGGATATTTAAATATTTCATATTGTTGGGTGTCTGCTACTCTGGACTCTTAATTTCTACACTAACAGTAGTACCCAGTAGTGCTTTTGCATTGCATTCACCGGTTCAAGGACTCATGAAGTGCATGGATGAGGTAGTATTTAAGACACAGAGGTTTTTTTTCAATGTATATTGTATCTATTGTCAACATTTAAGCAAAATTTTATTTTAGCTGCTTCTAAAAAAGAGTCAGAATTGTGTGTTCTTGTTCACCATAGATTGGTGCATTTATTTGGTTTTCCCAGCATTTCAATATCATCCCATTTTTATGGAGGAACACTGAAAATTATATAGTTCCTGTAAGACTGTTTATAGTCACAGGAACAATTAATGTAAAAGGCTTTTGTTGGGTTTTATTTTCTTTTTCCTAAGCGATTGCAAATGAAAATTTATCAGGAGGTGTTTGGGTTTTACCAGAATTTTATAAAATCCACTGGCAATTTGGGAAATAAAATAACATTCTCACATCTCTAATAATAATAAGCTTTGGCACTCAAGGTAATAAGCCAAAATCATTTAGATAATTGGAAGTGGCTAAGTAACAAATCATTTGAAGGTCTGTTTATGGCTTAAGGAGAACAAATAAGAAAGTGCTCCCAAAGTGAATATCCAGTGCAGAGTCTCTGCAAACGTTTTGCATGCAGACAGTATAATGGAGGTGCCACTTGCAGTCCCTTGCAAGCCCACTGAGTGGTTTCACATCTGACAATGATGTGGTAAAAGAGAGTGTGCTCCTGCAATGCCATCAGAGGAATGCAGAGCAAATAGCTGAAATGGCTCTGAATTTTCTTCCAGATTTTGAGTCCTGTTGTGGCATTCTGCTGAATCTTAAATTGCACTCCATGTGCAATTCACACTGTAAGATGTAAGATTCAGATTGGAGAGAACAAAGAAGTCTTTTACAATGGGCACTGGCACAGGCTGCCCAGAGAGGTGGAAGCTGTCCCATCTCTGGAAACATTCCAGGTGAGGCAAGATGGGGGTCTGCGCAACACGGTCTAGTTGAAGATGTCCCTGCTCACTGCAGGGGGGTTGGACTGGATGACCTTTACAGATCCCTTCTAATCCAAACCATTCTTTGCTTCTGCAGTTCCCCCAAATCCCCCAGCTCTATGGGCCTCTACTGTCCTTAAAAAGACAAATGGTTGTTTTTTCTACTATGTCTCCCTTCAGGTTGACTCAGTCTCACTGAATGCAATGCAAAGAGATAGAAAAACATTCAATGACCATGTACTGCAGGCTGCTTGGTAAGGGAGTAATGGAGGTTGTTAATCACTTAATCACTGGTAGGCTCTGCCCCAATGCAATCCTGTACATTGTAATTTTCTGAGAACATCCAGTCCTGAATTACACAAATAGTTACTCTTGTATGCACTGCCAGCAGTCAAGGATTCTGGTTAGTAAAATACTGGAATTCATTTTGCATAGCTTGGCACTCTTCATAGTGATCTTTCTTTCCTCCTTGGCAAAGCTCTCATCTTGTGACGACCAACAATACCACCACCACCAACAATAAAGCATTAGAATCTCTCTGCACAGGTAAGGGTTTAGCTTCCTGCTGCAGGGTAGTGTCAATTGTCAGCATCTTGTTTGGTTTGTTTATCTGGCTTTTATTCTTCCCTGACATTTAGAGATTATGTGTTTTCCTTTTCCTCCTCCTCACTGCAGGAGCCATCTGTGGGCCTTTACACAGACACATCCATTAGGAATATTAGATAGACAAAGCTAATGTGCACTGGAGTAAAATGACAAACTCCTTTTCTTAATTAATGCCATCACTGCTGCTCAAGTGAGGCTTGCAAGCTTCCAGAGTTCTTTGGAAATGATTTTTTTTCTTGCATCTTTGTAAGCATTTTTCTACCAGATTTAGGCTGTTCTTTAATGTAAACAGTGGAGTGTCCTAGGATCCTGATGCCCTGAAACCACATCTCCTGTGCATTAAGCACTGGCAGGAGACAGTTCTGAGTGCTGGACCTGAGCCACCTGTACTATTTGACTCTAAGGAGTTTTCCTGCTGTGCTGTCAATCTGCTGAATTAGTGCTCTGCCAAATGATCCTCAGACCCTCTCTGTTCAGGACTTCACATGGGCTCCTCATGTGATCAATAAACAGCTTACATCAGATTTCTCACTTCGAGAGGATAAGAACTTTGCAGCATGACCCTGGCTGTCCAGTTGAGAGATGTGTTAAAGCAACCATTGCTTCATTCAGTTTATGTCCTGGGCTTTCTGTCTGTGCAAGTTATAATTCAAGACAATTTCAATCCAGACACTGAAAACTGACACCAATATAAACATAAAACCCATCTGGGACAGATACCTAGGAATGTTACCTGGGAAACCTTTACAGCTACAAATGAGCAAGATATGACTGAAAGAAGTGGTATGGACATTGGCACATGGCCCCCGCATATCATATTGGCAATAAAACCAGAATGTTAAAACACTTATGGGAAGAGCAGACATGAGAAAGGATTCAGGTCTGCCATATTCCATGTTTACATGGCAGTATTGTCAGCATGAAGGAGCAGAACTGCCTCCATCATCGGATTGCTCTATCTCATCATTATTATTTGCAGCTTCAGATAAGCAGAGAATATTTTTTCTCACTCAAACGTTTCTGACCGTTTTCCTTACTCCTACCTGCCTCTTCCTTAGCACCCCAGGCAATTTAAATCTGAAAATACTGCCCTTGCATTTCAGGATTTGCCTTTCATGTGCTGTTTCTCACATGCCTTTGTTCAGATATTACAAAGGTAAGCTTGGAATGTATGTATGATTGGCACATAGTGCCATGGTCTAGTTGATTGGACGGGGCTGGGTGCTAGGTTGGACTGGATGATCTTGGAGGTCTCTTCCAACCTGATTAATTCTATGATTCTATGATTCTGTGATCAGTTCTCTTGCTCAGCTCTCAGAGAGGTAGGCAAACTCTGCAATGTTTTCACTTTCCTTTAGCTGTGTGCTCCAAGCTGATTTCTATCTTTATCCTAGTCCTAATTTCTCTGGTTATGGATTTTTTAATCTCTATCTTTCCACACTGGAGTGCAAACACTTGTGTTTGTGGTAAACATGCAACATTACTTAGAAACCAGAACTCAGGAAACTGAAATTTCAGGAGGTCTGAACATTTGACTTCAGGCATACGTAGCTTCCTGAATCTCTGCTCCCTGGCGTGGGCATTCGTAACTTCAATATATACAAATCTCAAACTTCAAAGTGATTCAGTCATTGAATTACTTTTGACTTTGTGAAGACCTTCTAGATGCTCTCTTACATTGCATAAGCATCTGCATTCAGAATACTTAGTTTAAAAACTTCCTTTTTTTATGTCTACTTATTGCTTATTGCATAAAATTAGACTTAGACAGTGTCTGGACAATAACATTAATCAAAACCAGGAGATTATTGCTTGGATCACATTAACTCCTGGAAACCTCAGCCATAAATCAGAGCTTTTCCTTGTTTTTTTCTAGGCACACAAACTAATGGTGAAAAGATTTTAGAATTCCTTCTCAATAGTGGAAGATGTAAGTTGGAATGATTTCTGTTACGTCTGCTCCAACATACAAGTTGGCTCAGTTCAAAATGAATCCACCACACCATAAAAATGGCTTTAAGGTGTCATATATCCTTAATAACACCTCTCTGCTGATCTCTCAGCTGTGCTTCACAGCATGCTGTGATCCCTGTCTCCTGGCTCAAATGCTGAAGTGTACAGTGATTAAAACACAGCAGGAAAAAGTAGTCCTCATTAAAGACATTAGTGCAAATCCTTCCAACTGCAACACTTTGCAGTGGTTTGAAGGACTTTACAGCTATGTCCATGCTAGCAAGCCAGGGTAGAAAGAGGCTTTGTGCTTGAGAGAACTACTTAATTTGGAATTGTTATCTAACTACTATGGAAAGAAAACTCTGGAAGTTGTTTTTTTTTAAAGAAACGGAATATATACACACCTTTGTGCCACTTGAATTTGTCTAGTTTCAGCTTCCACCAATTGGATCATCATCCACTTATTCACTGAGCAACACGCTGCTGTCAACAGTTTGCACCACAAATACATATATATTCAGTTTGGGAATGAGTCACCTTAACCTTCAGTGGATGAGATACCATAGATCAACTTCTTCACATGCCTCCATATTGTCTTTTAATCCTTTAATCACCACCGTGGATTTCCTCTGACCTGTTTTCTATTTATCAACACCTTTCTTGAAGCACAGATACCAACCCTAGACAATTTCTGAGTCATATCAGTAAATAAATACTGCTTCTAGTAGGAATCTCTCATTTTCGTGTACAAGAACTGTAGTCTTTTTAGTCATTACACTGAATCTGGAGATCTTGTGTCAGTGTCAGTAAATAAATACTGAGTTGTGCCAGTAAATAAATGCTGCTACTAGTAGGACACTCTCATTTTCATGTACAAGAACTGTAGTCTTTTTAGTCATTACACTGAATCTGGAGATCTTACCAAGTGACTCATCACTTACATCTATCAGACTCCTCTTTATGTCCTTTTAACCTGTTCAAACTCAACCACTTCCCAATAATTTTTGGGCACAGTTCAGGTGTTGAGTATGAGTAAGAGGCCATGTTCAGTCAATTTTCCTTGTCTGTAAAGCACACTTTGATGACTAGGAGGTTTCTATTGTATGTCTGAAGACAATTTTCAATCCAGACACTTGAGTCCTTTCCAGTGTAGCTGCTTCTTAAGAACTCTTCCACCATGTATTCCTAGATATATGGTTTTGTCAACATCTTAAATTCACATTTTCCCTGTGGTGGTGGTGGCATTGATCAATCACTTAGCAGTCTTCCAGATTTTAGCCACTTCTGGAGATTGCTGGAGACCATTTAATGCCCTTTAGGTCATTGACAAAATAGCATGGGATGAGGAATCAAAATCTGTGAGAATTGGTTTTAGAAACATCCACTGACTGATTAGTCATTAGTACTTATTATAGAGATCTCCTAATTAACAGATTTCAATCCGTGTAGTGTGTAGATGGCATATTGCTGAAGTGCTTTAATCAAAAGGGCATGGAGAGGGAAAGATTTCCTGATTTCTGCAGCAGTTGTGTTATTTCAGTAGAGATCAGCTGCTTAATTTCATAATTAGGCTTAGGGTAATTTCATTTTTGTTTTTTTTTAATGAAAGGCTGGAAAAAGGCAAAATTCAAAGAATCATAGAATCAGTCAAGGTTGGAAGGGACCACAAGGATCATCTAGTTCCAACCCCTCCACGGGCAGGGACACCTCACACTAGATCAGGCTGTCTAGAGCCTCATCCAGATTGGCCTTAAACATCTCCAAGGATGAGGCTTCCACTACCTCCCTGGGTAAACTGTTCTAGGGTCTCACTACTCACACGGAGAGAACTTCTCCCTAAGATCCAGTCTGAATCTACCCATTTCTAGGGTAGATTCTTTGTTCCTTTAAGCAAAATCCTTTAAGCAAAATAAGCATGGATATCAAACTCCACTACAATAACACCTTTGCAGATGATCAGACGTCAACCTGGTGTGACAAAGAACGATAGAGAAATGCTAATTAATGGTGGAGAAAATGCTAGGGCTGGTAGAAACAACACTGCCAAATGATAAATTCTGTACTTTACATACCGTGTTCTCATTTATTACTTCTATGAAAAGTTGAATTTGATTAATGAAAGTCGTGTTCTCTTTAAATTTTGACATGTCATTATGCTTCAGGGCTTTACATCTGAACTGGAAAGTGAAATTCCCAAGACCCAACTCACAGATCATCCGAGTATGATTGAAGAATGCACATCATTTGCAGACACATTCTGGCTTTAAGCAGAAGTTTACGTTTTATGTATCAAATCAGACAAAAAAAGACATATCTGATTATTTTTTGGTTGTTGTTTGCATTGTTTCCTAGAATCATCCCTTCAAAAACACATAGAAAACAGGGCTGTATCCTGCTGAAGGAACTGGATATGTCCAGTGTCAGTATTGGAATCACAATGACTCCACTCACAAAGTCTTCTGTTCAAACCCCTTCATAATACCCACATCTTTAAATCTCAAAGGATTTGATTTTAATGCTTTCCAAAATTCAGAGCTTTCCAAATTCAGAGCAGTAGCTGCCTAATGCAAGTCCCCTGCCGTTGATGCAAATCCTTCCATAGACTTCAAGGGATTTTGGAGTAAGTCCTAACATTACAGATGGTGGATAATTCTTAGTAAATGGCACATCAGACACAAGTGGACACTTTCTCCCTGCAGGAAACATGAAAAAAGGCCATTCAAATCTAGACTTGTTAATGCTGTAATGATTTCTGAGCACTTGATTGTGACTTTTTTTTTTATGACATCAAATGTAAATCTTATAAAAATACATTAACTATGGACCTAGTTCTTCTTCAGATAGAATCACAGAGTCAGTCAAGGTTGGAAAGGACCACAAGGGGTTCTAACCCCCCTACCAGGGGCAGGGACACCTTACACTAGATCAGGCTGTCTACAGCCTCATCCAGCCTGGCTTTAACCACCTCCAGGGATGAGGCTTCCACCACCTTCCTGGGCAACCCATTCCGGGGTCTCACCACTCTCATGGTGAAGAACTTCTTCCTAAGATCCAGTCTGAATCTACCCATTTCCAGCTTTGTTCCATTCCCCCTCAGTCCTATCACTATCTGAAAGCCTAAAAATTCCCTTCCCATCTTTCTTGTAGGCCCCCTTAAGATACTGAAAGGCCACAATAAGGTCACCTTGGAGCCTTCTCCCCTCCAGACTGAACAGCCCCAACTCCCTCAGTCTCTCCTCACAGGAGAGGTGCTCCAGCCCTCTGATCATCCTTGTGGCCCTTCTCTGGACACCTTCCAGCACATCCATATCAATTCTTGTATTAGAGGCTCCAGAACTGGATACAGTACTTGAGGAGGAAGTTCTTCACAATAAGAGTGGTGAGAGCCTGGAATGAGTTGCCCAGGGAGGTGATCGAGGCCCCATCTTTGGAAGTGTTTAATGCCAGACTTGATGTGGCTCTGGCCAGCCTGATCTAGGATAAGGTGTCCCTGCCCATGGCAGGGGGATTGGAACTAGATGATCCTTGTGGTTCCTTCCAACCCTCACTGATTCTATGATTCCATGATACTCCAAATGGGGTCTCACCAGTGAAGAAGGGGAGGATCACTTCCCACACCCTATTGTCCACACTTCCCTTGATGCAGCCCAGGCTTTGAATGGCTTTCTGTCTTGCAAGAGCATGTACTCTGTAAAGCTCTATTAGTTCTTTAAGCAGTGTAATGCAGAAAATTGATACCACCTTGTAGTTGCAACATATTTCACATTCATGGCTATCCTGTGCAACAGTGTCCATGCTTAAATCCCACACCTCGGTCTTGAGTCCATCTGTGTTGCACCTCTTCGCTGAAGGCTTGAGGTCTCATGAGCCCACAAAGTTATAAATAATTCACCCTTATGTTACCAGACCAAATTTTAATTATATTTTTCTTTTAACAGCAGAAATGTGAAAATTACTCCAGTAGCACACTTGTCACATTCATCTTTTCAAAGAGTTACACTGCGGAAAGAAAGCAGCATTCTAAAATAAGCTTCAGCTTTCCAAGTTAGTAAATACTCTTTCCAGACTGATTTAATTCCTCTTTCCTCCAAAATAGTATTTTGAAACTTGAAGACTCTTGCAGACAAAAGATTGCCAGGCTGAGTGCAGAAAGGTTTGAAACCGCTGTGTAATTGGAGTCATTCCCTGAAGCTGTTGAAACCTGCTCCGTCTTCTCTTCAGTGTCAGGGATCAAAGAGGAATCATTTGAAATGCAATGAACTTTGAGCCATTTCTTCAGGCAGGTGATCAATACTTCAGTGCATGCTAAATGTTAACATATTCCACTGCTAGGAATAGTAGCAGGAACATAATTTTATTAGGGGATCTCCAGACTCTTACTACATTTAGAAGCCGAAAACAAAACTAAAGTGAGATTTATCTCTTTTTTGAAGTATAATAGAAATTTTAGCAGGTGGGGAAACAGAATTGTCTCAGGAAATGTAGTCCTCTCAGACCTGTATATCGAGCAATATGTTGTCCTATGGCATGACTAAGGGAAGTGCATACAAAATACATGCAAAATACATAATTATATATACATATAAGTGTATACAAAAGCAATTAGATTTTGGTTTCTTAGTAGTTATTTAGAGATATGGAGACCATTAAAGAAGATATTCACTGACAGAGTCACAAAAGCTTAGGAGTTTGCTTTACAGATTGATATATTATTAATATTCTTCCTTACTGACAGAAAAATACCCATTATGGGATAGGCTGCCCAGGGACATTGTGTATGCCTCCTCACTGGACATCACAGAATCACAGAACATCAGAGGCTGGAAGGGACCTCAAAAACTCATCTAGTCCAACCCCCCTGTCACAGCAGGATCACCTAAAGCACAGAGGCATATCCTTCCTTAAATCTCTTTCTTCAAGGCATTGTTAAGTTAAAATCCACTGAATGATATATTTATATTTTTATTAGTAGTACCTTTTTGTTATTTATAAATACCTTTAAAATCTCAAGATCTGAATTCTACTGCTCAGCCCCATCAGGATAAAAACCATTTGGTTCCTATATACAACATAAGCTTAATTTTGCCTGATGAATATCACAAACAGGAATGCGTCCAGGCAGGTTCCCTCCAGAGAGGGAGACTCCACAACCCCCCTGGGCAGCCTGCTCCAGGGTTCTGTCAGCTTCACAGTAAAAAAAATTCCTCCTCATGTTTAAATGAAACTTGTCCTGTCATCAGATGTTCAAGACCAGGTTGGATGATGCCTCGAGTAGCTAAGTTTACCTGCGAGGAGTCCCTACCCATGGTAGGGAGGTTGGAGTAGATGAGTTCTGAGTTCCCTTCCAATCTAAGCCATTTTAGGATTCTAGGGTTCTATTAGTTCTTTAAAGAAGTAGAGAGTTTTTGGAACTGTATTTTGTAAGCAGTTTGTGCTTGGCAACTCCAGGAAAGTTTTGTTACAGGAGCTCTAAAATAAGATGATATGAAATGAGCGCTTTTACTAGCTCAAGCCAAATACACTGTGCTGAAGAACACTTGGAAAAAACATTCTCCTGTCTTTCTTCACATGGTTGTATCTCCAACTGCTTTTACAAGTCAGCCAGAAAGTTGTTTTCCAGGAGCTTGTTCCAGATGCAATAAGGCACATGAGAGCACTCTCTACTGAGAGTAGAAGGAAATTCAAAAGGGAGAAAAAAAACAAACCCAACAACCTAAAAAACCCAACCCAGCACAAAATAACTCACCCAGAAAAACACCAAACCAACCAAAAGAACCACAAAAAAAAAAAGGCACCAACCCCCTCTCCCCAAAATCAAAACCAACCAACCAAAAAGCGAACAGAGAAAGGAACCCAAATGAAAAACCCAACTTAAAAACTGACAACTCAAAATACTGCATCTTGGACTTGTGAAGCAGCCTCCTTAAATTCCTGCTCTAAAGTCAAGGTAGTTCTTGCTTCACTGGCTGAGGACTTAAACTTGCTTTAATTTTCTACTCTGTTTTTCATAGCAGGAATGGATACTGAAATTGAATGTAAACACAGATAACAAACCTCTCCACTCAAATGGGAAGTTTCCCTCAAGCCCCATGCAATAACAATTTAACATCAATAAAATCACTTAGCTACACCTGCATGTGTGACTCGTCAGAGCCTTTCACACACAGATTAATTTCCCTTGGGGTTAAAATGCTGAATGACAACTGGTGAAAAATGCACAGAGGCATATCCTTCCTTAAATCTCCTTCTTCAAGGCATTGTTGAATTAAAATCCACTGAATGATATATTTATATTTCTATTATTAGTACCTTTTTGTTGCTTATAAATACCTTTAAAATCTCAAGAGCTGAATTCTACTGCTCAGCCCCATCAGGATAAAAACCATTTGATTCCTGTGTACTACATAAGCTTAATTTTGGTTGATGAATATCACAAACAGCTAGGAGGCTCCAGCTAACCAACTGCCTTGTTTCTGGCAGTGGCCATTAGCAAATACTTGAGGAAGAGAGCAGAATGCTCCTGAAATGTTTTCCATTCCACACCTTCAAGGCCTGCTGAGTCACAGATGGTGTAGTTGCACCTAATACACTCCACCTCCTTCTTATTCTGACAGTTTTTGATTGATCTTTCAACCAGTGTAAATGTCTGACATCAATAAAACCACGTGGAAGTTAATTCCTCAGCTTAATCATGTGTGTAAAAGGTGTTGCCTTCTGTTTATTTTAAACCTGATACATTTGAATCTTTGAATCTTTCACTGCAGGCATGTAACATCCACCCTGCACTTGTAGCTGCCTATGTACAGAGTGAAGAAGCCAGTCACCGGGGGAGGCATAGGCTTGATATTAGGAGGAGGTCCTTCACAGAGAGAGTGATTTGCCATTGGAATGGGCTGCCCAGAGAGGTGGTGGAGTCACTGTCCCTGGAGGTGTCCAAAAAAAGAGTGGATGAGGCACTTAGTGCCATGATGTAGTGGATTGGCTAGGGCAGTGTGATAGGTTGGACTGGATTATCTTGGAGATCTCTTCCAACCTGGTTGATTCTATGATTCTTACGTTTAGATCATGTCACTATCATGAGTCCATGCTGCTTTCTTATTCTATGACTGACTCTAACCCCACATGGTTTTCATAAGTAATAAATACTGCTGTCTACAACTACCTGAAGGGAGGTTGTAGCCAGGTGGGGGTTGGTCTCTTCTGCCAGGCAACCAGCAAGAGAACAAGGGGACACAGTCTCAAGTTGTGCCAGGGCAGGTCTAGGCTGGATGTTAGGAGGAAGTTCTTCACAGAGAGAGTGATTGGCATTGGAATGGGCTGCCCAGGGAGGTGGTGGAGTCACCATCCCTGGGGGTGTTCAAGAAAAGCCTGGATGAGGCACTTAGTGCCATGGTCTAGTTGACTGGATAGGGCTGGGTGCTAGGTTGGCCTGGATGATCTTGGAGGTCTCTTCCAACCTGGCTGATTCTATGATTCTATGATACTACTGAACTACCTTGAAGCACTTCTGGATTTTGTTATCTTCCTCTGCACTCTGAAATCTATGCTAATATTCCAGGTTCCTTATTGAATATACTTTTACATTACACAGGATAATAAGGGTCTTCAGAGTTTCATACATTAAGCAGGTGGCCTTAATTGACATGAAATGTTCTCAGGGTACACAGTAAGCTTAATATCTCATGCAAGGTTTTAAAGCCTGTTCTTCGCAGCTCTAGTCTAAGAAACACACACCCAGTCAGAGGAAGGAAAGCTAATGTGTGGAGATGAAAAGGGCAAGGTCTTCCCACAAATGTCTAATCTGGCAAAAGTGCCCTTTCTGCTGTTTTTGTAGCCCCTCCATGAGGCATCGTCCATCCTAATCTGTGCGAACAGAAGATCCAGCTCTTCCTGCGGAATAGACGCATCCATTCCCAGCTAATTGGAGCAGGTTTGTTGTCATTGTTTGACAGGTTGATTTGGATAAGCAAGCTGCGGGGATGTGAAATAACAACCCAGTCCCCCACACTGCAGCTATCAGGAAGAGTGACAGCATTGCCTGGGATCGCAGGTGCTGTGGAGTTTGCTCTCACAAATGTTTTCAATATTTGCTCTCTTCTCAGGGTATGCTGCAGCCACTGTCTGCTCACTGCAGTCCTCTGAAACAGAACTGATCTTCCAAGTCCCAAAGCCAGTTAGATGTGAATCAAAACCTAGACTCTTTAGGTTAACCCTCTAGAGCCTTGCAATAGCACAAGGAATTGCTATGGTTTGGCAGCAACCTGTGCTCATCTTTTCAGCTCTCACTGTAAGCAAAAAGACAGTGGAGCTGGTCTGCTTGAACAGACTTGACTAGCTCAGTGTTTCCCTTCAAATGGGCATCCTCATATCAGCATTTCCATCAACAAGTAGCAAGGGAAGCTGAGTCAGTGCTTACCCATCACCTCACAGTGCTTTTTTGGCTCATGTATGTTCTTAGCATTTGCATTTATCTTTACTACAGACAGTCATCAGAAATTCTTTCACAGTGGTCAGTCCAGTGTTTTTTTCCTGCAAAGTACTGCTATAATTGAAGCACCATCACTTAAGTCTCTGACCTTTTCAAATTTGAAGAGAAATGAACAACAAGAGGGGGCCTTTTGCTCACATTCTCAGTGAATTAGCAGGTTTCCAATTAAAAAAAATTCAAACCCAAAAATCTGTTATTGACTTCACAGAATAGATCCTTCCTGACGCACGCCTTAAAGCCCATGTTGATTTCACCCTTTTCTCTAGATACACCACCTTCTCAGCATTATTATTGCAGAAACAGCAGGAAAAAAACCTGTAATGAGTGGGTCAAACACTGCAGAAATAGCTTACAGCCTTTTTACTGAGATCTTGTGGCGCACAGCTTCAGCATGATCAAAACCACGGAATTTTCTCTATGACTAACTGGTGTTTTCATTACTGCACTTCTGTAACCGTGCTTCCCAGCTCCGCTTTCATACACTCCAACTGTCCCATTTTCAGCTAGACAATTCTCATTTTTCTTATCTGTTTTTGGCTGTCACATACTTTATCTGTCTTGTCCGTTTTGTTTGCCCATGCACATTAATGCAGCTGAGGCAGAGGCAGGCAGCGGCATTACTTCTTCCACAGGGATGAGACAGGCCTGTGTTTATTGGCGTGTGTTGCATTTGGAGCAGGCAGAGAGCTAAGCTGAACGCTGTTTAATCTGTTAAACTTGAAGGTGCAGGGTGTGGCTAGCTCTTCCATCTTCTGGCTGTTAGCACAGCACCAAAGATAGCTTCAAAAGGCAAGCAAAACCTCATGGCACACTCTGTGCGCAGCCTTCGTGTAAAATAAAGCCCAAAAGAGCTATTTATGTATTCATACAATGGTATTTCCTTGTTGTATAAAACATCAGAGCCCTTTTTAATAGCTGACATTCTGATGCAGAAATCTCAAGCAAATCAATCCCTTGAAGCACAAATAAGTACCTTCATTTTAGGAGCCCCTTTTTCATCTTTCACAAATAAATGCTGCATTAAATAGAATTCAGGGACAAAAATAAATGAGATCAGAGGCCTGAAATACTGATCTCATCAGATACCTCTCAGCTTCGTTCTTAATGCCAGCTTTCCAGTGGCTGAGCTAGAGTTCAGTACTTTTATAATCATTACCTGCTAAACAAATAGCATGCTAAGAGAGCTGTGTAATTGCCTCTTTTTGAGAGAGAGAGAGAGAGAAGTCCATGTTTTCTGGCACAAATAGTCCCAAATAGAGTTTGGTAGCCTAAGTTTGTGACTCCTAATACAACGAGATGAGGATTTCTGATCTTGCTTTCACAGTCTCACAGTATCACCAAGGTTGGAAGAGACCTCACAGATCATCAAGTCCAACCCTTTACCACAGAGCTCAAGGCTAGACCATGGCACCAAGTGCCACGTCCAACCTTGCCTTGAACAGCCCCAGGGATGGCGACTCCACCACCTCCCCGGGCAGCCCATTCCAGTGGCCAATGACTCTCCCTTTCATCGCTGCGCTTCCTGCTAAGTGGAGAGGTCTGCCCTGAATAACTGTTACCTTTGGTCTGGGTGAATTTCATGTATGGAATAAGAGCAGTAACAACAACAATAATAAAAGGCAGCTCTGGTAGCTGTTAAATAACGTGATAGGGCTTTCAGTGACAGGCATCATAGCAAGAAGATGATTCACACAGCACACTTGAATGCTTGTCATCCTCAGAGGCAAACTACAGCAAGTCTTATTAATGATTCATAGGGTGGAGTTTTCTGGTAGAGCTGCATGTTCCGTCTTAGCACACTGACATTAACATCATAAGCAAAGCAACAGTGTTCAAACAAATGCTGACCTCTCTCAGTTCCAGGCAAAAATGTCAGAGGGATTCCAGTTAGGAACATGGCAGGCAGGAAGCAAGGAAGGAAGGGAGGAAGGAGGGAAGAATTAAAGCTACTAGAAGCAAAAAGTAGGACTAGGCTAGTGAGCTGACCATAAGCAGTGTACACCAGTGGCATATTTGGCACTTGTTATTATCTGGTCAGGAATTCCAGGACTATATCAGAGACGCAATGTACTAGAGGCAGCAATGCAAATATTAGGACAAAATGGTGGTTTTGATGGACTCACACCAAAATGCCATCTGGTTTCTAGTATAAATCTGCCTGCTGTACTGGCAGGCTGTAGGGGCATCATGAGCTTACATTTCCAAATCAGTTCTGTCAGGCAGATTTCTTTTAGCCAAAAAGCCTCTCCTGTGCAAGGACCTGGATTACAGGAACAAGCCACAGCCCAGAGGCTAGTGACTATCTCCTTCCCAGGCTGCTCCACTGGAGTAGGGAGCCTGGAGTGGAAGCTCATAGCAGGATAACCTTGTGGGGCTGGTGCAGGGCTGAAGGCACTCTGGATCTCACTACGGGTAGAGCAGGGATACTGCTCTCCCAGGCCCTGGTAGATGGTGACTTGAGCCCCAGAAGGCTCTCAGAGATGTTTCTGGCTCTGATTTTCTCAGCTGTTCCATCTTTTCAGATTAATGTACTGTTTTCTTTTTGCTTTCGGAAGGAGAGAAATGTGGAATAGGAAGTGAGAGGAAGAAGTAAAACTATTCTTAAATGAAAATGTCTTTGAATTCCCTTTCTCTAGAAAATGTCAGGATTTTACCATGTAGATTGAAAGCTTCTAGAAATATCAAAGTACCCCACACATCCCCAAATCCAGCATTTGATGTGCTCCACTTGTAGTCACACTAAATCATCTTAATAAAACAAGTCTTCCACAGAGGAATCTGTATTAGCAAGTCTTCCATCTGAGTGTATTTATTCATAATGGAATGTTCATTTGCCTTCTCATTTTTTTTAGTAATAAAACAGATCAGCATTCTGTGAATTGATGTCATTATGGTGAAGGATACTTTACTGTTCAAAGATTGATAGCTCAGGACACCAGTAGATGAAGAGACAGAACTGCAGAACGCTCCCTGCTCTGAAATGTACAGCAAAAGCATGTAGCTCTCCTTGTCTACTTTGAAGCCAGACTTCAAAGTAGCCATGTGTTAAAATGTGCACAATATGCCTATTTACCATATTAATGAGAGAATATGGCAATGCTCTCTTACTACCTAAAAACGAAATATTTTTGTCACTTCTCTTCTTTTGAAGTCAGCTGTTGATTTGAAATCCAGTGGTTAACATAATTTTTGTCAGTCCCATTTGGAATGGATGTGGGTCACTGTGTTTGTACTGAGTGTCAGGACGTGGGAAGTGCCTCCACGAAAGCTGTGCTTTCATGTACTCACTTGGAAAGATTTTCCTTCCTTCATTGCTCAAGTTTCCTCATTCCAGTGGAGAATGATGACATCTGAAAGTAGGTAGCCAGACTGAAATACAAAGGGAAACACTTGGAGGTCATCTGTCTTGCTTGGAGGAAATCTCAGAGGCTTAATTCATTACAGCTCTTTGAAATCCTAAGATGAAGGCACCACAGAATTGCAAAGTACTTTTATTATTAATAGAGCAGAGGAAATTTTCACCTTTTTTAATTCAAAATAAAACACTGAGAATCTTCCTCCAGGAAACTTCTTTCTGTCTGCTTTACCCAGCACCATTTTTAACCCCAATGCACATCTTCACTTCCGTTTCCTGCCTTGCTCTGGGTTTGCCCTTTTGTCATTTGAAGTTTCTCTGTAGAGGCTTTATTTTGTCATTCTCTTTCCTCAATGCAGTCATAGAAGAGTTGGAAAACTTCCCTGGCAGGTGTTTGTCTTAACCTATTCTGACCAGATTCCCACTAAGAGGAATCTGCAGACTCTCCAGACAGTTTGTTCAAATTACACTCGCAGTAAAGAGCAGAATCACAGCAGGTTTTTTTTCTGACGCCTAACCTCACCTCTCTGTACTGTAAAGAAATTCCCTTTCTTTCATTTTTTTAGAACAGTCAAGAAGAGTAATTTGAAAAAAATAACTGATCACTTCCACAATCCCCTTTATCCACTGTCAAAATGAGCTAACATCTTGTTCTTCATTTCTCTTTTCCTGCGGGAACCATTCCATGTGAGTGAAGGTCTGAAAAAACATTTGCCTTTTACTGCTATCTTCTGGAGTCTCCCTGGGTTATGTGTCTTGTAAATCCACATTCTAATGGGATTGCATGAACCAGACACCATTCCTCATCTGAGAACTAGCTTGAGGTAGTGAACAAGTCCCTTCATTCCATTCCACGTGGAAATTTGCTTTCTTCACAACAGCAGATTCCTTTCAATTCATCTTTATCTTTATGAACTACCATGCTCTGTGACTCACTGTGTCTGAAAGGTAACTTCTGCCTTGGAGTTAGAATCAGAATAATTAATGGTGGAAGAGATCTCTGGAGGTCACCTGGCTTAAAGTATAACCAGCTTCAATTATTTTTAGAGATTTCTTATCCAAGTTTCAAATATCTCCAGAGATGGATAAATTCCCAATGTTCCTGGACCCCTCTTCCAATGTATGGTTACCTTTGCTGTTGGGTTTTTTGATCCCCCCAAATATCTAGATGGATTTTTTGTGATGATTGTAACTTCTATGCATTGCTTCTCTCTCTTTATTTTGCACATTCCCACCTTGATCATGTTTGTGCCTCATCATTATAGAGTTTTCTGGAAACAACTGCTCTGTTTATCATGAGTCTTGTTGGTGAGGACATTGGCCTGAAAACTTGCTCATACTTGCTCTGGCAAAGGCAAGCTCTTACCTTTGGTTCTGGGGTCACCTTTACATGCAGAGCTGTCCAGTCTCCCTTAACATTCTCATATAGGTCTATAAAAGGGTCTTGAATTGTTCTGTTAATTTAAGAGGAAATACTGAGGTGCTTTTTTGAGCTACGGTTCTGGATGACAGTTATTACTTTGTCTTGCTGATAAAAAATTAGTCACATGGAAGTTATTAAAAGTGACTAACTTTAAGTAATGACCCATGCTACTCAGTACTATATAGTATGAACAACTCAGTACTATATAGTAGCAACAATATATATCACAGGTCTTTAGTTTTCCTAAAGTCCCTTCCTTTATGACCACAGAAGCCAAAAGAGTTATTCCTGAAAGGACTTGTAAGAGAGCACATCTGAGGGAGAAGCATTAAAACATGGGAACATCACTATAAAAAGATGCCTTTAAGTGTGAAGAATATATGGCTTAAAACTTGGTTTAGAAATATATTTTAGCATATACTTGACATCAAATCCATACTTAAGAATTTATTGGAAAATCAATTGTTAAAAAATACTATATATTTATTCCCTTTGTCACCTGATCTACCCTTTATTTCCTCTTTATTCCCTCACATAAGAATGGCTGGATGCTGGGTAGATTGTCAGCACATGAATTATCATAGAATCATAGAATCAACCAGGTTGAAGAGACCTCCAAGGTTATCCACTCAGTCAGGGTCAGAAGGGACCACAAGGATCATTTATGTCCAACCCCACTGCCATGGGCAGGGATACCTCACCCTAGATCAGGCTGTCTAGAGCCTCATCCAGTCTGGCCTTAAACACCTCCAGGGATGGGGCTTCTACCACCTTCCTGGGCAACCTGTTCCAGGCTCTCACCACACTCGTGGTGAAGAACTTCTTCCTAACATCAGTATAGTGCTCAGAGTTGATGCAGATGTTGTGATAAGTAGAGAACTAATGGTTTTCCACAAGCTGTTTCTTGAAGATAAGATGAGATTTGTATGTTACTATCTGCTCTGAAGAGGTGCAAAGAAAAGTTGGAAAGATATTGCACAAGAAGCTGAGGAAAGAGTTGGGGTTTAAATGCTAGATCTTAAAAATCTTGGCCTATCTTAGGTGACTTCTTTGCTTACAGCAGGAAAGAGAGTTCTCTCCAGGACTGACAGCTTGATACTGCAAATCTTTGTCTGGTGTGAAATAAAATACTGTCCATCAAAACCTGTGAAAGATTGAGGTTTGCACCATGTGGAGAACACAAATGCAATCTTCTCCACAAACACTGTGACAAATCACATGTAAACAGACATTTAGCTTTTTCTGCCTAACTCAGGCATGCAAATATCTACAGATTCCAGAAGCACTGCTCCTCAGGAATGATGCCTCCCTGTACTGGGCACAATGCTGTGCCTCTGAAGTCAATGGGAGCTTTGTCACGGGCCTCAGGGGAAGCAGGATGAGACTCATCCTGCAATATAAGGTCTGAATGTCAGCGTCCTTGTTCTGTTCAGAAGCATATTCAAAGGCTGTAACCATGTACATGGAAAAGTAACTGCCACTTCAGGTTTAATCCACATGGCTGAATGCATCTGAGACTTGGAATTTCATCTTCTGTCAGCACCATGCCAGGAAGGGTTTATAATGTTTTTAATTTCCATTTCCCACCACATCACATAGACACATTAAATTATGCAATTTAAAATGAAGCTTTACAATTTGCTGCATCTCATCTGCCCCACTTCAAACGAATAACAGAAATCACAACCAGCCAGCAAGAACTTGTGCCTGCCCACACCAAGTCCACTTGGCTAAGTGTTTGTTCCATCAGCTCTGTTTGTATCCTCTCCTTCACAATGCAGCTACTAGAAAATGGCTTCGGTTTGCCTGTGTTGCTGAGATACATTGTACATCACAGAGCTCCCACTCTTTTACACTGCCTCGTGCTGAGCCCCTGTGGACAAAGGCAGCACACATCATTTTATTTTCTCTTGCTTGAACACACTGTTGTAATTAGGAGCAAGTCACAGGAAACCATTGCTTTGGTCCCTTATCCTTAAAATCACAGATGAGAACTTGAGCTGCAGAGTAGAAAAATAATTTGTTATTTGAATCCTCTCACTATTGTTATTGCTAAAAGTAAGGAATAAATAAAGGAATTTAAAATGTCGAAGTACTACCAACAGGCTCACAGGATGTTAGGGGTTGGAAGAGACCCAAAGAGATCACCGAGTCCAGTCCCCCTGCTGGAGCAGGACCATACAGTCTAGCTCAGGTCACATAGGAACACATCCAGACAGACCGTGAAAGTCTCCAGAGAAGGAGACTCCACAACCTCTCTGAGGAGCCTGTTCCAGTGCTCTGGGACCCATACAGTAAAGATCCTCCTTGTGTTGAGCTGGATCCTCCTGTGCTGCAGCTTCCATCCATTGCCCCGTGTCCTATCCCAGGGAGCAATTGAGCAGAGCCTGTTCTCCCCCAACACCCAGCCCTCAGATATTTATAAGCATTTATTAGATCACCTCTCAGTCTTCTCTTCTCCAGACTAAAAACCTCAGATCCCTCAGCCTCTCCTCACAAGGTAATGTTCCAGTCCCCTAATCCTCCTTATAGCCCTCTGTTGAACTCTCTCCAGCAGATCCCTGTCCCTCTTAAACTGGGAAGCCCAAAACTGAATGCAGCACTCAAGATGCTGTAGTCAATTTGTGTTAGATCAAGGTTCAAAAATCACTGTAAGCTGACAAAGTGCAAACTGCCAAATCAGCAGAAGGCTGATAACATCCAGATGGATTCACTGTTACTCACTAAGTGTTATTTCAAGTACAATTTACTTTTTCTTTTCTTTTTTGTTGTTTTTAACCCTAGCTCTAGTCTAGTTGGATAACAGTACACAGAAGACCAAGTAGGGAATCCCAACCAGATCACTTTCTGCCATCCCCAGAAAAAGGGACTGAACAAAGCATGGGAAGCAAGATTGTAGTGCACAGCACTGCACTTATTCCTGTCAGCACCGTTGTGCTTTGGAAACTTGGAAAATTCAATTCGTCTCCACAAAATCACAGTGTGCCAAAGGATGCTAATGTATTTGAAGCCCAAGAGCACTGTGGAAGATTGTATTCTGCTTCTTAGATTTCATCCTACCAACAAGTCTAGTCCTAAGTGCTTTATGCTACCTACCAGATCCAGATATTGACTGACAGCTCCTGCTCCTTGTGCTCCTTTCTGAAGATCAGCTAGATTTTCCCAAGCATTCCTCAGCACTCAGAATCACAGAATCATAGAACAGTTTGGGTTGGAAGGAACCTCCAAAGGATGTCCTGTCCAACTCCCCACAGTCAGCAAGGTCACTCTCCACTAGATCAGGTTGCTCAGAGCCTTGTGGAGCCTGACTTTGAATAGCTTCAGGGATGAGGCCTCAGCTACCTCCCCCGGCAACATGTTCCAGTGTTCCAGCACCTAACACCCAATCTAAATCTCCTCTGCTCTCGTTTCAAGCCATTGCCCCTCCTCCTATCACTGCAGGCCTTTGCAAAGGTTCCTCTATAGCCTTCTTGTAACCCACTTCCAGTACTGGAAGGCCATTATTGGGTCTCTCTGGAGCCTTCTCTTCTCCATGCTGAACAGCCCCAGCTGCCTCAGCCTGTCCTCATAAGAGAGGTGTTCCAGCCCCCAGGTTTTTTTTCCTAACAGCAGCCCCCTTGGAGAAAAGAAAGGAAGTTGATATAAGTTCAGTATATCTGGAAAAATCCTCTGTGAGAAGCCAGTTAGAGTTTAGTGTTCAGACAGCTTCGGATCTGCCTAAATATCTCATGTGACAGAACGCTAAACCTCAGAAGATGTAATTCAGTCGCTGTCACTGCCCTAGAATTGTTGAGATTTTTAATCCTTCAAACACAAATTTGTTCTTGCAGAGCTCACAGTAGGGGATTGCAGAGAAATTTTGTGTAGTATTTACTTTTTAAATGCATATTTTTCCATTCGGTGTCGAGGGAAATAGATGGTAAGTGCACAGCAACAAACCGGCACAGGCTTGATTTTATTGCTTGAGCTAGAAAATCTGGGGTGATATGATCTAATAACCCATTCAAATGCAGCTCGTCCATCACATATCTCCAGCTGCAACCTACTAGAGGAAAAGATTAAGTGGAAGGAAATTTAAGCCACAACAGGCCTAGTAAGTCACCTGCTAAAGACTCGGGTGAGTGTCAGGGAGGTTAGCCGAATTCCCAGCTAAGTCGTTCTGCATTCTTCCTCTGAAACATCTGTGCTGAGGAATGGGATGGCACTGCATGCATATGGACTTTTTAAATTGCTTCTGCTTAGCTAAACACATCTGCAGTATGGTGGTGTTTTGCAGATTGTACAGACTTGTTTACCTCTCTCTGAGAGGCATGGGTATAATTTGTTTCCTTCGTATGCTATCTCATTTAAACCACTTGCAGTTCTTTGAACATGACCACTTGCAGTTCTTTGCCCTTCTTCCTTGCAGTTCCACAACATAAAGAATAATAATGAAAAGGCAAAATTTAGCTGTGCCACTACATAATCCTATCTCCACTCTGTTGCCTTGATCTGTAGATTCTTTCAATCTCCAGTGGAACAATTAAGAAGAGAAGAAGACTGTGTCAAGATGTTGCTTTTTTTCTTGTGTGTCACATACTCAATATTTCTCAGGTAATCTATGACTATGGGTGGAAAGAAAATTAAAATTACTCCCCAAAAAAGCTAATTATTTTACCAGGTGATATTACAGTCCGTGGAAAGAGTGGGCCACAGACTGCTCAGAGACTGGAAAGCGTATTAGATTTTGGCATGTATGACTGTAGTAGAGGAAAAGAAGGTTGAAGAGCAAATCAGAGGCATCACAACAGTCAAGTGCTTCTGATCTGATGAACACCTGGGTGCTGGAGCACCTCTGCTATGAGGACAGGCTGAGAGAGTTGGGGCTCTTCAGCCTGGAGAAGAGAAGACTTTGAGGAGACCTTAGAGTGGCTTTCCAGTATCTGAAGGGAGCCTACAGGAAGGCTGGGGAGGGACTATTGACAAGGTCTGGTAATGTCAGGACGAGGGGGAATGGGTTTAAGCTGGAGGAGGGGAGATTTAGACTGGATGTTAGGAGGAAGTTCTTTACAGTGAGGGTGGTAAGACACTGGCACAGGTTGCCCAGGGAGGTTGTGGATGCTTCCTCCCTGGAGGCGTTTAAAGCCAGGCTGGATGAGGCCTTGAGCAACCTGCTCTAGTGGGAGGTGTCCCTGCCTATGGCAGGGGGTTGGAGCTGGATGATCCTTGAGGTCCCTTCCAACCTAAACCATTCTATGATTCTATGATTCTATGAACACTCTAAATTCACATCAGGTTGGTTGAATTGGTTGGTACATTTCTGGTTGGACATAGTGTGGGGATGGCAATACTACCAGCAATTTAGTTGCACAGGCAACTTAACTGTTTGATGTTACACATGGAGGGAGAATCCTTGTGGAACAGATTCAATGATGGACTTGCATGTGCAAGAGCAACATAATAGCACAAAACAAAAACCAGTGAAAGGGTCCAAAAGTGAAAGCTTCTTGTCTTATTTGGAACCATGCTGTGGGAATTATCAGTTAAGAGAAAACCTTGTGTATTAGGCAAGAAACATCTCTTTGGAACCTGTTGTAAGCAATCAGCCTGGTAGGCACACGGGCAAAAATCCACCAGGCCATGGTACATGCGATTAAACACTGAAAGCTCTTTGTCACCTCACTGGAAGAATTGAATAAGGATCAGAAAATGTCACCCATCCTCATTATGGAAGAATCATTTGTTCTAAGCAAAGCAGAAAAAGAGACCATAGTTCTCTTGTGTTCAACAAGGTTCTCAGTATGAGACCAGCAGTAGAAGGAAAATTAAAACCTTCAGCAACAGAATTTTCCCAAGGGATCTCTGTAGTTTGAGGCCATGTATTCTACTGGTAATTTTATCCTGTCACTGAATAACGCACACAGCTCTAGCCAGAAAGCATCCTGGGAAAGAGAATTGTCCAGTTAGAACCAAGATTTGCTGGGAACTTTTGTTCCTCGTTTTCTTTTGATTAGGGCTGGGCCCCCCAGTTTAAGAGGGACATTGAGATGCTTGAATGTGTCCAGAGAAGGGCGACGAGGCTGGTGAGAGGCCTCGAGCACAGCCCTACGAGGAGAGGCTGAGGGAGCTGGGATTGTTTAGCCTGGAGAAGAGGAGCCTCAGGGGAGACCTTATTGCTGTCTACAACTACCTGAGGGGTGGTTGTAGCCAGGAGGAGGTTGCTTTCTTCTCTCAAGCAGCCAGCAACAGAACAAGAGGACACAGCCTCAAGCTACGCCAGGGGAAGTTTAGGCTTGAGGTGAGGAGAAAGTTCTTCACTGAGAGAGTCATTGGCTACTGGAATGGGCTGCCCAGGGAGGTGGTGGAGTTGCCGTCCCTGGAGCTGTTCAAGGCAGGATTGGACGTGGCACTTGGTGCCATGGTCTAGCCTTGAGCTCTGTGGTAAAAGGGTTGGACTTGATGATCTGTGAGGTCTCTTCCAACCTTGGTAATACTGTGAGACTGTGATACTGTAAATGTGTTCTGATGCATTGTGGCAGAAAAACAACTCAGGGAGAAATGTCGCATCATGATTGTTTTGTGGACAAAAAGCACATTTTCTGACTAACACAACCAGTTTATTCCTACTCTTCTTGGGTTGTTGCTTTCTCATTCTGGAAGGGAAATAATTATTACTTTCTCAGAGGAATGGAGTCCAGTAGCAAGCGCAGTGGTTTTGCTGCATTGCCAATAGTTCTTACAAATATGAAAAGCTCTGATTTATTTTCTCATTTAAACAGCAAGAAAAAAAAAACAATCAGGAAGTATTAGGATGAAATAGAGCTCTTAGTTTGTATGTAGCTATGTAATGGAACCGATCAAATAGACCAGAGTATTTATTTAATTGTTATTTATTAGATTACCATGTTTTCTGTTCGCATAACAACATCAATTTTCATAAAGCTGTAAAGACTTGAAGTCCTACTGGGCAAAATCCTGTAAGCATAATACATTTCTTAAAAGCACAATGTATTAACTTTGTTTTCTGATAGTGTTAGCAGTGTAACAGATTTCCAGTGTTCTTCTAACCCCTTAGGGCATCTAAAGAACTCCAGGAAACAAAGGTATCTTTCAGTACCTTCTGTTGTTTCCACAAGCATTTAATATTTGATGTGATATACGTGCCTTAATAGCACATGAAACACCAGAGCCTAGCGTGATCATGGCATACACCACGTGCTTAGCACAGCCTCTTGGTTTTCCTCCCATTTTGTTTTGCTATTTGGTATGCAAATCCACTCCGTGGTAACCTTATCCATGTGCTGCCTGTTCTGCTCTTGCAAATCTTTGTAGATACCCTGGATTCTGATGCCATCTGCATCTGCTTCCATTGCTTGCCTTTAACAAAGAATCAGGCCTTAGCTAGACAGATGGTGAAGCAAAACTATAATCAGAGATTATCAGGAAAATACGCTATTTTAAAGACTTTTAAAAATGTAATCACCCTTATTCAGGGGAGCATTAATGCAGTAACATATTGTGCAATTACTGTTAAAGTTATATGTCTTCAGCACAGACAGCATTACGGGAGGGCGGGGAGGAGAGATATTTCACTTTTTATAACAGTCTCAATGGCCCTGTTTTATAGCAGTTCCCCTGTCGAGGGATTGCAGTGATATCCCTTTGATTTTATTTAGCAATAACTCCGTCGTCTTCATAAAATGTCTCTTTGAGAGAGAGCAAAGTGATGCTTGGTTGCTAGCAGCTGAGCATTGCCTGTTGGTTTCCCCTTCTGTTATGAATCAGGATGTTCTTTACAGTGAGGGTGGTGAAACACTGGCACAGGTTGCCCAGGGAGGTTGTGGATGATCCCTCCCTGGAGGTGCTCAAGGCCAGATTGGATGACGCCTTGAGCAACCTGTTTTTGTCGGAGGCGTCCCTGTCCATAGCAAGGGATTGGAACTGGATGATCTTTGAGGTCACAGGATCACAGGATGTTAGGGGTTGGAAGAGACCCAAAGAGATCATCAAGTCCAACCCTCCTGCCAGAGCAGGACAGTACTATCTAACACAGATCACACAGGAACACATGCAGACAAACCTTGAAAGTCTCCAGAGAAGGAGACTCCATAGCCTCTCTGGGAAGCCTATTCCAGTGCTCTGTTACCCTTACAGTAAAGTTTCCCCTTGTGTTGAGGTGGAACCTCTTTTGCTGCAATTTACATCCCTTGCTCCTTGTCCTATCCCAGGGAGCAAGTGAGCAGAGCCAGTCCCCCACTCCTGGCCAGCCTTCAGATACTTATAAACATTTACCAAATCTCCTCTAAGTCTTCTCTTTTCCAGACTAAAAAGCCCCAGATCCCTCAGCCTCTTCTAATCAGCCATGCCCTCCAGCCCCCTAATCATCCTCGTAGCTCTCCGCTGGGCTCCCTCCAGTAGATCTCTGTCCCTCTTAAACTGGGGAGCCCAAAACTGAACACAGTATTCAAGATGAGGTCTCACTAGGTCCCTTCCAACCTAAACCATTCTACGATTCTATGTTTCCCCACCAGGTGCTGGTGGTAGAAATGGGTCATGCTTGCAATGCATGGAGTAGTTGGTCTGTGGCTAAAAGCAGTGAATAATGTCTACAGGGGAGAAGGTAGAGCTTGCATTTACAACTGCAAAGAAGCCTTACAAAACAAACATTATGCAATAGGATTTCTTGTCCTTGATCTTTGATATCTAATGGGTATGTTTCAAAGTCTGATTTAGTCAGACCTCTGAATAATCATTGAAAATCAATATGCATTTGAGATGAATGCAGCTGATCTGTTTCAGATAACTGTATTAACACACATCACCGTGTGGAGAAGTACTCCATCACTTCCCTCTGATAATGAAAGGAACCTCTGGAAACTTTATCTTCTGATATGTGGACACTTTGCTAAAGATATATTAATGTCCTGAAATATCTGACTTTTCAGCATCAAGATGTTGTGGGCAGCAGGAATAGGGAGGTGATTGTCCCCTTATACTCAGGTTTGGTGAGGTCACACCTCAAGTATTGTGTTTAGTTTTGGGCACTGCAATACAAGAGATATGCAGAGGTACTGGAGCGGGTCCGGAGTGGGACAATGAAGCTGGTGAAGGGCCAGGAAAATAAATCTTATGAGGAGTGACTGAGGGAGCTGGGGATGGTTAATTTGTGGAAGAGGAGACTGAAGGGAGACCTCACTGCTGTCTACAGCTACCTGAAGGGATGTTGTGGAGAGGCTGCTGTTGGGCTCTTCTCACAGGTAGCTAGAGACAGAACAAGGGGGAATGGCCTCAAGCTGAGACTGGAGAGGTTTAGGTTGGACATTAGAAAAAAGTTTTTCATGGAGAGAGTGGTCAGGCACTGGAATGAGCTGCCCAGGGAGGTGGTGGAGTCACCCACCCTGAATGTGTTTAAGAGTCATTTGGATGTGGTGCTTAGGGATATGGTTTAAGGTGAATCTTGTAGAGTAGGGTTCTAGTTTGGACTTGGTGATCCTGAGAGGCTTTTCCAACCTGGATGTTTCTGTGATTCTGTGAAGATGTGCATCCTTTCTGTATTTCATAGAGCTCTATGCTGTGAAAGCCAGGAAATACAGGTAAAATTTTTGCTGGAGAGGTTGAAATGAGGTTCCCTATACATCATAGATTATTGCATGACTTCAGCATTCATCTCACGTTCCTTTCTGATATATTAATGTGTCTCCTCTGTTGACACTTTAGTGTGTACACCAGGGTGAAACTTTTCAAACTGACTCATCTCATAGTTGTAATTCTAATTATTAGCTAGGTAAGGCACACTGTTTTACAGTGTTTTCACTCTTGGGCAGGAGGATACTGCAAATTTTGTCAGAAAGTGCTTCATATTACAAACACTAAGTATTTTGTCTAAACTAATAAAAGCAACAGAAAAAAGTCTATTCTCCTGATGTTTTCAACCAAAAATACAACAGAAACAAAGATAATTTTCTTTACTGAACTCGCAGCTTTTAGAGGATCCTCCTGAAGTTTTCAACCAGTCAAAGCTACCACAATGAAATCAAAGATAATTTTCTTTACTTGCAGCTTTTAGAGGATCCTCCTGAAGTTTTCAACCAGTCAAAGCTACCACAATGAAATCAAAGATAATTTTCTTTACTTGCAGCTTTTAGAGGATCCTCCTGAAGTTTTCAACCAGTCAAAGCTACCACAACGAAATCAAAGATAATTTTCTTTACTGAACTTGCAGCTCTTAAAGGATCCTCATCTATCATATTTGTACAAATTGCTTATATGGGCAGGAAAACTTCCAGTCTAGTAAGCATGAAAATAAACCAAACTTAGTTCTTGTGATAACATGAACCAGAAACGCTGTGAGGACACAGCTGTAGCCATCTGGTTTTACACCATTACAGAACAAGTCAGATCCTGAAACTAGAGAAGGACCTCACAAAAAAAAAAGATATGAAATAGTGAGAAGCATTTTATTAAAGCTAAGATATTCAGATAACTGTGTACAAGTTACCAAGCCCATGGCTGATGGATATCAGTGTAATTTTATTGAAATCAAGGACCTCACTCTAATTTGTCTTAATTAATAGCATCCTAAAGTAAACCTAATCAGTAATAAAAATATTTTCATAGTTTATCGAATTCTCCTGATCTCTTTTTCTTTATTACAATCCTGGTATAGACAAGATAACAGAAAAAAAAAAGTGATCACATATCATTTGAAGTTGTAATTAATTTCATTCTCCCAGTATATTGCTAAACCCATTTCTTCTAATATTTCTTTAGCCTTCTCTCACTTCAAAAGCCCTTGCTGTCCTTGTGCTGGCAAAGATGCCCTCCTTTGCTCTTGCTGTTTACCTTCAATCATTTTCTTCTTGCTTTCTGATCCTTTTCTTCTTTGGTCCTCTATCCTTTGCAGAATAATTATCTTCTGCATATCAGAAGTGCTTTTGAAATCATCTGACTTCAGGGAAACTCACAGTTCTTTCTTCCTAGTTAATTAAAGCCTGTTGAATAACTCCAGTGCTTGCGAACTCAGGAAACAGTATCTCTCCTAAAAGGAGCTCACCCCTCTTATAGGCTCTGGTTCAAACCTTGTCATTCCTAGAGATGTTACACTGATCATCCAAATGAAAACATGGAAACCAGGTAAAATTGTGCTTAAGTCATTCACATAGAAATTGGTGATTTTAATTTGAATTCCATGGCTATAGCTGCTGAGTTTGCATAGATTTGAGTGCGTTTAGATCAGCTTAATTACATTAGTATCCCTTTGAAATAAGAAGCTTACTCTCTTTGGTATTGATTGTCTCTCTGCTTTTAACTTCTTGGTAATGTGAGAATTCTAGAATCCAAGAATGGCTTAAGTCAAAAGGGACCTCAGAATTAATCTACTCTAACCTCCCCATCATGGGCCGGGACATCTCTC
>WAAF01001341.1:5462-169762 GCA_013400475.1 Tricholaema leucomelas | reverse complement strand
AATCCTTTCATTACTTATCCATAAACAAACAAATGGCAGGTTTGTCTCTTCTTAAGGACAGTGCTTCTTGTTCATTATTCTATTTGTTCTCTCTATCCTTGTGGATAAACTTATCTATTTTCTTTCTTTAGAAACCAAGTATTTTTAAATGCATATACCTTGCTTTGACAAAATTGCTGTTGGTGAGGGGTCTTTGGTTGTTATTTCCTATTGATTTGTGGCATAGCACTAAGAGATGGAAGAAAACTCACTTGTGTCAAGTGTTGTTCAAATACAGAATGAAATCATCTTCACATCTCAAAAGATAAGAGGCAATGCAGCGATCTCAGCAATTTATGTTTCATTTGGCTTAAGTTTGCTGTTTCTAGTAAATGAGTTTAGTAGACCATGTTTACTGTTCTTCAGAACTAATATAGCCTTGGAAGAATGGCATCAATGTATTTTAAATTAAAATCCTTAAAACGTATTTAATTGCTGCTCCATTTTGTTCTATCATCATTCAAGTGCCATTTCAAGAGCACTAACTCAAAGCTCTTGAGTTAGTTACCCTTCATCTAAAATCACATAGCTTTAGAGGACAGAATCATTCTGTTCATCAAAAAGAAGACATACAGTATTTCAGGCAGAAATAAATAATCACAAGAGCACACAAGTAAAAGCTAAAAAAATGAAACCAGGACCTATTAAACATGCTCTTCCTCTTTGCCACTGCAATGTTCTCCCTCACAGTCTTTTATTTGCCTTATCTGGATTTAAATCTCCGATCCTGTGAGATCTGGCATAAGTGATTCCTGCTCTGGCAGGGGGGTTGGACTGGATGAGCTTTCAAAGTCCCTTCCAGCCCCTGACATTCTGTGATTCTGTGAAGGCTTCCTGCACAGCTTTCATTGGGAAATGATTTCAGCATCAATCTGTACCTCAGGAAACATCCTCCAATGTTCAGCTTATGTTTATACATAAAATGACGGCTATAAAATGCTTTTCAGTAAGATACTTAGATATGTCCTTTGTTTAATCTTACCCAGACATTCTTGGAAGAGTTTGTTAGTCCATCTTTCTCTCTCTTTTATAATGATTGCCATAAAGATGGAGTTGCTAGAGGGCAGGGATCCATCCAGAGGGACCTGGGCAGGCTGGAGAGATGTGCTCAGGCCAACTTCATGAAATTTAACAAGGCTAAGTGCAAGGTCCTGCACCTGGGTTGGCACAATCCCAAGCACAAATCCAGGCTGGGTAGTGAGTGGCTGAGAGCAGCCCTGAGGAAAATCACCTGGGAATCTGGAGTGATGAAAAGCTCAACATGAGCCTGCAGTGCGAGTGCAGACCAGACAGCAACCCTGTGCTGGGCTGCAGCAAGAGCAGTGTGGCCAGTAGGGCAAGGGAGGGGATTCTCCCCCTTTACTCTGCTCTCACCAGACCCCACCTGGAGTACTGTGTGCAGTTCTGGAGCCCCCAACACAAGAAGGACATGGAACTGTTGGAGTGAGTCCACAGGAGGCCACAAAGATGCTCAGAGGGCTGCAGCAGCTCTGCTATGAGGACAGGCTGAGAGAGTTGGGGCTCTGCAGCCTGGAGAAGAGATCAAGGAGACCTTGGAGTGGCCTTCCAGTACCTGAAGGAGGCTACAAGAAGGCTGGGGAGGGACTATTTACAAGGTCTTGTAATGACAGGACGAGGAGTAGTGGATTTAAACTGGCAGAAGGAATTTAAACTGGATGTTAGGAAGAAGTTCATTACAGTGAGGGTGGTGAGACACTGGCACAGGTTGCCCAGGGAGGTTGTGGCTGCTGCCTCCCTGGAAGTGTTCAAGGCCAGGTTGGATGAGGCCTTGAGCGACCTGTTCTAGTGGGAGGTGTCCCTGCTTGCCGTGGGGGGTTGGAACTGGACGATCTTTGAGGTCCCTTCCAACATGAACCATTCTATGATATTTGGGGATTTATTTTTGGAAGCAGGAACTATATTTGACAGAAGGAACACACAGGGTATGGAAATGGAGGGAACCAAGGATCTGCAGTGTGACAGTGAGTGTCACTCTGCATAATAGTCTCGTGAAGGAGTGGGCCAGACAGAAGAGCCATAGCTAGTAGGAGGCAAGGCCACATGCATAGCCTACTACAGCTTGGCTTCATATGCATAAGGGAAGGGACAAATCAGGAAAACAGATAATTTTGAAAAGAATGATACAGAAACATGTCCTTTATTAAGCCTCAAAAAACTTGCAGATTCAGAAAGTTGCAAGAAAGAGAATGTTCCCATATTTTTATCTCTTTGCTTCATTTGTCACCTCATTTCTTTCCTGACAGCTGCAGATGTGTGTAAAACTTTAAAGCAAAACTAAAGAATATCCAACTTAGATAATAGGTGCTGATGAATTAGCTGTAACTTTCAGTTACACCAGCACATGAAATACATCTGGGTGGTATGTGTGATCTGATGAATTATTTAAGAGAAATAAATTCAGGGAAATTGCACTAGTTGTAGCATTAAAAAAGAAGCTGTAATTCAGCTGGCCATTGTTTCTCATCAGGAAATTACCCAGCTCTCTGGTTGGTAATCTTAGCACTCATTTTTCTACACTGATAAATGATTTACCATAAATACACACGTTCTGGATAGGTCTAATATTTAACTACAGTTAGATGGTGAGAACAGCTCTGCCATGAGGATAGGCTGAGGAAGCTGGGCTTGTCCAGCCTACAGAAGACTCTGGGGGGACCTTAGATCTGCCTTCCAGATCCTACAGGAAGGCTTCAAAGGGACTTTTTGTGAGGGTGTCTAGAGACAGGACAAGGGGGAATGATTTGAAGTTGAGAGACAGTAGAATTAGACTAGAGATGATGAATTTCTTCAGTATAAGAGAAGTGACACTGTGGAATAGGTTGCCAGGGAGGTTCTGGATGCCTCCTCCCTCAAGGTGAGTTTTCTTCCATCTCTTAGTGCTATGCCACAAATCAATAGGAAATAACAACCAAAGACCCCTCACCAACAGCAATTTTGTCAAAGCAAGGTATATGCATTTAAAAATACTTGGTTTCTAAAGAAAGAAAATAGATAAGTTTATCCACAAGGATAGAGAGAACAAATAGAATAATGAACAAGAAGCACTGTCCTTAAGAAGAGACAAACCTGCCATTTGTTTGTTTATGGATAAGTAATGAAAGGATTAGATATGAATTTATTAAAGGAATTAACAATTTGGAGGGCCTTGATAATTCTCCCAACAGAAAATAAGAGTCTTGGGGAACCTCAGAGCTGCCTTCCAATAGCTGAAAGGATCCTACAGGAAGGCTGCAGAGGGACTTTTGCTGAGGGTGTCTAGAGACAGGACAAGGGGAGATGGTTTGAAGCTGAGGCAGAGCAGGTCTAGACTGGATCTGAGGATGAAGCTGATGAGTCTCTGGAATAGGCTGCCCAGGGAGGCTGTGTCTGCCTCTTCCGTAAGGAGTTCAAGGTCAGGTCTGATGAGGCCTTGAGCAGCCGAATCTAGTTGAGAGATGTCCCAGCCTATGATGGGGAGGCTGGAGTAGATTAGTTCTGAGGTCCCTTTTGACCTAAGCCACTTTAGGATTCTATGCAATCCTTACAATCAGGATGTTGACGTAGATAGATATTCACCTTGCATAGTACTGTTTGAGTATAATACATCATGGCTATTAGAAGCAGTTACACAGCACAGTGCAAAGGAAACCTGATGACAGCTCTCTATGGAAAAGATTTAAAGAGGAAAATACAGAGCTTTGCATCCTGTGCTGTGCTTTATTTTTAGCCTTTGTTTAGCCAGAACACAGAATGGACACCTGTTTTGGAAACAATCTTTGTGTAACTCTAGAATGGAGGAACGGAACAGCTGTGTTGACTGCACCTAAAAAAGCAGGACATCTAAGAAAATTACATATGGATTCAAACTTCATGCTTGATTTATTTTTTGAAACTCAGGTTTAGGGACTTCAAAGTGCAAGTAACTTTAGTTCTAAATAAAGCTGCCATCCAGTGCAGTTATAAATGCTCAGTAACCTTACAATTCTTTGTTATCTATTGAAAGTTGAAGAATTTGTGCAAAATATGCCAAGTTTCATATAAACTATATTAAAATATGTTTACTTTTCAGGCAGGGAGAGAGTACAAATAGGATTTGTGAGATAATAAATCAGCAACTCTTACACCTCCCTGTCTAATTGCCCATGCTGATCTATGATCAATAGGTGAAGCTTAGCTGGTGTAAAGGGCAAGCCAGATTTGTTTGCAGTGGTCAGCCTCACAGACATGCTAAAGCTCAGGTGACTGGCTGGAAATTTGACATAAGTTGTAGGCTAAAGAGCAATATAAGTACAAAGCTCACAGAACTGCTGACCTCTAAAATGATAATAGCTAAAGGAAGCCTGAGCTTGGAGTAGTCAAACTTTAACGGACTGTGCCTGGCCTGGAATGTGTTGCTCACCACCCTTTTTGTTGTGCTGAATTTGATCATTTGGCATGACAAAGTGGCAGATATTTCATTGTTCAGCTGAGCATCTAATGTACCATTCAAATTTCCATCCAGAAGAGGCCAAGTTGAAAGGGGTAAGAGAGTTCTTTCCTGGGGAAAAAAAAGTGTCCAGGAAAATACTGGAATTATAGAATAGTTACAATGGTTAAAAGGGACCCCAAAGATCATCTAGTTCCAACCCCCCACCATGGGCATGGACACCTCTCACTAGAAGAGTTCACTCAAGGCCTCATCCAACATGGCCTTGAACACCTCCAGGGAGGGAGCAGGCATAACCTCCCTCCCTGGGCAACCTGTGCCAGTGTCTCACCACCCTCACTGCAAAGAACTTCTTCCTAACATCCAGTTTAAATTCCTTCTGCCAGTTTAAATCCATTATTCCTCGTCCTGTCATTACAAGACCCTGTAAATAGTCCCTCCCCAGCCTTCTTGTAGCCTCCTTCAGGTACTGGAAGGCCACTCCAAGGTCTCCTTGAAATCTTCTCCAGGCTGCAGAGCCCCAACTCTCATAGCCTGTCCTCATAGCAGAGCTTCTGCAGACCTCTGAGCATCGTTGTGGCCTCCTGTGGACTCACTCCAACAGTTCCATGTCCTTCTTGTGTTGGGGGCTCCAGAACTGCACACAGTACTCCAGGTGGGGTCTGGTGAGAGCAGAGTAAAGGGGCAGAATCCCCTCCATTGCCCTGCTGGCCACGCTACTCTTGCTGCAACCCAGTACACAGTTGGCTGTTGTTTTCCCTTAGCCCTACAGCTGGCCATAAACCTCAGCTATGACTGCCTAACAACAAAATGAGACAGATTGCAGGGATGCACCAGGAAAACACTACAAATTCTTCCTTTACTGATGGGTGAGACAGAAACGGAGCAAAAGCCATGAATTACTTCAAATTTCCATTTTTTCCCTAAAGATGCAGTATAAGGCTCAACATTCACATCTTTTCCTATGTCTTTGTTGGTGTCAAGTATTCATAAACACATCACCTAGGGAATTCTGCATATGCACCAGACATCTGCTTCATCTGATGCTGGAGTGCTCTGAAAGTTGTATTCGCCAGGAATTTTACATCAGTCAATTATCTTGCAACTGCTGCCTTAGTAAATGCTCTTAATAAAAGAGCAAGTGCAAATTTTCTTTCATCAACATTTTGTTTCCTTTCTTTTACTTTTTCTTTTTTTTCCCTCTGAGTCTTACAGCTTACATAATGAAGTTTCCTGTTTAGATGAAAGTAGACCTGACTGGAAGATTTTCTATACACTTTCTATTAAATCATGTAAACCCACAATAAAGCCCCAAACCAACCCAACCAACCAACCAAAAACCAACCAAACATCAATAACCAAAAGCAAACCTTTCAGTTAGCATTGATATATTTTGTATCACGTCGTGGCTGAACTGCTGATTGATTTAGGAGAGACTTTTATTCACATCTTTGCCTTTATTAAAATAGAGTTTTCATACTGAATTCTCAGTGGAATAGAAAAGTCTGGAAGCTGGAATTCTCACATCACTTCCTGGTCCTCAAAGAAATGAATTACAGAACAAGACATATCTGGTAAAATTTTGTCATAGCTTGAAATAAAGCACACACTGATATTTTAAATGCATTTTAAAACATTAAATAAAGTGGAATATTCATAGAATCCTAGAATGGCTTAGCATGGAAGGGACCTTAGAGGTCATCTACTCCAACCTCCTTGCCATGGGCAGAGACACCTCCGTTGCATAGTTTGATTCTGTAATGACTGCACGAGGGCAACACTGTGCCATTTCCTGCCCACATCTTTTTCTGTGTTCCTTCTGCATGAGAAGAGCAGGGATTGAATGCTCAAGCCATACCTTCCTTGACTGCACTGAGCTCTGGCTTCAGTTTCTTAATCTTTCTGCTGCAAGAACAGAACTTTCCCTAAGAGGTGAGAAATGAACAGGAGAAAATCTTCTTTGACCTTCAGTGTCTTAGGTTTCTACAGATAGTCTGCCTCTTTGTGCATTTTCCCTGTGTGGAGCACAATCTGAAGACTCAGACAATTTCTACGTAGTTATTAGCATGGCATAAACTGACAGGATACGTTAACGGAGCTCCGTGTTGCTTATCACTGCTAGCCCTTAATCTCGCCAGAATACCAGCACCCACCGAAGCATTATTCCTATCGGTTATCGGCAATGCAGTCACATTTTCACTTTGCACCTTTTAGCCCTCTGCAAACATGAACCTTTGTATTTCAGTTATCTGCATAAAGGAGAAGAGAAAGTCTACCATCACATTTCCTCTGTGAGGATGTGTGCTTGCCTGACTGCTCAAAAGAGGCTCTCCTCTCTGTCCCTCGATGTGACCCTCTGTGTGCTCCTCACCCATCTCTTCCAGAAAAGGGAAAATCTCGCTGCACAGAGAGCTGGAGCACCACAGTAGTGAATACCACAAGTTGGAAGACCAACTCTAGCAGCTGTACGCATCTTGTCAGATTAACAGCGTTCTCGGTTTCAAACTGTACAGTCTCTCTAAAAATAACTAATAAAGCAGCAAATGAAAAATCACTTGAAGAACAAATACTCTGTAGTGTGCTCTCTATTGCTTCTGAGCTACACCAGGCAGCAGCCTCTCTTCTCTTACTGTACTCTATCTTTCGTAATCCCCCCCAGATCAAGTTTTTAAAGGATATTGTGTATTTAGAAGGCAGGCTTCTAAAATTTAATAAATGTTGCTAGGCTTTTGTAAATCTAATATTATCTGCTATCTCTACTTCAAAGAGCAGAAAAGCTGCTGTTACCAGCTGGAATCTCTGACTATTAAACCGAAAAAGTAACCGAACCCACATTCCTTATCCAGGTCAGGGAAACGGGATACTATTGTAACTGTGCTTAAAAAACATCAGAGGGGGAACTGAAGAGGCACCAAGTGAATTTTTTCTCCTCTTTATTTTTTTTTTCTTTGTTAACAAAGTGATTTGTAACAATTCAGACAATGGTGGTCTTCCTCATTAAATCAAGCAGTCCAAAAAATACCCTGCCTTTACCATTATTTTTCATGCCACTGGTCAGTGTTTTCCAAGTCAAAAGGTATAACTAAAGCAAGGTTTGCAGGAGGAAGCGCTGCCTTTTGGGCAGCTGAATGCAAAATTACAATGCTGCCCCTTTCAAACCGCTATGGTGACTGCAGCATTTCTATCACTTATGTGGTAATGAAAGATACCACACAAAAGACTTCTTCTAAATGACAGTTGTAATGGCAGATCAATGACTGCTTTAGAAATAGCAATTTCAGTTATTTTGTGCATGTAGCTTGACTTTTTTGGACTACAGTAGAATATGGATATGGAAAATGTGATTAAGTTTTACTATTCTAAGGTTTCTTTCAGATTCCTATTGTATCACTATCAGCAGATAAATTTCCACACCTCTGAGTAGTGTTTGTACTATAAATCATCTATAGCTCTCCTACTGAAGCCAGAGCTCCTGTGAGGTGGTCCTGCTATCATCCATGTTTTCAGAGAGTGAATGGAGAAGACAGATAATGAGCATGGGGATATTTCCACATTAATCATCAAAAAGTTCTCTCTCTACCCTAAGATAGTCATCAAGCTGCTTCCAAAGTCTGTGGAGAGGGACAGGCACATCTGGAAGACAAGTCCACAGACAGGGTCTAAAAATGCAAGTAGCAGACGCTCCCTTTAGAACTGCTTCTCCCTTGTACAGTAATTATTGGGGAGCCCAGACAACAAGCTCAAAGAGAGTTTGATTTTAGAGGTTAGTTGAAGAGAAAGAAATTCTAATCAAAGCAATACAGTTTTAGCCTTTCTAACCATTTCTAAGTCCAGCTTTTATAATTATTTCTGCAATTTTAAGCTAGTTTTACTTTTGCAGGCCAGTTTTACATTGAAAACCCTGCCTCACCATTTTCATTGGGAGTCTCTACGGTATTCTGATGAAGTATTCACTCACTGCTGAGAATTTCTCATTTTCAGCTTTTGGCCTGTTATTCTTTCTTTACCCCCTCTCTTACTATAATAGGTAATTATTTTCCTGCAGTGCACATGAATTTCCACTAGAAAACTTGGCTTATGCTTTCAACTCCCTGCTCTTCACTTAAACTACCTTAAGGATAGAGACTGGAATCTGCCCCAAAAAAGAATATGATCCCTTTGATACTATTGAATGATGTATTTGGCCTTTAGTCTAAGGAGCTTGGACTTTGCTGCTCTGGATGCTCCCAAAAGGGAGTTGCATCCAAATGTTGACCTCTTCTAACCTTTCTTAGCTCGTGAATAGACAAGATGGTAATACATATTTGTATGGTTCTCTTAATTAATTTGCCATTATATTTCTACAACCTTGAGAGAGAAAGAGAATTTTAGTGCTTTATTCATTCCCTAATATCTATCCCTTGGCTGCAGTCCTGAAGTTAATGCTCACTAATAGTGTGTTCTTTGTCTGCTCAGTTACCAGGGTCATCGTTTTTCAAGAGAGGTCTCCACAATGTAGAAATGATTCTTCAGTCACTGTTTTTCATTTTAACAGAGACCTTTTCCATGTTCCTTTTTTTTTTCCTTTCCTTCCTCTGTCTTTTTTTTTTTTTTAATTATTATTATTTTCTACACAATCAAATTCTGCAGTCACCAGAGAATGAACTTTGCATTGGATTCGTTTATTGGACAAAGTCCCTGTTGAGTCTGGTATGAATTAACCTCACCAGAGAGCATATTCATCTGATTTTAGTTTATACACAACCACCAAAATATTTCTTTTAAGTTTTCTCCCTTCAGGATGACATCACTGTTAGCTGCAAACAGAATAGGATGGCTATGGGATTTTAACCCCAAAAACAACAAAGACATTACAATCCAAAAGCATTATATAGAATGAAGTGCTTTGAAGAAAAGATATGAATACATGTTTGGGTCTGATAGACTTTGGGTTTTTTTTTTATTTCTCCTACAAGGAAAAAAGGTATGAAAAGTAAAAAATAAGAATAGAATAGTTGGAAATTTGGAAGTAGGAGGAAAAATTAAAGGAAAGCATCCAGTTCTGGAGCCCCTATTACAAGGAGGATGTGGATGTGCTGGAACATGTCCAGAGAAGGGCCATGAGGATGCTCAGAGGGCTGGAGCACCTTCCCTATGAGGACAGACTGAAAGAGTGGGGGCTGTTCAGTCTGGAGAAGAGGAGGCTCTGAGGTAACCATATTGTGGCCTTCCAGTATCTGAAGGGGGGCTACAAAAAAGCCGGGGAGGGACTTTTTAGGCTACCTGGGAGTGACAGGACTAGAGGGAACAGAGTGAAGGTGGAGATGGGTAGGTTCAGACTGGACATGAGGAGGAAGTCCTTCAGCATGAGAGCCTGGAATGGGTTACCCAGGGAGTGGTTGAGGCCCCATACCTGGAGGTGTTTAAGGCCAGGCTGGATGAGGCTGAAGGCAACCTGATCTAGGGTAGGGTGTCCCTGCACATGGCAGGGGGGTTGGATCTAGATGACCCTTGTGGCCCCTTCCAACCCTGACTGATTCTATGATTCTATGAATGAGAGAACAAAAGGAAAAAAAGAAATAGTTCTTTCAATTTCAACAGCAAACTTTGGGCCCTATAGTGGGAACCTGTTTTGCTTCAATCAATTCTGTATCAAGCAGGAGGAAAAAGAAGTGGTTGAAGTGGGATCTGAAGTACACTAGTTATGGCAAAAGATCTCTTAGTTTCTATAGGCCCAGGAAGGGTGCCATCTCTTCATATGTTTGTAAAGGAAATGCAGCCCTTTCCAAAAGCAGCCTTCTTTCATCCAGCAAACTACTCTGTCCACCTTTCACAAAAGAAGAGCTGCAATGAGTCTTCTCAGTTTCATGATTTAGTGCACCAGAGCATATAAACTAAGTATGCTCTTCCTTGGCCGTGTGTTGTTTCTGTTGTTTTGCTGATGAAAAAACCCACCAGAAGCTCACATTGTCAGACACTGATGAAAGAGGGAAGATTTGGGGCTATACAACTGTTCTGGAGTTTGGAATCACAACTTCATAAGGAAAGACATTTCCACATGGAAAAGGTTTGCACTCCTACCCCCAGATTACCTACCAAGTTGCATTTTGAACGTTCAGAGTGCTCCACGAACTTCAAATTTCAGCTGACCGACATCTTTGCATTGCTGCCCTTGATCTTTTAAAAGCTTCCAATTCCCTCTTATAATAACCCCCTCACCAAACTTCCTGTGACATAGCTATGCCCTCCAGAAAGATGTAATATATGCACCAGGAGCCTGGCAAATTCAAGCAAAATCAAAGATAGTTTGGAAAGTAATTAAGTCACTCTTTGTAAATAAATGGCAGAAGCTTGTGTTGGACAAATATGAAAATTAATTGTGTGCTGTAGGATTGTTTCAGGTGCTTAAGAATTTGGCAGAGACTCTGAGACACACAAAGGAAAAAAACAATTACTGTTGCATCATCCACATGTTTTACATTCTGTCCTTAGATTGAGCCATTCACCATCTGATAATCTGTTATTTCAAGTTCAGCATGACTTGTCTACATTTCTAAGAGGACTAAACAAGCCTGTTTCTTCACATTCTGTGTTTTCAAGAGTTTGCTGTTTATGCAGGCTGGTCACAGTTGGGTATAATATATCTATGTGTCAGAAATCAGAACAGGCAGTAGACATTATAGATGAATTGCCAGGAAATTACCCCAAGTGTGCTGACTTCCCAAATTCCTTCAAATGACTTAACAGGCTTGACATGGCAGCTCAGTGTTCAGTTTGCTTAGGGGACTTTAGGAGAATCAGCGCTTCCAATCCATTGCTAAGGTTTGGGGTTTTCAGATTTACATAGCAATAAGGAGCTTAGGGAATCTGTAACTGGAAAAGGAAAAAACACTTAGGTCAGTGCTTAAGTTCATTTGTACAACCTTTATTCTTCCAAGAAAAATTAGATGGGCAGACCATATTATTATTGCTGAATTGTTGATAAGCAGCATCACCTTTGATCTGCAAGGTTCTGGGTTCACGGCAGCACTGGCAGTAGCAGACACACTCATTCGTGATGAGACAATGAAGTGCGTAAGGGTGACAGGCTTTATGGCAAAAGGCACCTCATACCCTCCATCAATCACTCATTTGTCGAGTTCTGGATGGGATCATCCTGTGACCTATGAAATTAAAAGCAGAAACCTTGATTTTCTCCTTACAGCTCCTTGCATCATCAGGGATAGAGAATCAGTGTCAGCCTCTCAGCGCTGCACGGAATTAAAGGCACTTTGCAAACATAGCGGCGTTCTGCTGAGGTTAGGGAATTCCCCTCTAATGAAACACATCGTGGTCTAGCATCTGGCAGCTGAAGCATACAGCTTGGAGGTGGATAACATAAAACAAAACAAACTATAAAATAAAAGATTTGGGTTGGGGTTTGGGTTTTTTTTTTTCCATGGTGAATTTACTCCCACTGTATTTCCTGCTACCGTTTCACAGATCCTTTAAATTAGCAAACAAATAAGAGTTGCCTACATCTAGTGAGTGACAGGAAAATGGTCTTCAAGCAGGTTCTTCTAATTTGGAAATAACCAGACTTAAGGTGTGTTGAGCTGTTTGCTAATACTACAGATAAAACGTTATCCATGCTGTTAGAGCTTGGCCAGTTTCCAAACCAGCCATAGTCTTAAAATAGAAAAGTAACAGAACTGAAAATGACTGAAAATTTGCCCCGTATTAGATAGACTGCTGAAGATACCAGAAGGTAATGGGCTTGACTGTACCAATGGCCCTTTTTTCACTATGATATAACCACACAGCAATTAGGCTGTTCTTGTAAAAGGCTTGGTGGCTACAGCTGTAAAAAGACATCACTGCCATCTTCTGGTAATAGCTCATTTGTCTTGCCAGGCCATGGGGGGGTTACTTATTTATTTCTCTTTTTATAGAACACTGTACAGGCAATCAGGGGGGTTTGTTTACGAGGCTGGGGAAATGTAAGCGTCGTGCCTGAACATTTGGAATTTGTTTTGATCGATCCTTTTATGCTGCTCGAGAAATTCTGAAGAACTGTGTGACTCCTTTACAACTGCCTGAAGGGACGTTGTGGAGAGGCTGCTGCTGGGCTCTTCTTGTGGGTAATTGGAGACAGAACAAGGGGGAATGGCCTCAAGCTGAGACTGGAGAGGTTTAGATTGGACATTAGGAAAAAGTTTTTCGCAGAGAGAGTGGTCAGGGACTGGAATGAGCTGCCCAGGGAGGTGGTGCAGTCACCCACCCTGGATGTGTTTAAGGGTCCTTTGAATGTGGTGCTTAGGGCTATGGTTTAAGGTGGATCTTGTAGAGTAGGGTTATAGGTTGGACTTGGTGACCCTGAGGGGCTTTTCAAACCTGGACATTTCTGTCTGATTCTGTGATTCCTCGTTGTGAAATGTTTTTGAGATTTCTCTTCCTTTGAGAGTTTAGATATCTTAAGTCCAGAAATGTGAATTTAATAACATGGTCTTATATTGCACTTCTATCCCAATGCAAGCTAGTACAAGATGAGACTGAAGGATTTGGGACTGTTCAGTATGGAGAGGACAAGCCTCCAAGTGACTTTATTTTGGCCTTTCAGTATCTGAAGGGAGCCTACAAGAAAGCTGGGGAGGGACTTTTTAGGATGTCAGGTAGTGATAGGACTGGGAGGAATGGAACAAAGTTAGAAATGAGTAGATTCAGACTTGATTTTAGGAACAAGTTCTTCACCATGAGAGTGGTGAGACCCTGGAATGGGTTGCCCAGGGAGGTGGTGGAAGCCTCATCCCTGGAGGTGTTTAAGGCCAGGCTGGATGAGGCTCTAGACAGCCTGATCTAGTGAGAGGAGTCCCTGCCCATGGCAGGGGAGTTGGAACAAGATGATTCTTGTAGTTCCTTCCAACCCTACTGATTCTATGATTCTATGAGAAATCTAAAGAAGACCAAAGTTCAACTGAATGCCAGTGATGTTAGCAGGATCACCTGCGTTTATATTTGCTAAGCATCTCCTAAGGAGGTTACAAATACATATTTGTGTGAGAAAGATCTGCTTTCTGCTTCCTCCAGACCCTTTGGTGCTTCAGCATTACTGATTCTGTTTATCACTGATCACCAAACAGTAGTCTATCTTTCATCCGTGACATGGTCTTTACTCATCTTTAACATCCAACATCACTGCTACTAGTGACTAAAAATCCTGCTATTAATAATTACTGGATGATGTATTAGTAATGTCTCCTCCCAGCAAGTAGAAAATCACCCTGAGGACAAAGAGAAACTATGCCATGTAATGTAGTGGCTTTATAAACCACAATATCCATTCCTCTAAGCAGCTGTTTGGAAACCACTTGCCATATCTTTGGAATTTCCTCAGATACCAATTTTTAAAAGAAATGTTTGTTTGGTTTTTTTCACACTCAGAAACCTGACACTTATGCATTTTGTCAGAAACTAATAACTGCAGACATATTTTTGGGTACAGGCACAGATAGAGGGATGAAGGATGTGGTCTGCTTTTGAACAATGTTTCACACACATGAATCGTGCCCACACCAGTGGAGTATTTCAGGTCATCTCTTCCAGGCAAATACACATAATGAAAATTTGACAGTCCAGCCTGATAGTCAGGGACTGTGATGGTTCATTGGGAGCTCCAGTAAGCAATAAATACCCCAGTACTTTGGCTTTTACAAAGCAGGCAGCAGAGATGAGAACGTGAGCATAAGGGATAACTTTTTCACTGTGAGGGTGATGGAAGTCCAGATCAGGCTGCCAAAGAGGTTGTGGAGTCTCCTTCTTTGGAGACATTCAGAACCCACCTGGGTGTGTTCCTGTGTGACTTGCCCTGAATGATCCTATTCTGGCAGGGGAGTTGGATCTGATGAGCTTTCAAGGTCCCTCCCTTCCAACCTCTAACATTCTGTGAGTCTGTGCTACCCTTACTGACTGTGCAGTAAAGGCAGCTCAAGAGTTTTCATTCTCTTCTGAATTTCCTATGCCAGCAGGAATGTAGAGTTACTCTTGCAGTTCAGATGATTCTTCAGTTTCCTTGGCTTTTTCCTTATCAATCTGCATCCTGTTAGAAATTGGACAAAATTTAGCCTATATCTATGTAGGCATAAAGTCACTTTTCTGTAGATGCCTCCATGAACAGCAGTAGTGTTTCATGAGGCTGCTTATTGCACTGAGCTAACTTTTTGTCCAGCTTGATAGGACAGTCCTGGGGGATTGACAGGGATGGGGTTCATGTCTGCTGACCACATAGCAGTCTGTGTTTCTGGCCCCTACTCAACACTCTGCAAAACAGGATGAGCTAATACAGCAGATCCTGCCAAGGCACTCCCTTACCTGTGCTGGCATCCTCCTCACTAATCTGCAGCCCAGCACTAGCATCTCTCCTTGACTGCTTTTTTAGAGGGAAAAATATATTTCCCTTGTACTTTTTCTGTATTGCAAGCCCAGCCTTGATTTACAGTCTATATATTTAGGCATAAATCTTCCATTCAAGTGCTCACAGCCACTGTGAGAGTCATATCACTCTAGGAGATATTTCCCTTTCAAAGCAGCCAGCCTGTCCTCAGATGAAGAGATGGTAAATTTTTCAGAATCATTTCTTATTGGAAGCAGAGCTGTTCTCCATAAACGCAGGAGCCAACAGTCTTTAAATTCAGAGCTGGAGAGCAGGTTTTCATTGTCCATTCATGCCAGTGACAGATGCCTGGCAATCAGGAGCTGCTTGTCAGCTCCCAGACAGGAGGCACAGAATGCACACTGCTGTTAAAAGAGCAGAGAGGCTGTTGGTTACCACCAGCTTTTACGATGAAGCTGGCACGGGTTTTCACACAACGTCACTCCAAACCTTTTACACCACCGCGCATCCCCCAGCTGCGTGCCAGCTGGTGACTGGGAGGGAGGAAGAACTGAGTTGTGGTAAAGCACTCCTGGGTCTAAGTGCTTTTGCAGATATGTCATTGCAGTTTGAAAGAGACCTCCTAAAGCACACAGCTCTTTTCCTTACCTGTTGGGTTTTTTTCATGTTATCAACCTTCTGCTGGTTTGGCAGTTTGTGGTTTGTTAGCTTACAGTGATCGCTGAACTTACATCTAGAAGCAACTTCAATACAGCATCTTGAGTGCTGCATTCAGTTTTGGGCTTCCCAGTTAAAGAGGGGTAGGGTTCTGCTGGAGAGGGTCCAGCAGAGGGCTACAAGGATAATTAGGGGACTGGAACACTTATTTTTGAGGAGAGACTGAGGGACCTGGGGCTTTTTAGTCTGAAGAAGAGAAGACTGAGAGGGGATTTAATAAATGTTCATATCTGAGGGCTGGGGGTCAGGAGAGAGGGGGCAGGCTCTGCCTACTTGCTCCCTAGGATAGGACAAGGGGCAATGGATGGAAGTTGCAGCACAGGAGGTTCCATATCAACACAAGGGGAACTTCTTTACTATAAGGGTCCCAGAGCACTGGCACAGGCTTCCCGGAGAGGCTGTGGAGTCTCCTTCTCTGCAGCCTTTCAAGGCCTGTCTGGATGTGTTCCTGTGTGACCTGAGCTAGACTGTATGGTCCTGCTCTGGCAGGGGGGTTGGACTTGATGATCTCTTTGGTTCTCTTCCAACCCCTAACATCTTGTGAAAGACATGCAAAGAAAGAATTACACGATGGGTTTCCTTTTGCTTTTTGTCCACCCAAGTCAAATTTCTATTTACCAACCAGAATTTTCAAGGTTTTCAGGAAATCAGGGTAAAAACAGGTTCTCATGGTTCCATATTATAATCATGTTGAGATTATTAGCAGTCTTTGATATAAGAACTCTAAACGTTCTTTGTGAGACAATCAGATTTTATGAACCATCCTAACTGCATCAAGGAATTCCTTTTCTTCCTTTCAGTCTTTTTCCTTTCCTAGTTCATTTATGTATGTCAGTGCTACGTGAGCCCAGAGTAGCTGTCCCTCTGTATCTTAGTCCAAAAAGGCATTTATGATCTTACTCATATAGTAGCAGTGGGACTAGTTGTGTGCTTAAAACACACTCAAAGTCCCTTTTGAATTCACTGCTGATGCCTCCAGGTGCTGAGGTGAATGATGTGAAGACGTTGGGGAGCCTGCGTACTGACAACCATTTCAGTGGTCTGCAGAGCTCCTCCTTCAGCTGATTCTGGGCTTTAATTTGTTTTCTGTATTTTAAAACCTAACAAAGTCTCAGACAGATCTTCTCCTGTTTACACAGGCGAGTGGGATGGGAGCTCTCGACTGTGGTTTCCTGCTACTGGCAACTATTCTTTGCTGGTGCTGGCAAGAATTGGGGGAGTCTGATAAAAACAGAATCCTGGGGCTTTCATTCTTCCAATGAAATATTATTCCATGATTAGTAGGCTATTTTTCCTCTCAAATCTGTAATGATTCCAGCACCTTTTCAAACACTGTTCAGATCTGGCATGTATGATACAGCACTGCTCTACACGTCTGGCTGTAAGAGACATGATGTCAGCATTAGTAATACCTTCCAACTGCATTATCTTGCTGCTTTTATATTGTGCTTCCAGACCTTTGGAATTCCTCCTCAGCTGCTAAAACACAGTGTTCAAATTGGAGACCCATGGATCATTTTAACTGCTTGAATGGCCAGAAGTCACTCTTATTAATCACTATTGCCTTTAGTTCTTGCCATTGGACTAATTGCAGGCTGATACTCTTGAACTTCTGAAGAAAGCTGAATAGTTGAAAGCAAAAATAATACAATGCAAAAAAAACCCTAAACCAAACCAAAAAAACCCTAACCAACCAAATCAAAAAAACCACCCAAACCCCAGAACAAAACAAAAAACCCTACCAGAAACCACAAAACCAACCAACCAAAAAAAAACCAAGACTCCAAAACCCAGAACAAAACAAACAAACAAAAAAAAACCCAAAACAAACCCAAATCAAACCAAAACAAAAGAAAAAAACACACACAAAAAAATAAATCCTGAAATTGCTTCACTCTCCAGTAAGAATCACAAAAAGGTCCCAGTGATGTCATTAATTTTTCACCACACATAGAATGTTTGTTGCCACAAACTACCAAGAAAAGAAAACCCCAAACCACTTTTTTTTCCACCATTTTTTTCCTACAGTTACAGACCTTCAGATTTCTTTTTCCCCAAAAATATTTTGTAAAGTTTCTTCTTACAAATCTTTTCTTTTAAAGTGCACTTCAGTAGTTCTGACATCTATAGAAAAGACATAAAGAGGTCAAGTCCCTCAGCACATATACTTGTGTTTTCCTCAACTTTTACAAGTGTTAAGCTGATTTAGGAAGTGGAAAGTGACTACTGTTTGTTAGGATCTGTGTTCATAAATCTGCCTTGGATGGACTTAGAGTTGATCTGAGTAAATGACTAATGGACTTGAATTATTGAACTGTTGCTTGCACTTCATAAATATCACACTTTTCCTTACAGCTGCCTGTATTTTCTATTGCAAGCTTGGAGTCTAAAAGCCACTGCATTAAAATTAGTCTGGACTAGGAAGCTTTTTCAGAAACTGCCAGAGCAGGAGATATCATATATTAAGAAGCAGCATTTCTATGCCACAAGGAATAGACAGATTCCTTATGACATGTTTATCTTTAAAATATGGTTCTGTTAGAATTTACTGCATCTCCTCCAGACTTCTTTCACAAGTTCAATGGCATGGACAAACAGTTTCCTTTCAAACAGTGTAGCCTGATAAAAACAGAAATGAATATTCCAATACATGTCCCACTTGCTGAAATCCTCTAGAACTGAGCAAATACTAATCAGAACTTGCAATATTCATTAAAGTTCATGGCTCATGTTGGGAAGAATTTCAGCAATCATCTAATCTAACCTCCCCACCACTCCCCACAGGGACACCTCTCAACAAGACTCAGACACGCAAAACCTCATGCAACCTGACCTTCAACATCCCCAGGCAGGAGGCATCTACAACCTCCCTGGGCAGCCCATTCCAGAGTCTCACCACCATCGTACTTGAGAACTTCTTCCTAAGATCCAGCCTAAACTTACCATTCCCCCTTGTGCAATTGCTACACACCCTCATGGAAACTCTCTCTGCAGCCTTCCTGGAACATCCCTTCAGGTACTGGAAGGCAGCTCTAAGGTCCCCCCAGAGCCCTCTCTTCTCCAGGCTGGACACCCTCAGCCTGTCCTCATAGTGGAGCTGTTGCAGCCCTTGGATTCAGCAGCAGACAGTGTGTTTTCTCTTCCCATTTCTTCTACAGACTGGGAGGGCAGCAGTTTTGGACACAAACACTTTCTAAATGTAAGTGTAGCTAAATAGTGTAGTTGTACCCAGAACATGCTTAGAGACAGGAAGACTCCTGCCTGCTCACTCTGGTGTCTTAACCTAAATCTGCTTTGACACTCTTAAGAAGATCAAATCTTTTTGCATATGATTCCCCACAAAAAGACCAATCTGGATTTATCCTAGGAATTTAGAAACAAGATGTTAAGTATGATATAGGATATAGTACAATGAAAATACATGGTCAAAAGTGACACTATATGATGTTTTAGTGTATTTGTTCTAATAAGTGTGATGAACAGCAGCAAGGTTTCCCATCTGAATCAGGCTACAGTGAGTCAGAACTCCGAAGAAAACAATTTTAGCCTCACTGTTCAGCAGAAACAAAATGTAACAACCACATTTTTATGCACACAAATATATACATATATATATAAAATTCTCATACTGGATAGAACAGCCAACTATTAGTGCACAGGAGCCATCAACAAATAAAACACTATATCAGAGCAGCTTGAGTCTTGGGATTCAGGATTAGACAAGAACTAATTAAAGCCAGGATCTCCGGCACCGCATCAAGCCTCAGTGACTCAGCCAGCAGTTAAGAAAATCAAGGGAGACAGCTGGAAGTGCAGGGAGAAAATCTACCCTCTCACCCTGCAAAAAATAAACCAGGCCTGTTCTACAGTAATCACTGCAGTGTAGTGCCCTGCTTTCCATTCCATGGAGACCCTGGCACATAAAAAACATTTATCTGGCTCCATATTTCTGATTTCCCCTCCCTGGCCAATTACAATACCTGACAGTGTTGGTGTGAAGAGATATTTCACTTGGAAGTGACCTACAACGATCACTTAGTCCAATCAAGTTTCCTACCCAGCAACTTTCCCTTTGCTGTCATCAGTACTCTGCAGATCTGCAACAAGCTCAAAAGTCAAAGCCTGAGACTCCTGCTTATGCTGTGAATGGTTTTAAGTCAAAGACATTTATGAAAAAAGAAAAATCCAACAAAGATTGCTTTTCCTTAGAAGCAGATCACTGCATAAGACAAATTATTTAACAATTTAAAACAATGTACCTGATCAGAGAATTTATTGACACCATCACCTATTCTGCACACTCAGAGATTCCTCCAAAGCTGGAGGTACCTGTCCCACAGCATTGCAGGAAAGGGATGGTTTGGGAAATGTCATGAAGAGTCACGATTCTTACTCCAAGAGGTGAAATCTGTATGTAGAGATCACTTTTCTAGGGAGGTCTTTTGGGAGCTATGCATTCAGTTCTGGGTGCCACAGAACAGGAAAGAAGCAGAGGTCCTGGAGAGTGTCCAGAGAAGAGTGACAAGGCTGGTGAGGAGTTTGGAGGGAGTGGCTGAGGGAGCTCTGTTGTTTAGTCTGGAGAAGAGAAGGAAGAGGGGAGATCTTATTGCATGCTATAGTTACATGAAAGAAGGTTGGAATGAGGCAGGTGTTGCTCTCTCCTCCCGACTAACTGGTGATAGGAGGAGAGGAAAAGGGTTTATGTTGTGCCAGAGGAAGTTTAGATTGGACATTAGGAAAAACTTCATTACTGAGAGAGTGGTGAAGGGTTAGAGCAGGCTGCTCAGGGAGGTGGTAAAGTCACCATCCCTGGGAGTGTTCAAGAAACATGCAGATGTGGTGCTTCAGGACATGGTTTAGTGGTCATGGTAGTTGGGTAGTTAGACTCAGAATCACAGAATCAACCAAGTTGGAAAAGACTGTTAAGATTATCGAGTCCAACCTGTCACCTAGCCCTTATAATTAACTAAACCATGGCACTAAGTGCCTCATCCAACCTCCTCTTAAACACCTCCAGGGACAGTGACTCCACCACCTCCCCAGGCAGCCCGTTCCAATGGGCAGTCACACTTTCCGTGAAGAACTCAATGACATTAAAGGTCTTTTCCGACCTTAATGATTCCATGAAATATATCACATCATAGAATCATAGAATCAACCAGGTTGGAAGAGACCTCTAAGATTATCCAGTCAGGGCATTTTGATCAAATGAAGACTGAGTAAACATGCCCGTGGTGCCTGTGTCCCTATATTTTCCCAGAAAACCAGCAACGTTTACAGATGCTGGGCCTTCAGGTCTCACTGCATAAACTAGGAAGTATTCAGTCTTCTCCTTCAAAGCATTAACATATCCCAGATGATTCTTTTCCACCAAAACTCAGAGGAGCACAACTTGGTCTCTGCCATCTCAGCATTTTATGTTAAACTTCCTTCTCGTATCTATATTCTCCACACCTCCTGCTCTCCTTCAGCGTTTAGATTGCTGGCCTGTTTTTCTCCAGGGAACAAGGCAAGAAAACTGAGTGGGGAGAAAAACAAATTTGTGAGAGCCTTTGTACATGTTCCTTTTTTAAAGTTTCCTGTTGGCTTAGGCACATTGTGTTCCCCTGTATCACATCCTTTCGCAGCCATATGTGGAAGCAATAAAGCCGATCCCTGCCTTCAAAGATACTGAGCATTTGTTTAGCTAACTGACTAAGGAAAATACTATGAACTTAGCAACAAATATGGTTATATGTGGTCACTTAATCATAAAAAGCAGGCTGCAGAGCAGAGCATAGGAAATATTAGTCAGCACAGGCAACGGATAACTGTCAGCTAGTAATCACAGAATTTCTTGCCAGTGGAAGGCAGACAGTAGGTTAGGGGTAAAACACTTTGACTCTGCCAGCAGTTTCCATTAAGATCACATTTCCAGCTGCAGGAATGTTTGCAGGAATAGGTGATGATTGCTGCCTCGATTCAAACAGAAAGTTTTCTTCCTCAGACACAAGCTTTTGCCTGCGCAGTTGCAGCACCTGTAGAAAGCGAAGTTCACAGAATCAGGAAACTGGATGTTGCAAACCTCTTTTCCACCAATTCAGAGAGATACGAACGCATAACTGTGCTGCACGTTGTGGGGTAGCCACACCTAAGGGAAGAAAGAAACTTTAAAATTCCTTTTGAGATATCTGCCTTCTCCCTCTCCCTGTTATTTTAGTGTGCACCAATCAAGCACAAAGTGTTGTCCTTGCTGCGCAAATGCATGAGATGCGCTGCAGGGAGAGACCTGTTTTGTAGGACTGTGAGGTGCACATGCCTTGAACACACATCACAACCCAATCTTTTGATGATAATATCTTTTTTTTAACTTCTTGGTAGCAAAGAAAGGATTTATGTTTTCCTGACAGTTGTTGTCCCACATAAATAAGGCCTGAGAACGACTGTGGCATCAGGCTAATAGATTTGCCTGTCCTGTGGAGGGAAACAAAGTTTGAGAAGGAAGTAGGCAAGCAAAAGTTCAATTGTGCTGCAGGAGAACAACTTAAACAAACTTGGATGAGATTCACAGAAACATGACTTGAGACACATAGTGCCATTTTCTAGTTGATTGGTCAGGGCTGGGTGCTAGGTTGGACTGGATGATCTTGGAGGTCTCTTCCAACCTGGTTGATTCTGTGATTCTGTGAAATTTCCATTAGTTTTACAGGTACAATTAGAATTTCATTAAACAATGAAAAAAAATACAATTAAGCTTTAGAAAGTCTGCTCTTTGGGAACTGACTAAGTTTCAAAAAGAGCTGCAAATATTTGTGACTGTTTCTGTCTTCCTAATCGCTGTAATTTGGCAAAATTCAGATTTTTTCTGGTGTGGACATTGCTCCTGTGTTGCTTTCCTTCACAGAATCACAGAATGTCAGGGGCTGGAAGGGACCTTGAAAGCTCATCCAGCCCAACTCCCCCTGCCAGAGCAGGATCACCTAGACCAGATCACACAGCAATGCATCCAGCTGGTTCTTGAATATCTCCAAAGAGGGAGACTCCACAACCTTCCTGGGCAGCCTGTTCCAGGGTTCTGTCACCCTGACAGGGAAAAAAAATCCTCCTCACGTTTAAATGAAACTTCCTATGCCTCAGCTTTCACCCATTGCCCCTTGTCTTGTCACTGGGCATCACCCAGTAGAGCCTGGCTCCAGCCTCCTGGCACTCACCTTTACACCTTTATAAACATTGATGAGGTCACCTCTCAGGCTCNNNCCCAGGAGGGGCTCTCAACCACCCCTCACCTTCCCCTACCCCACTCAACCTTACCCCAGTCCCAAGGAAGAATGGAGGTTTGGCCAAGAGGGTTAAAAAGCAAGGTGAAGCAGCCAAGCAAAGGAGGGTGAGGTTAGAAAGCAAGATGGAGTCCAGCCAGCAGCCTCAGCTTCTCCCCAGCAGGCAAAGCTCCCCAGCGAAGAGAAGAAGCAAGTGACCTAATCTTTGTTTTGCCTTTCTTCTTTACACATCCCAGCAAGACTGTGAGGGAAGTAGACCTCACCATTGTTTTCATTTTACAGCCTATCATCTAGTTCTTCTCACCAAAACATGCTAGCTGGGCTCAAACTAGCACACTCTCCTGGTCACAAGAGCACATTGCCAGCTCTTGATCAACCTCCCATCAACTAGGACTCCCAGATCCTTTTCCCTTTTGCTGCCTTCAGAGGGTTGACAAGATATAGAAAGCCACTGCCTACAAAACCTCAGCTTTATTTGCTTCAGATGTCAGAATGTGTGTTGGGGAGTGAATTCAGGTGAAGGCTGTGTCCCACAGTTAAGTTATAAAAGTATAATCCTCAAGGATTAACTACTGTGCTATTAAATCTCTGTGTGAAGACATGCACAACACCCAGCACACAATTCACCTAGGTAGAACAATGTGCTTAATCAAGCTGCATGGATGTCTGTAAAGCAACATTCCTCCATAGTCAACAAAGGGCTGGTCTAGGTTTTAAAAGGCAGTTTTAGTTCAAGGCAAGGATGTCAACTTCTCCTTAAAAGCACCAAACAATGAAAATCCAACAGCACATTTGAGAAAACTAAAATTAATGAATTAAAATACTATTTAAAGATCAAATTGTTGAGTTTCTTCTGCTGCTGCTTTTGCTTTCAATATGTTACTGAAGCTTTCCCTGTCAAAATTCTCAGGTGGTGCTAGAAGCATTTCCTTTAAGGTTTAAAACTCCTGGTATGCCATAACAAGGCCTTGAAGAAACAACACAAAACTGAGTTCAGCTCTCTTTAAAGAAGAAAGAATCAATCTGCATTCTGGCCAGGGCTTCTAGGGATGCAGAATATGTGTCTGTGAGTCTTTTCTCAATAGGGCACTTATTAAGATTTTAATTTGCTGTCAAGGACAGCTTACCATATCAAGACAAGACTATTTTATGATTCATTTACCAAGTGTGACTGAGGCAACTGAGATTAATTTAATCTGTGGTTGTGAGCATTAGTATTCATAAAGAATCAGTACACAAACAGAAGCATCTTGTCTTTCTTTTCTTTTTGGTTTTTTTTTTCTGAAGGGACAGAGTTTATATTGTCTGTGTAGTGAAGATCACATTGAGCTGCAGACTTTTGAATGTCTTTATGTTGAAACAGAAATATTGAACTGAAATAATAAAACTTAGAAATATTGAACTGAAATAATAAAACTTGCAATTATTGAGGGTTGTTGGCTGTGTAAAACAAGCTGGTTAGGTAAAATACTGGTTCTTTAACTTCCATAGACATAGACATATGACACTAGTAATAGCTTGGGGACAGGAGATAGTAGAGGAGACAGTGAGGAAGTTTCTAGACTGAGAAATAAAATACATGTACTCATTGAAGAGTGTGATGGTTTGGGTGTTCCCTGCCCCCCAACACTTTGGAAATCACCCAGACTAGACTCAGACAGCTCTGGAAATTTGAATGAAGCTTATATTTACAGCTTAGCTCAATATACAAGCAGATATTTACAGTATATACAGTTATATACAGAAATATATAAGGTAAAAGGTAATACAGAAATATATAAGGTAAAAGGTAATACAGAAACACAACAGCCCTCCCAGAAACATGAGTCCCCAGGAGGTGCTCCCAACCACCTTTCCACCTTCTCCCACCCCTCTCAACCTTACTCCAGTCCCAAGGAAGAGTTGAGGTTTGGCCAGGGGGTTAGGAAGCAAAGTGGATTAATTAGAGAGATGGCAGAGAGGCTAGAGAGAAGTGCAGCTCAGGCAATGCCTGAAGAAGAAGAAGTGCCTTATCTGTTTGGATTCTTGTTCTTATACATCTCAACAAGCCCATGAGTGAAGTAGACATCACCCTTGTTTGCCTTTCACAGCCTGTAATCTAGTTCTTTCTCACCAAAACACTCTATCTAGCTTCAAACCAGCACAAAGAGAAACTCGTTTAAATAACAAGAAGATAATTGTGCATTTGTACTACCTCGTAAGGAATAATAGAATGAAGCTATACAGCAATGAGGAAAGAGATCAGTTGAATAAAGACAATATTTCACAGCTAAATTCAGTGTGCCTGGTTTTAACCACATTGCACAAACTAATCCTAGACTACCCCAAAGTTTCTGCCTTTTACGATTCACAGTGTGTACTGAGATGTTTCTTTGGTTTTGTTCTTCTATACTCATCCTCATCCCATACATCTACTACAGCTTGAGGTAAAACAGGAATTGACAAAACAAGAAATGTCTTCTGGCTTCGAAGAAAATGAGCCTGGGCAGTTCTTGTGTATCCACACACTGACAACATCGAGGCTCTCATTTGCCAATTTCTTCTGGATAATGAATGTTCTGGACATTTCTAACTGCAAAATCTTGCCATTTCTGGATGATTCTGCTACCACCCATTGCATCAGTCTGAAGCATTTCCAGCAGATAGAGTATTGCAGTTGGAGTCAGTCAGGCTGTGCCTGGGCTCACAAGTTACCTTGTATACAAGAAAATCCATTATTATTATTATTATTATTATAAATAAATAAAAAATCACTCCAGCTCTCATTTCTGACTTTTACCCAGCTTTAGGCCATAGAGAATTGCACATTTACATTTATCATGTTGGCAAACTTTCTGCACCCACTGGTTTTTGTTTGCTATGAGTGGATTTGTCATTGAATTTTTTAGAACCGTTTGTTTTCCTTTCTATTACCTTCCAGACAACGTTCAGGGTTTATGACTTTTTGTTTTTCTTGCTTCTTTGATATTTAGCCAGCAGAAATCTTAAAATCACGGTTTATATCTGCAAACTTCTGTGAATTTTTACATCTTAATTTACTGGGATTTTTTTCCATTACCAGTTTACATTTGCTTAAAGAGATTTGTCCTGGCATATCATGTCTATAAAAGACAATTGATTTCAGCAATGCAGTAGCTGTATTGTGCAACTCAGTGGACTTCTAATTGATCTTTGGAATTAACTTCCTTGGGTCATGCAATCCTTTTCCTCTTACTGCCAAAACGTCCTTTGAGCAGATTGCTCGCATGTCAGGACCGATACCTCAGATCTTACCTTCGGGTTTCTATAAGCATCCAGACTGAGAGGAGTCATACTCCACAGAGTCAGATAGGTTTGTTTCTCCTTGTAAACATTTGTTCTGTAACCTGACATGAAGGCTACAAGTGTACTCTGTGGCAGAGTGGAAAAACGGCCAAGAAATATTTCAGGGTCCTTAAAATGTACAAAACGTCTTCACTTCACACAGAGAAGTGCAACTCTGGGTGCATATTCATGCATTGGGTAGACTGTCTTGCAGAGCAGCTCTTTGGCTGGGCTAGAACTGGCACTGACATCATTTTGGGCAGACAGTTTGGCAAAAGCAGTGCTGCACAGCCAGAGGAACCCTGCTGAGCAGGACACAAGGAAGCATGCCAGAGCCCTCTGTAAACCAAGTGGAAATATTACTGCAATGGAATGACGGAGATAGACAGAGATACAAACTTCTCAGCAAGGAAAAATCAGCAGTAAAAGTTTAAAATACTCAGAGTGAAGCTCAAAGATGGAAAGATGAAACTGGAAGTGGAAACAAGCTGAAAGAGAGCTAACAGCTTTTTCCACACCAATTGCAGGGATCATATGACACAGCAATGAAGACATATGGATGTAATAAGGAAATATGATGTAAGTGGGCTGACTGAAAGTTGACCATATTAGGAAACTGGCTGAGCTATGTAAATACTCCAGAGCCACTAAGTTTATGGAAAGGGTAGTTTATATAATAAGAAATATTTATAGACTAAGACCTCCTGGTTGTGTAGAAAGGAGGAGATGGAAAGTATTGCACATGTTAGTGATACCTAGCTGTTACACAAAGCCATGCAAAAGTTTGTGTCAGCCCAAACTAACTCCAGTTAGTTCAAAGTACACAAGGATTACTGCAGAGAACACTAAAAATAAGACAAAACCAAGTGTGTCCTGATAGTGCATTTTACTTTAACACAATGTTTTGATAGTGCACTTGATTTTAACACAGTGTTTTCATTACAGTTTCATCTGGTAGGGGGGGTTTACTTTTATTATTGTTTTTACTGGAAAGTGTGAGGTTTTAATGACAATATATTGCTTTCCTTCCTGCTGAGGAGTGCCTGGACTAACCATCTGAGTTTGACAAACACGTTCAAAAGGGTTGTCATACTTCTGTGCTCAGCTGCCTGATGTCCCAGCGTTGCTCGGCTGTCTGTCCAAATTCTTAATGAAACCTAAAAGCCTCAAGTGGAACCAAATTATAAACAGGTTATGATTCAGCAGTCCTTCAGATGTATACATCACTCCCAGATGTAACTCAGCCAGTCATGTAAGCCTTCACCCAGGGTAGTTTTCCTATCCAACAAGCACACTCACATGTTTAAATCTTGCTGAAATCAGTAGCGATGACCCTCCCTGCCTCTCTGCTCTGCTCTCATAAGGCCACGTCTGGAAAGTTGTGTCCAGTTCTGGTCTCCTCAGCTCGAGAAGGACCTCTGGGAACTCCTTGAAAGAGTCCATCACAGAGCCACAAAGCTGCTGCAGGCAGTGGAACTTCTCCCTGTGAGGCTAGGCTGAGGGAGCTGGGGCTTGGTACAGTGAAGCCTTAGTGCTGCCTTCATTGCTGCTGATAAAGATGTGCAGGGCAGTGTGGGGAGGACAGAGCCAGGCTCAGCTCAGGGATGTTCAGTGACAAGACAAGGGACACTGGGGGCAAGCTGGAGCAGAGGAGGTGCCATGTGAACTGTGACTGTGAGGGTCACTGTGAGGGTGCCAGAGCACTGGAACAGGCTGGCTGACCAGAGAGGTTATGGAGTCTCCTTCTCTGGAGACGTTCAAAATCCACCTGGATGTATTGCTCTGAGACCTGCCCTGAGTGATCCTGCTCTGGCAGTGGGGTTGAACAAGGTGACCTTCGAAGTTCCCTTCCAACCCAAACCATTCTACGATTATCTAAGAAGGAAAGCTAGCAACAGTATTATTAAAGTATGCAAAAGAGCTAATTAGCCAGCTCTTGGTACTTTTGCTATCTTATTTGTACTGCTACAAAATGATATGGTCACAGAAGATAAGCAGCTGCTTCTTCCTTATACTAGCACACCAGCTGTGACTCCAAGGTTTGGGTTTTTCAGGCATAGCTGTTCTGAAATATCTTAGCATAAACAAACTTGTTAGGACAATGGATAGGAACAGGACTTCACGAAGATTCTCCTTCAGAGGAATCATAGAATCATAGAACGGTTTAGATTGGAAGGGACCTCAAAGCTCAGCCAGTTCCAGTCCCCCACCATAGGCAGGGACACCTCCCACTAAAACAGGTTGCTCAAGGCCTCGTCCAACCTGGCCTTGAACACCTTCAGGGAAGGAGCAGCCACAACCTCTCTGGGCAACCTGTGTCAGTGTCTCACCACCCTCACTGCAAAGAACTTCTTCCTAATATCCATTTTAAATCTCCCCTCTGCACCCATTCCTCCTCGTCCTGTCATTACAAGACCTTGTCAATAGTCCCTCCCCAGCCTTCCTGTAGCCCCCTTCAGACACTGGAAGGCCACTCCAAGGTTGTCTCAAAGCCTTCCCTTCTCCAGGCTGCAGAGCCCCACCTCTCATAGCCTGTCCTCATAGGAGAGGTGCTCCAGAATGTTTGAAAGATCTTAATGTATAAAAGAATGAACTATTTCTTATGAATAAAGACAACCAATTTTGGGTTACGTTTTAGACTTCGTGTCCTGGAACTTCAAATGGGATGAGTTTACTGAAAGGAAATTTAAAAAGGAAGCCTTCAAAAGACATCTTCTGAAAATTAGCTGCCTGCTTTTCTCTTCTTGTTTATAAAGGCTATTACAACTAGTCTAATTTAAGGTGAAAATGGAAGTAATGAAGTTTGGCCGGGGGGGGGGGGCTTTACAAATAATTTCCTGCTGATATAACTCTATTGGCAAGATATAATCAATCTAAATCACATTTGAATAGTGTCACTACAGGGCATTTAAGTAGGCCAACATATGGTTAACATTTGTCTGCATTAATAAAATATCCACAAAAGCTTCCAGAATTTCATGGACCGTCAGTCACATCAAACTCAGCTAAAGCTTTCATGACAAATTTATAACGTGGGACAAATGACTTCTAAATTGTCCATGTTTGGAGCAGGCCTGCAAAAGCCAGAAACAGAAATGAAACTTTGAGTGACTGCTTGCCAAATTCTGAATAGAGTCATGCAAACCAAAAAGGGCAGATGCCCTCCAAGAAGGCATCCAAGTGACGCTCGCTGAAAAGATTATATTATACTAGAGATAGCTGTGGGTGTTGCAAGCTGTAACAAAAGCAAACACAGAGGAAAGAAATCCGAGTCTCCTAGTAGGAAAGTGGGTAGTGAATCCAAAGATATCTGAAAACACACAATTCAAAGCCCTCAGACAGTGACAGCCTCACTATGAAAATCTGGCTTTAAAGTCAAGACAACTTGGCCTTCCTGTCAAAATCCTACTTACACCCACTGGCCATCCTGTCACTCTTAGGGGCTTTAGAGACATTTTAAAGAGTAATGGAATCTGAATGATCCAAAGAAAACATCTCCACCCTTTCTTCATAACCAGTGTAGAGACATTTTTTTTTTCTCTATGTGTGTGCTCTATTTGTTAATCTCTGCTCTCAGCAAACCTCTCCAACTGCTCCACCGGCACCATATAGAACCCGCAAAAGAGAAAGATAAAAATAGGCACAGTGCAGAATTTTCCTGCTGTCAGATACTCTGTTACTTTGTGTGAAAGCACCAAAACAATGGCACTTGAAAATAAGATGTCATACAAAGCCAATGTAACCACCAGGCACCACGGGGCAAGTGGAGCCCTTAGTTCCAAAAGTAGCTTTAAGACGTAAATTAGCATTGCCAAATGTCTGTGCACTTGTCAGGTTTCTGGCTGCTGTCAGTAGAGTGTGGATAATTCAGAGAGAAATTCAGTATTGTTTGGTTCAGTATTTTGAAGCTTAACAGTTGAGTCCAAAGCACTAAAACATATCTCTCAAGGCTGAAAGAGCAACATCAGTTCAAATAAGATTTACAGTGTAGGTCAGTTGCACACAGAATGGGTCAAAAAAAACCCCAGATGCCAAGATTAGTTTATTTTGAGAGTAAAATGATGTTACACTTTCACCCACATCTTTCCAGTGTGAGCCCTCAGTCACAAAAGGAAAAGGAAGAATCAACAGAAAATCTGCACAAGAGAGCAAAATGTGCTGTGGGGGCAAGAAAGAAGGAAAAGGCAAAATTAAATGGTGCTGCTAAGGGTCACGGAAGGGTTTGTAAAGAAGAAGTGTATTTCACCTGAAGACTCCTTTACAGGCTGAATGATAAAATTTTGCATTCAAACAGATCAATGGAGTCAGCATCTGAAAAAAGAAATTGAAGGGATTTTAATATAGCTAAGCAATTGCTGCCTCACAGCAAAACTGCTTCTTTCTGGTTTTGTTGTTTGGGTTGGGTTGGGTTTATTTTTGCTTCCTTTAGGTTGTCTCACTGTAATGATTTGGGTATTCTGTACACAGAAAATCAAGCATGAGATGGAAAAGAAATGAGTCAATTGTAGTCTTCCCTATCCTCTTTCTCTTTTAGTACTATTAATACTGACCCAGTAGTCTGGAAGCATTCTTGTGAGACTAACATAGAGTCATAGAATTGCTTTGGTTGGAAAAGACCTCTGAGATCCTAGAGCCCAACCATTATCTAATTCTGTCAAGTCCGGTGCTAAACAATGTCCCTTAGCACCACATCTCTTGCTGTTTAAGCACCTCCAGGAACGGAGCTTCAGACATGTCCCTGGGGATCCTATTCCAGTGTTTGAGAACACTTTCAGTGAAGAAGTTCCTTCTAACTGCCGATCTAAACCTTCTCTGGCGCAACTTGACATTTAGCAGTGAAAAGGTCAACAGGGAAGGACATCATGCAGTCCACTGTGACTTCAAGTCTAGGCCAACATGTTTTAAAAGTTCATTTTGAGTTTACTTTTTATTTTCAGATGGGCAGAGGAGCAAAAATTATGACCATGGCCCTAAGCGTGCAATTACCAAGGTTTAAGTAACGAGGTGTTCGTTGCAATTTACCACGGTTTAGAGCACAAAGATAGACAGTGCACTGCTTAGTCCTTCCCCCATCACCCTCCAGTAATTGTTGCTATGCCATTATTTTCTATGCAAATCTATTCAGTTCCTATGCAAATATTCATACATGGCAATGAATAGAATGAATAAAATACTACTACTTCTCACCTTAGCTCCCTGCAGCAGCTCTCACTCATGCAACTCATGCAAGCTAGAACAAGGTGCTCCCATCTCATCCTTCCTTCATTAATCCTAGATGAATTCCTGTCCCTTGTCTTCAGTGATCACTGAGGCTGTTTCTGCCTTCAGAATTATTATAAAGTTTCCTACACATGTTAACTGCTAATTTTCTTTCACTAAAGCAATTCAGAGCAGTCATTGCCTCCCAGTGGAACTGTCGCTTCTAAAGGACACTCAAAATTAAAGATATTCCAGTGTTTGATGTTTGTGCTGTCTTCATGTTTGTGCTGTCTAATAAATAACCCAGTGGCTACGCACCTGCCCTGTCAAAAAATTGTAGCTAGGAACTCCCTAAGGAAAAATCTTCCCTGAATATTTTAACATCTTGATGTACAGCTCTGTCCCATGCTATTGCTTGACTGGAAAAAGGAAGGATACTAGGGTCTGCCGTGCTGGTGGATTACTCTGAAGGGTGTGGTGCTGCTGGGCTGAGATGTGTGTCAGCAGAAGAGCTCTGAAAGGATAGCTCCATGTTAAATGATTTATCATAATAAAGACAGTTTGTGGTGTGAGCTTCCATGATAAAATTACTGCAAAACCCCAAGCCCAGCAGACTGGAAAGTGAATGCCAAGTCACATTTTCCAGCGACAAAGAAACGCTCCTTACACTAACACAAATACCACCCAGGCATTGCTGGTTGGGTTTTCTCTTCAAACTCTGAAGCATATTAAAACAATTTAAAGTGCTTAGCTTTGATGGTTTGGTGGGGATTTTTTTTTCCTCTTTTTTTAAGGCTCCAGGCAAATTCACTCCATGACTTTATCTCATTCTCTGCTTTCCATCTTCCGTAGTTAGTCATCATCAAGATATGGATAAGCAATCAGACCTTTGATTCTTGTTCCTTAGTGCATTGTTCACAGCTAGAAATCACAACTGAGCTTCTTTTATCTGAAAATGAACAGTCATGTCTTGAAAGCTTCACAGGCTGTGTGTTTGTCAGGTTTTATAGACTGATTCACTAAGACCTTGTAATCTGCTCTGCTTTTCAGCACCAGATTCTAAGGAACATTTCTGCAGCAGAAGCAGTGAGAAGGAGCCACAGAATTCCAAGCCTTCTGCCTAGGCAGCTCATAGCAGAGATCTCTCCTATCTCCAGAGCTCTTATTTTAGGCAGGAAGAAAAATCAATTGACTCTAAATTAGCAAAAATAGAATGTATACAGCATTTTATTGAAACCAATCCAAGCCTAAATAAAATACCTCCTGATCACTACTCTTCCTCTTTGTTTTTTGGTTTTTTTTTTCAGTGGGTTTGTTTGGGGAGTTTTGTTGTAGCTGTTGTTGATTTGTTTGGGGTTTGTTTGTTTGTTTTTCTGTTTTTAAAAATGTCATAGCCAAGAATCTGAGGGCTGAAGTAACTGTTTTGTGCGTTGTCATCATATACATGTGGCCATAACAAACATACATTTGAATCATAGAATCAACCAGATTAGAAGAGACCTACAAGATTATCCAGTCCAACCTAGCACCCAGCCCTGTCCAGTCAATTAGACCATGGCACTAATTTTCTCATCCAGCTTTTTCTTGAACAGCTCCAGGAACAGTCAGTCCACCACCTCCCTGGGCAGCCCATTCCAATGTCAATCACTCTCTCTGGCAACAACTTCCTCCTAACATCCAGCCTATATCTCTCCTGGCACAAGTTGAGACTGTGTCCCCTTCTTCTGTTGCTGGTTGCCTGGCAGAAGAGACCAACCCCATCTAGTTACAACCTCCCTTCAGGTAGTTGTAGACAGCAATGAGATCACCTCTGAGCTTCCTCTTCTCCAGGCTGCACACCCCCAGCTCCCTCAGCCTCTCCTCACACGGCTGTGCCCCAGGCACCTCACCAGCTTCATCACCCTTCTCTGAACATATTCCAGTATCTTAACATCTCTCTTGAATTGAGGAGCCCAGAACTGGACACAGTACTCAAGGTGGGAAGAATAACTTTCCTTGTCCTGCTGGCCACACTGTTCCTGATCCAGGCCAGGATGCCACTGGCATTGGCTCTCTTGGCCACCTGGGCACACTGCTGGCTCATGTTCAGCTACTATCTACCCTACCAATGCCACCAGATCCCTTTCTACCTGGCTGCTATCCAACCACTCTGTCCCCAGCCTGTGGCACTGCTTGGGGTTGTTGTGGCTAAAGTGTAGAACCCTGCACTTGGCCTTGTTAAATCTCATCCCATTGGCCTCTGCCCACCCATCCAGCCTGTCAAGGTCCCTCTGCAGGGCTCTCCTACCCTCCAATGGATCGACACCTGCTCCTAGCTTGGTGTCATCTGCAAACCTACTGATGATGGACTCAATCCCCTCATTCAGATCATCAATAAAGATATTGATTTGATTGCAATTTAAGAAGCAGAGAAGAAATCTGGAGAAGGAAAACCTTAAGGTCCAGCCAAATTATCTAAACAGAATGGATTTACTGGAGATGAAAACTGGTAACAGCTTAATCTGCAGAGACTGACAGCAAAATGACTTAAAATTCAGACTCATGACCAGGTAACAGAGGTTTAAAATGATGTCAACAGAGGCAAAATAATTCCCCATGTGCACATTCCTAACTGGTGGCAAGTGTGAAAAGTTGTGATTTAGGACAGCCTTCAGTGAAAAAAAAAGGCTGATTTACCTTTGCATATTTGCCTCTACCATCACTTTGGAGTTACATGGGCTCAGCTGTCAGCTTGTGCATGCTCTGCAAAACCTCTGGCCCTTGGTTCTTTAGCTGCAACCTGTTTTTTTCAGGCAGTATTTCAAATAACAAGTGAAAATTAGCAGAAATGAATGGAATGAGTATAGCAAAAAAAAAAGACACTTGGGTGTTTTGGTTTGTGGGGTTTTCTTAGGGTATTTTGGTTTTGTTTGGGGATTTGGTTTTGTTGCTGTTGTTAGTTTTGTTGCTGTTTGCTTTTGGTTTTTTTGGGGGGTTGGTTTTTTGGTTTGTTTCATTTTTTTTTTTTTCCTGGTAGAATGTGTTATGCAAACAGAAAAAGAGAAACAAAGCTGGAGAGAGAGGGAGTCTCCCATCAGCATTCTGCATCTGCAGGAGATGTGTGCTGTGTGACAGCAGCAGGAAGGGAAAGCGGTGACTGACGTGCCACAGAAATAATGAATTCTGTCACTTCCCTCATTGTGCAAGTGCCACAGCTCGTTCCTGTTCCCAGGAATTCGTGGGGTATATACTCACACTCAGCACACACCAGAGAAGAAAAATACAATAATGCAAAAATACAAAATGCAAACATAAAAATATGATTTGTGACTGGTGTAGCCAGACCAGAAAATGTCTTTGCTGCTGAAAAACTTCATGATGCAATCAATTAAAAATTAAAATCATTATATTAAAGATAGGTTTTGATCTCATAAACTTAATGAAAGATAAAAAGAATTATTTGGACAAAGTTGACAATTGAAAGGGTTTAGGTTTTTTTTCCGTAATTACATTTTAACTTCTTGCTGGAAAAATTACGTTGAAGTATTTTTCATATGACTTGATATGATTACTGAACTATGAAATAGAAGTGTGGACATACTTGGACAGAAATCTATCTGTAATCTACTGCATTGTGGAAGGAAATATGTTTAAAGAATGGAACTTTTGACCTGGCATTATGACCAATTCATTTAACAAACATCAGATTTATGCCATGAAAAATAGAATCCAACTGGTTTCCCAGCGGAAGGAAGATAGTTTGCTAAAAAAGCCACAAGAGGGAGTCAAGAATTACTTTACAATGTTAAAAACTAAGCTTGTGAGCATCTATCTCACATGCAGAGAGCAGTAAAGATAGCACAGGCAGAATTGGAAGATGATTCCAGGAACTCTCAGTGCTATCTGGCTTAAGAACATTTTCCAGTGCTCTCACGGGACTTTAGATACTGAAGCATATTAATTATTCAGCTGCTTTTTTTCCTCAGTGAGAGAAGCAACTTAAATCTATACAGAGAGATAATTTGCATACAACATCTTTCTTCCCTGTCTCTATAAGGTCCCATTTTGTGCTGCTACATTGAAAAGCTCTTTGTCTGCACTGGAACATCACCCCAACACAAGCTGCATAACCACTGAATGTTAGGAGATGTATCATCAATCTGATAGAGTTGACTACTGTTGTGACCCATCTAACCACAGAACCGACAGCTACACAGCCTCCTTCTGCAGTAAAGACAGGTTCTGTCAGATGTTCCCATGCTACCACACTCTGCTTCCCTCCAGCCTGGACACAGAGCAGGGATGCAAACAAACAACACAGGCAAGCAGGTCCTCAGCTTGACAAATCCCTGCTAGTGCTCACAAAGTGCTGTAGGGAAGGAGCAGTCAGACTGGTGCCAGAGCTGGAAAGAGGAGCCAGAAAGGGACATATAGGCTACATATGCTACATTGCCTCGAACCTACCAGGCACCTCTCTGCAGGTTTTGCCAGAGCCCAGGCAAAGACAGGAGCACAGAAAAGGTGACATTAGTCTCACAGTCTCCAAAAGATTATTTTTCTCCTTTTTTCTCATTCTGTATTCCACTCACTGATCAGGATGGCAGGACTGGCAGGACCAGTGCTGTACTGACCAGGCCTGGCTGTTGCTTCAGGGATGTAAAGCCTTTTGTGTTAGACATGTTGAAGTTCTGGGGGGGGAGGTGTCTTTATTTTGGGTTTTCTTTCACTGAAAGTCTGTGTTTTCCTATCACTGTTGTTCTGGTGTGTGGCCACACAAAGGTGTTCTCTGGTACTGCTGCTCTGAATTCCCATTCTGTCCTCACTAGGACTTACCCTGACCTGAGCCAGAGGAGTGAGGAATTTATATTCACTTGTCAACACAGATCTGCTTAGGCTAAAATTTGCCTATTCCATAAGATATGAAAAAAAAGGTGACTGATAAAGTCAGATATGCAGGAAGTGTCTTTCAGGTAATTGCTTTCCTTTTAAAATATCTTTTCCTATACTTCATTAGTTGGTATGTGACAGGTTTGTGGCAGTGCTGCTGGATCTGGGGGTTGAAACAGACAGGCAGCTGAATATGAGCCAGCAGTGTGCCCAGGAAGCCAAGGAGGCCAAAGGCATCCTGGCTTGAATTAAAAAAGCTGTGTTCAGCAGGAGGAGGGAAATGATTGTCCCCTTGGACTTGGCTTTGGTGAGGCCACACCTCGAGTATGGTGTTCAGTTTGGGGCACTGCAATATAAGAGAGATGTGGAGGTGCTGAAGTGAGTGCAGAGGAGGGCAATGAAGCTGGTGAAGGACCTGGACAATAAATTTATGAGGAGCAACTGAGGAAGCTGGGGAAGTTTAGTTTGAGGAAGAGGAGGCTGAGGAAGAGACCTCATTGTTGCCTACAAGTACCTGAGGGGACATTGTGGAGAGGCTGCTGCTGGGCTCTTCTCACAGGAAATTGGAGACAGAACAAGGGGAAATGGCCTCAAGCTGAGGCTGGGGAGGTTTAGATTAGATACTAGGGAAGAAATTTATCATGGAAAGAGTGGTCAAATACTGGAATGAGCTGCCCAGGGAGGTGGTGGAGTCACCCACCCTGAATATGCTTAAGAGTCATTTGGATGTGGTGCTCAGGGATATGGTTTAAGGTGAATCTTGTAGAGTAGGGTTATAGGTTGGGCTTGGTGATCCTGAGGGGTTTTTCCAACCTGGATGTTTCTGTGATTCTGTGATAACTGTGCTAAAGGATTTGTTTCAGTCTTTGGGCAGGCCTGATTGCCATTTTGCCCCTCTGTGCATTTGCTTTAGCACTCAGGTAAGCATTTCTGCCTTCATTCACAAGCACACCTGAAATAAGTTTGTCTGTGGCTGTGAGGAAAACCAGCTGAAGTGTTTCTCTGGTGGAGCTGCTAAATCTCTGCGGATGACACCAGCTGTTCTTAGAGCAATTGTTAGTCCTAGATCAGCACCTCTCAAGTCCCGGTGACATTTCTGCAGGCTATGTAACATTTTTTTTGCTGACTGTGTCTGGGATCCCAGCTGTGAATGTGCCAGAGAAAGTAGTGCTATTGTCTTTCCACTTCCTCCTCAGCAGCAAGCAAGGGCTGTGTCAGACCCCACTGGTGTGCTGCTGTCTAGGAAGGAAATCAAATGTTCAGCACCAAGGTTTCCTAAGGTGATTATGCAAAGCTTGGCTACAACTACTCAGGAAAGGGGTGGGGGTTGGTGGGGGGAGGTTGGGGAATGTATCACTGCATAGAAGTAGCAGATGATTGTCGTTAATTGAATGCGTGTATTTGGCAACAAGGAAAGATAGTACATACTGTGCTATAACACAGCAGATGGCTTCCCAGAGAGACTCTTCTGTACATATTAATACGTTGGGAACAACACCAGACTAAGCAAACGCAGAGGAATTTTCTTGAGACCTAATGGAAGTTAAATATCCTCATCTCAAATTTCTCCATTCTCAGAATGTGTCTTGTAACCTGTTGAGTCCAAAAATACATGTTTAGCATGTGTGTGCAATAAAGGTGCCCCACGTCTACTCCTTAAAGCAAAAAAGGCTCCCTCTAAGAGCACTGCTAAGGAGGGCGCTCGTAAAGTGTGGCCACTTCAGTATAGAAAGTGCCACCCGAGAAACAGTTCATTTGCCACGCTGTTTCTTTACCAGGGCAAGTGAAATGGACCTATCTTGGCAAAAGGATGACCAGGATTAGTTTTCTCCAACAGGAAATAACTTCCTCTGGGAAGTATAAAATAGGCTGCATGGTGATAAGGTAGCTTACAGACAGATTCGATTGCTGGAGGAGAGGACAAAGACCTGTGATTTCTCCTTGGACTGCAGGTTATGTTCAAGTGAGTAAATTAATGAATACTGGGGAAGGCTTTTGTTTTTACCTCTGTCTCACAAAGATGATCTTGTAGGACTGTGGTCTTGCAGCTAAGTCCATCACGTGAGATGAAAAAAAAAGAATCAGAATCATGAGTCTGACACTGGAAGCACTGTAAGTAGAAATCCTGAAGGTGCTGTCGTGAGAGTTAATGCAGCCTCTCGAGGGGGAGCTCTTGAAACTATTAGAGGAACACCTCTCATGAAAAACCTAGCTTCATAAAAGCCTGCCTTGATAAAGTCTGAGGGTAAACCTGCTTCTTACGTTTTCCCTCTCACCTAGACACTGTGTATTATTTTTCTTTATCCCTATTGCTTTAATTGGTGAGAAGGAAATAATCTGATGTGGCAGACTGGATTTTTAATGCTGCCAAGCATGGCTGTTCCTGTTTTTCCTCAGGTTCATGTTACTGCTAATGCTTGGGCCTTACTTCTCTGTGCCTGTCTGTCCCTGCACTTCCACAAAAGAGGCTGGCTTGCAACACCCATTACCTTATTCTTTGTGCCTGAAAGGGGTACATCATTTCTAGAACATTTGAAATTGTTTACAGAAAAAAAGGAGTGCAGTTAAGGGAGCAGCTAAAAGAGGTTTCACATCAACTGTCTAAAGGTTAACATCCAGTGAGTGTTGCATGCAACACAAATATCCCTAGATGTAACCACACCATTCTCTCTTTTTGACTATAGGCAGAAGTATGTTAAGGTAATTACAACCCAGTTGCTACAGGGAATTAACTGTATTGATTGGAGAACTAATTTTATCAGCAGATACCACAGGAAAACACTCAATAAGGTGCTAGTAGTGCTCAATGTTCATTGAAACGTTACGAGTGCGATCCCTCCGAATCGGCAGCTGTGACCAAGAACCAATGCTAAAGGGGGGAAACAGTGCTAATGTATTCCCATGAAGGGCTGCTCACCTCTTGACTTCTAGGTATCGAACGTGCTTAATCTTAACAGGTCATAAATAATGTGCGTTGCACCCTGCCGCTGGCTTCTAGCCATGACTTTTAATCCTGTACACATTACACTTTAGGAGGAAGCAAACAAGATAGGAAACTCAGAAGCCATTTGCTTGCTTGCAGTATAGGTTTTGCCACTTAATGGGAGTGCAGCCCAGACAGCAGGGGAAGTGCCTGTACTGTGAGAGTGCAAACGGCAACCAACAGATTCTCAGTCACAAAACCTCTGCAGAACATGCCCAGTGCAGACAGGAAAGGTCCTTCGTCTATCACAGAAACTGATCACCTCAGAAGGTTTTAATTCAGATGGTGTTTAGTGCAGGATTCCTGTGGCTTGTAGAGTCCCTTCACACACATTCATATAAATAAGAAATGTTTTCTGTGAAGAGTAATCACATTAATAGTGAAGGGAAAATAGTGTTTAGCCAATATTCCACCTTAGTTCTGTTTCTGGGGGATAACAGTGAGAAAAGAAACAGAAACAGATTTGTTTGCTGTGGATGGAATGGTGATGTCTTTATTAGGTTGAAGGAAAAAAATAAAAGGTTACAAAATCCTCTCTGTCTCTGATAACTGGTCAGAATCTCTTGTTCTCTTTAGTCATAGAATCATAGAATCAACCAGGTTGGAAGAGACCTTCAAGATCATCCAGTCCAACCTGTCACCCAGCCCTAGCCAATCAAATAGACCATGGCACTAAGTGCCTCATCCAGGCTTTTCTTGAACATCTCCAAGGATGGTCACTCCACCACCTCCCTGGGCAGCCCATTCCAAAGCCAATCACTCTCTCTGGCAACAACTTCCTCCTAACATCCAGCCTATACCTCCTCCAGGCACAACTTGAGACTGTGTCCCCTCGTTCTGTTGCTGGTTTTGTGGGAGAAGAGACAAACCCCCACCTAGTCATTGTTAAAAGCAACAGGTTTACTTCTGAGCCTGTTATTTCACAGTAACTACAGAGTATAGTGTCTGAAACAGCATTTCTCAGGGGTTGTGCAGAGTTGCACACCTAGAAAAGCAGTTTCGTTAAAGGCATCATATTTCATAGCGTGTTGACACGACAGAAACAAGTCCCACACTCAAACCAGGAAAGCATTAAGGGTGCTAAGGAACATGTGTCTATGATTCCTAGCAGAAAGACCCTGCGATGCTTTCTCTCTCACAGCAACTCAACACAAGAATCCTGCATTTAGAAACTGCCTATTCCGAACACCACTAGATGGCATCGAACGCCTGCCAATGGAGCCAGCTGGGCAACCAGCAGGCGGTTCCCATCCTCTGTGAGGCCACTATGAAATAGTTACCTGTCACAATGATGCTCTCTGTTTATTTATTTATTCATTTGTTTAGTTAGTTATTTCCTTCAAATGTTGCCGGATTGAGATTAGTGAACTTCAGCAGTTTTGAATAAATCCAACTTCAAGAAATTCTTTGTCTAAAAAACACTAAATTGAGCAGCGGTGTTGATCTGTTCGAGGGCAGCAGGGCTCTGCAGAGAGATCTAGACAGGTTAAATGTATGGGCTGAGGACAATGGGATGAAGACCAAGTGCTGGGTCCTGTGCTTTGGTCACAACAACCCTAAGCAATGCTACAGGCTTAGAGCAAAGTGGCTGGAAAGTAGCAAGGTGGAAAAGGATCTGGGGGTGCTGGCGGACAGCCAGCTGAGCATGAGCCAGCAGTGCATCCAAGTGACCAAGGTGAAGGGCATCCTGGCCTGGATAAATCACAGTGTGTCCAGCAGGAATTGTCAAGTGGCTGCAGCCCTGTACACCTTTTGACACAGCTTTGCATGATCAGTACTCAGTGTCCAGTCAGGATGATTTGGAAGGAAAAATCCATAGGACAGCAAAGAAAAACGGGCTAGTTTCTCTCAGGAGCAACAGATGAGCTGTTTAATAAGGCAGTCCTGGCAAGTGTATTATGCCAGGTGTGTGAGAACATTGCTATTGTGAAGGCTACAGTTCCTCTCCTATGACCCAGAACAAGGTGCCAAGAACAGAAAGAGCTGGACATAAATTAAATGTGATGTCTCCACAAGGTGATGCAGCTTTACTGCACTGGCTACATCACACACATAAGTGTGTCGTGGTCTAGTCTTTGTGGACAGACTCAGACAAAGAGGAAGAGAAGCAAGTAGTCCTCCACTGCGGCTGTGCTTGGTTTTGACATCAGACAAAGTAGCTATGGGAGATTCAAAAATACAGTATTAGGCTTATTTTTCCTACCAGATGTAAGATGAACTCATTTTCATTCTAAAATGCTTACACGCTGCTGTTTTCCTCAAGAAAGTTCTGATTCAGCTCATAAAGGACAGGTCTTCCTACCAAAAGAATCCACTGAGAATGATGATTCTTGCACTGGGAATTAAGATATATTTTACTGAACATGTGGAATGACAACATAATGACAATTCCAGCTTCACTAGTCCCCAGTAGAAAAGAGGCAGATTAACTGTCTCCAAAACTGGCTAGTTTTATGTACACTTCCCCACACTTCCCCCGGAGACATGGTTGAGCACTCAACTGGTCTTGTTGACTGAAAGAGAATCCCCTCCGATTTTTGTTCCTGGGGACTGCTGAGATGAAGCTCAGAGGAACAACTACCTGACTGTTAAAGCACTTTGCCAAAAGGCTGGTGTTTAGCTTCTCTTAAACTGGTTATAACCTGCAGCTTCGGGTCTCATTAGCATCTTGATGGTTAGCAGCAGAAAGCAGCACAGCAGTGATCAAGTAGAAAGTTCAAACTTTCTGCAGACAAAGACCTTTCAAAACACTTTTTTCTACTGGTTGAAAACAGTAGATGGAAATAAGAGGTGACTTATTCTGCTCTTTTTGAAGATTTATATGGCAGATCTACCTTTTCCTTCATAACTTTTTTTGATGGACTGATACCAAATTACTTTGAAAAGGTTGCATTTATTGCTGCAACCAGTTCACAGTTCAGCTAAATCTTGGGCTCTGCTGTGGTGCCAGGAAGAGATTACAGAGACAGAAAGTTCAGGGGTTTGCCTCTTTCTCCCCATCAACAGATATTTGCTCCAGTATTCCACCTGCTATATCCCTGTGCTGATGCCTACCTCAAAAACCTTTCTCCTCAGCAATAACAACTAGATCCTCCACTAGTATTCAAGCACTGAAACATGGAGAGAGGGCTGGAACTGTGTTATGATGATATGTGACATGTGGAGCATTTGGAAAACAAAAGTACAGACAACAAACTGCCCTCTTCGTCTCAACTGAAACACATGAGCAAAGAAATAAATCTTACCTAGGGTGCACGTATTTGAAATTGAAACCTTTGTATTTACTGATGCAAAAACTCAGCAGATCATAGAATCATAGCATCAGAGTTGGATGGGACCACAAGAATTGTCCAGTTCCAAACCCCCTGCCATGGGCAGGGACATCTCACACTAGATCATACTCTAGAGCTTCATCCAGCCTGACCTCAAACTCCTCCAGGAATAGGGCCTTGAACACCTCCCTGGGCAACCCATTCCAGGCAGCAGGAAGAGCTGTAGATTCCTTGCTTTTGGTCTTTAATTAATATCATCTCCCTGCCTTTGCTTTCTTTGCACAGCAGCAATACTTCAAAAACATTAAGTGAAGGTTGAAATCCATTTTCTGTTTAACTTGGCCTTTGTTGGTCAGAGTACCAGATACCAGCCATGTAAAAACCCTAACGTCCTCCAAAGCAGCATCTTTAAAACCTTGATATTGCTGGTTTGAGGCTCTTGGGTGGAGGGCACATATATGGTATGTCTGTATTATTTTCCCTTCATCTGTTCATGAAACACTTAGGCACACTCAGTCAATATCGTCTTGATACATTTGAGGACTCACAGCCAGCTCCTTGTTGGCTGGATCAATATGAAAGCAAGGCAGACTTTTGAGGGCCGAAGGGCTTTCTAGTCTAGAAGGAGCTAAACCTAGAGAAATAAGACCACTGAAGCGCAGAGCCTTCTTTCAATTAGTCATGTTGAATCACTTAAGCATATTTTTTCCTAACTCTACATACTTTAGGGTTGGTGGGTTGTTGGTTTTGGTTTTTTTTTTGCTTTTCAACAGGACAGTGTAGCCAAATTAAACAGAAATTACCATACTTATTAAATGGCAATTAGGGTTTGTTTGCTGCATTGCATTTCTCTCAAATTAATTTACTATTGCTGTCCTGGTGAACAGTTAAACCATTTGATATGGTTGAATGTGCACATTAATATAATTTAAAGAGCATAATGATTACCCATTTTATTACTTCTGTATTGTAATGCTGAATTAATTTATGCCAGTTATAGTTGATTATTATGCTTATTAACATCAGTAAGTACTCTTTAACAATCAGCTGAGATCTAACACTAACTGCCTTGTTAGAGCTAAATTAAATGCTGGAGACACTCTGCTCGCTCTGTTACCCTATCCAGTTTCAGTGCAGTTTTCTTCCTTGTACCTAGTAACCACAGAAGCTGGATTAGCTGCAGCAATTATATGCCTCATTAGCAATAAACAATACTAGCTGGCTGCTGGTGGTTATTGTGCCACAGGTGCACATAGCCATTACAGCTGTCTCAGCAGATAGAGGGGGATACAGCTAAACCTTCTCTCTCTGGAGTGGCTAATCTCCAGTAAATAGAAGGCATTTCAGCCTGCTAATGATGAGGCAGGAGGCACAATCTTGACAGGCTCCAAAAAGTGCTGCAAAATAAGGCAAAGTAAATAATAATGATACAAAAAATGATGGCTGCTGCATGTGATGGCTATCACATAGCTGTGATACTCATAGTTCATGTAAAGTATGTGCAAACTGTCTTTTCTATGTACTTGGCTTTTGCCTATACCACATAGCTTCATGTGAATAAATATTGCCATTTCTAGCTACATGAGATCAATTTATCTGCTGAATAAATGTAAGGCTGTTTAACTAGAGAAGTCAGAGTGCTATCAGAACTTTAAAGATGTGACAGACCTTGTAGAAGTTTTCTCCCTTTCAGGAAAGGGTCTTGGTGCAGAGCATGGTTCCTTCTCCAAACCCTTCTTGCCTTCATTTTCCTCATTTTCCTCAGTGAGAAATAAAATAATAAACTAATGAGAAATAATGAGGAAAAAAATAAACTAGTGAGAAATAAAAACAAAACCTAACATGGTCTATAGTGAGAAACGATGCAGATGAAAGAGGCTTTGCTGAAGGTACCATGATGGATGATGGTGCAGAGATAGTAGCAGAGCAAAGACTCAGGTGATCCCACATGTTCCTGACACCTTAGTAAAGCCAAACTAGCAACTTGTGGCACAGCCAGGACCCTGAAACAGAGCCTTCTCCTCTCCAAAATGAACCCCAACTCTCTCAGCCTCTCCTCACAGAAGAGGTGCTCTTGCAAACAAAAGTGTAGGAAAAAAAATATGCCATCCAAAATGAAACAGTAATCACACCTATTAAATGCTCAATTTAATGGGTGCTTTGATCCAGCAGAGGGAAACTGGATAGTGAAGGAAGCAAGTGGGGAAGAAGTGAAAGGATGTTTATGGAAAATGCACTGGCACCATGTTTTCAGGACAGGATGTTCAGGGTATTTTTTGTTTAAGGTGATAAAGATGATCAAGAGGAAAAACCTCCTGCTTTCTGAATTTTGTTAGAGAGATGTCATGGAAGGTTTGAGACTTGAAGTTTGGCTATAGCTCTGTCTGCCACCACGAGCACAGAGCAGCTCTTTCACTCTGCATGCAGCTTTCAGACTCAGACCTGTCAAAGTTGGCAGGTCCACAGGCGTTAGGTTTTATGTGTCTCATTTTTTGGACCTAGCATAGATGCTGAGAGATCTGCCCGTACGTGACGAGCCTGCCGTATCACAAAGCCTGAACTGTGCGAAGCAGAACAGCTTTTCCCCTCGCTGTGCAGCAGAGCTGCTCTTCTGAGACACCACGGTCATTTGTCTGGGATTTTTGAACATCTGGTAGCCCAGGCCCCTAGCCGTCTCCAAATCCAGCACTCTACCATCAAGACCCAGAAAGCTGGCAAGTGTGAAACTTTTTTTTTCTCTTGTCCTGAGAAAATGAGAGTTTTCTCACAATTCTTTTAAAATGCTACATTCATTGCTGGCCTCGGAACATCTGCTCTCAGCTGGAGCAGAGGGGACACCAGATTGCTGCTACTGGGTGTTTAATTCAGGTATATCATTCCCCTGAGGAGAAAGCGTGCTGCCAGCTGTTGCCTGGTAGTCTCCTGACTTGTTTTTTTAATACATCATATTCACAGACTACTTCATCCTCTGGTGTTTGTCTAGAAGCCAAAATATGACTTGGACCTATTCTGGCCCCAGTGTGATTAGATTCTGCAGTGCCCTCCCTCTGACGAAATGCCCAGATTTCAATTTTAGCTGGCTAAATCCCATTGAATATTTTCCAGTTGTCATGTGAACTCCAGATGTTTCAATGAAGATGAAAATCTTGTTAGGCAGACTATTGCCACTGGGTCTTGCCTTTCTGCTTGCCTTTTTGTTACGTAATCTCTTTCCTTAATATGTGAGGAGCAGATGGAACTTTGTGGGTCAGGCCATCGGATTCATACTGAAATCAGTCCACCAAAGTCAGGCCATGTTACCCACCTTGTGTGTCAGCCTTCTTCTCTCACTCCTTTCATTTTATTCCTAGTTTTACAGCAGCAGCTGCTGGCTTCAGCTGAGATGAGGCTCTCAGTATGTTAAGCACAAGATAAATGGATAAAAAAGACTGCCACTCTTGCAGAAAGTTCTGATCCAAGCAGTGTAAGTCCCAGAGATGTCCTCATGCCCAGCGATTTCTTTGCTCCTAATTTGTCCTTGTCTTTATTTAGAGTCAGAAGCATAAAGTGAAACATGCAGCATCCTCTGACAGGTCTGCAGCAGGACATAGCATTGAAATGCTGCCTGCTTTGAGATTTCAGTTCCGTGTGGTTTTATTTGTGTGCCCACTTCAATCCAAGGATGGTAATATTTCAAAATGAAAATTGTATGATGCACTTTGCTCCTAAGCAAGGCAGTGTTTAATGATGTCTCCCCACCAGCTTGCAGCCTGGATGCATTTCCAGTCTCAATTCCAAAAACAACCCAAAAAAGAAAAGGGCAGAGTCTGGCTGTTGAACGCTGTGCACTCCTCGTGCTCTCATAGGCACACTGCAGGCCTTCCTGCAAGCTGCCTGATTGACAGGTTACTGCAATCTTCGGAGACAGAATGACAGAGATGTGTTCAGAAAGAGTTTCATTTAGTGTGTCAGAAATAAAAGCAGCCCTTGAAATCTCTTGGGGGTGGGGGTGCACACTCTGGTTTGTCTGGTTTGATGAAACTCTGTCCCTTTCTCTCCCTCCGGTCAGCACCCTTATATTTCAATGCTCTGTGCCTTCTCAATTCCTCCTGGGATGATTTTATTTACATATTCTAATGTGAAGTAATGAAGGGAAAGGGATGTTATGCAAAGCAATTGCCTCTCGTCCTCCTCTCCTGAGTGCAAGGGCCAAGCACATTTCCTGCCATCTGTTTAACTCCATCTCCTGATGCTCATAATGAACCTGGCAGTGCTGGGCAGATGGAAATAACTGGCAGGCATAGCTGTTTACTTGTAATGGCAGCCCTAATTTGTTAGACTTGCCAGGCAGGTCCCCAGTGGTCAGATATTTCATAGTGATGGAGAGTTATTAAAAGAGCTCAGGTGAAGAAAGCTCTTCCCAGCATATGGGCCTGAGCTGAAGGCTGAGTTTTGCCACTGTGCCAAACAGCAGCAGAGCTTGACACTGCGATTAGCTGAACCAGGGCCAGGCTCGCTGACCTTGTCTGGTGGCAATTCTCATGTGGTCCCAAACTGACCTGGGATTCGTTAGCTGTACCACCATCTGCCACAGATCATATTTATCTCAACTTAAGACCTTGCTAAAGAAGAAAAGGAGAAATGTGATTAGTTTTTTTGTGTGTGTTGGCTACAAGAGCAACACTGTGCCTGGTAAAAGGCACGCAGGCGGCTATGGCACTGAAAAAGCCTTTATTAGAGAAGGATAACAGAATAAAATGGGAATGTTGTGAAACACTCTAGAGGTTGCTGCTTTGCTTCTCTTTCTACAGCATTAATATNAGGAAAAACAGAGAGAAATAAATATTTAGTGTTTAAAGAAAAACAATGAAAGCAGAATGAGAGATAATTAGAGAACCTTAGAGTCATGTCTTACATGGCACTTATAGGAAGAATCGTTTCCCTATTACAGGATTATTTCCCCCTTTTTAAAATTCACCAGTTGGGGACAATGTTTGCCAGTCTCACCAGACCTGAGGTAGATTATGGTTCAAATAAAACAAGAACAGAAAAGATTTAGAGGTCTGACCAATCTCTCATCCTTCAGCCAATTCCGTATTTTGCAATCATATTTTAAAATACTTTGTAAGAGATGAATATGTTATTCAGAAATGATGCTTCTGAAGTGGATACAGAGAAGCCTTGGGATTTTTTTTCTGGTCTAAAGCCTGTATTTCTCTGTGTAGATGCACATTCACTCGTGCATGACAACACACTTGGCATTTCCTCTGTTCTAGGCTTCCCAGTTGGAGAGGGACAGGGAACTACTGCTGAGAGTCCAACAGAGGGCCATGGAGATCGTAGAATCACACAATGGTTTAGATTGGGAGGGACTTCAAAGCTCAACCAGTTCTAACTCACCCCCATAGGCAGGGACACCTCTCACTAGAGCAGGTTACTCAAGGCCTCATCCAACCTGGCCTTGAACACCTCCAGGGAGGGAGCAGCCACAACCTCCCTCGGCAACCTGTGCCAGTGTCTTACCACCCTCACTCTAAAGAACGTCTTCCTAACATCCAGTTTAAATCTCCCCTCTTCCAGTTTAAACCCATTCTTCCTGGTCCTGTCATTACAAGACCTTGTGAGCAGTCCCTCCTCAGCACTCTTGCAGGTCCCCTTCAGATACTGGAAGGCCACTCCAAGGTCTCCTCGAAGCCTTCTTTTCTCCAGGCTGCAGAGCCCCAATTCTCACAGCCTGTCCTCATAGAAGAGCTGCTCCAGCTCTCTAAGCATCTTTGTGGCGTCCTCTGAACTCACTCCAACAGTTCCATGTCCTTCTCATGTTGGAGGCTCCAGAACTGTACACAGTAAGATGGTGAGAGGACTGAAGCATCTGTAATACAAAGACAGGCTGAGAGACATGGGGCTGTTTAGCCTGGAAAAGACAGGGCTCTGAGCACACTGAGCTAGCTGAGGATGCCCCGTTTTACTGCAGAAGGGGCTGGACTAGATGACCTTCAGAGGTCTCCTCCAACCCAGACCATTCTATGATTCTATGACAAGAATAAACCTTTTAAAATAACCACGGGCTGCAATGGTGAGCCAAGAGAGCAGAGAATCTTCATATTTCCACAAGGTTTTATTTTTAAAGAAAGAGTTTGGCACTAAGACACTGAACAATCATATGACTGAGTGCCTTCAAGTTACACAAGCTTTTCCACTTTGTTACCTCACAAGTCAGGCAGAGGACATTGCTATATTAGACCTTTGGGTGTTATTCCAAGGTCAAGAATCTTTCTATGGCAAATATGCAGCTAAGTGTTACGGTAACAAGCCCAGCAGAAACAATATAGAGGGTTGGGACATAGATGGAAAATATCTTTCACATTCTTAAAGGAGAAAATAGCAGAAAAAGCTGGCCACTGCCAAATGTTTTCCCAGATGTGATAGATTTCTACTTGTGCAAGAACTGCCTGGTGTTATTTTATGTACAATAGACAGCAAATGCTACTTACAGAGAAACTGAGTTTGCTGTCACAAATGGCTACAAAGAGGTTACTTCGTTTTCTTCTCTTTATTAGTTACTTCACCACTTAAAAATAGTGTCATTTGGGACAGGACTTAGTTGCAAGCATCAGCTCTGCATCACTGATGGAGGGGTCTAACTGCAGGTAGATCATAGAATCATAGAATCAACCAGGTTGGAAGAGACCTTCAAGATCATCCAGTCCAAACTAGCACCCAGCCCTGTCCAATCAGCTAGACCATGGCACTAAGTGCCTCATCCAGGCTTTGCTTCAACACCTCTAGCAAAAGTGACTCCACCATCTCCCTGGGCAGCCCATTCCAATGCCAATCACTCTCTCTGCCAACAACTTCCTCCTAACATCCAGCCTAGATGTCCCCTGGCACAAGTTGAGACTGTCCCCTTGTTCTGTTGCTGGTTGCCTGGGAGAAGAGCCCAACCCCACCTGGCTACAGCCTCCTTTCAGGTAGCTGTAGACAGCAATGAGGTCTGCCCTGAGCCTTCTCTTCTCCAGGCTATGTCATGGAGGGCCCATAGGCCCAAAAACAGACTTGCATATGCCTTGCCCTGCCTGGACATGTTTTTCCTCCTTCTAATCAGGGGTGAGCACATGGCCAGCACAGAGGGGCACAACGGGCCTGGTGCCACGTGGAGTCTGGCCTGCCCAGGCTTTAGGTTGTGTAAGCCCCACATGCGCAGCTCACACTTGCCGGGTGCTAGGCCCATGTGAGCCCCATATTTGGAAGAGTCCAGGCCTGTGGCTCCTTGCCTATTATGGCAAGGTTGGCTGACTGCAAGCCTGATTGGTTATTGGTGGCCAATGAGACCACTGATCTCGGCCCACAGTTAATAAATAGAGGTGCATTCACGTGGCAGCATTCCTCTTTCGCTCGCCGGTGCATTCACTTAAGCCTGTCATTACGGGGCTCAGACTCCCCGTGCAGCCGTGCATCCCACTGCATGCCCACTGCCTTATTGCCTGCTGTGTGCCATCGCCACGAGATACCAGGAGCAGACCTATTTGTCTGCACGGGATCGTCTTCCCTCTGACCCGCCAGCAAATCCTGCCTACAGTTCCCTGGAGACATTAGCCGGAGGGACCCAGCAGCAGACGCTCAGAGACTGTTGCCCCCAAAGCCGGGAGTATTCCAGCCTTGGAGTCCACGGGCAAAGACCCTAAGGAGTTGGACACTTTACAGAGGCTGTGGTGTAGCCCGGAGGGTGATTTATAATTAATCAAAATAGTGAGTAAATATCTCTTTAATTTCTGTTGTGCCTGCTACAGCTTTCAGCCCACTCTGCTGGGCGAATAGTATATAGACCCCAAGCGGCAGTAGCTGCGGGGAAAACTCTCTCTGTTAATAGTTCTATGCTAGTCATTGTAATATAGTTACTAATAAGCCGTTTGTGATAGTTCCCATAAGGTCTTTCATAACCGTGAATGAATCCATTTTAATACTAATTATAGTGGTTAGGGGCTGTTGAGAGTTGAGAATATTGAGTTTAATAAATATATATTTTTATACAACTGTCTCGCACCGATTGATTTCTCCCCTTTGCCACAAACGGGCGATAAGGGCAGAATTCCCCTCCGCAACAGGCTAAACACCCCCAGCTTTCTCAGCCTGTCCTCACAGAGATGTGCTTCAGGCCCCTCACCAGCTTTGTCACCCTTCTCTGGACATGTTCCAGTATCTCAACATCTCTCTTGAATTGAGGAGCCCAGAACTGGGCACAGGACTCAAGGTGTGGCCTGAACACTGCTCAGTACAGGGGAAGAATAATCTCCCTTGGCCACCTGGCCACACTGTTCCTGATCCAGGCCAGGATGCCATTGGCTCTCTTGGCCACCTGGGCACACTGCTGGCTCATGTTCAGCTACTATCTACCAGTACTAAACCATGTGAACTAAATTGTAGTCAGTCCTGAAATATGCTTAGTATCAGTTACTCATTTCTCTTACCTGTGGCAAATGTCAGATGGAATACAAAGTATCAGTGGTCAATTATAATTATTTCCTTGTGAATACGAGTCAATGAATGTGATACTTTTCACATTCAGGATCATGCTAATAAGGTAGATTGATGCTTTTAGGACTGCTGGATTGTGGTCTCTGTCTGAAGGGGTTTTTAGGAATACCAGCCATGAGAAAAGATCTCTAAAAATTAGTGCAGGTAGATGCAAACATACTGGGAAGGATTCAGCAGAAATTATATGACTACTCCATAAAGACTACTTAAGAATGAGCTACCCAATAGAAGCAGCCTTTCATTTAAGGTGCCTGATTAATTTCTTCATTATTATGGGGGTTTTTTTGCAAGTTGGTCAGATCTATGTTCACGTTTCTGTGTGTCAATTTCGCTTTAAAAGCAAACATTTTTCTTCATTACCAGTTCAGCTTATATAACACTTCTGACAAATTTCATTTATCATCATTATATGTGTGTGTGTATATATATCTCACCATAATTATTAGTAGATATTCAGGGCACTGACTAAATGACAAGAATGTGGTTTTCTTTGTGAGTTTATGAGGTTGGCTTGCACTGGACATATAAATCACTCCTCATGCAATTCAGCCCAGTGTTATTAGACAGTGGGACTAGTTATTAAACAGTTGATGCAAGAGATGTCAAGGCTTGTGAGTGAACTCAGAAAATTAAGGTATTTATAAAACTAAATATCTTAATAATCCATGCATTGCAAGTTTATAGAAGTGCTCCATTATTTTTGATGTTGGTGTAAGATACATTGGTCCAGCAAAAGCTGCACATTAAGTATGGAGAAGTTACAGTCATGACCCTAAGGCTCACACGCTGTTTCATGGTGATTAAGCTGCTTCAGTGCAACATAGTTCTACTCGAAATCCTACTGAATATTGCTTAACAGGGAAGAGAATTATAGAATCAACCAGGTTGGAAGAGACCTCCAAGATCATCCAGTCCAACCTAGCACCCAACCCTAGCCAGTCAACCAGAACATGGCACTAAGTGCCTCATCCAGGGTTTTCTTGAACACCCCCAGGGACGGCGACTCCACCACCTCCCTGGGCATCCCATTCCAATGCCATCACTCTCTCTGGGAAGAACTTCTTCCTAACATCTAGCCTATACTTCGGTACAGCACTATTAAAAAAGGAGTTTGGCAGTATCTCTGTAATATTCTAAAAAGCAAAGAAAGTGCCTAGCAGCTTTCATTAAGATATCTGAATATTTATTTGTGAATTATTAAGAAAATGTTTTGGTTTTTTTTTTCTCTCAAAAAATAACAAGGAGTATATTTTCAATAATTTCTACATGAGTGTTCTTAACTTCTCCCCAACTTTTCATTCCTGTTAATACCTCCCCACAATTTGTCACGTAGCATGGAAAGTGATAGGACCCGTCCCAGTCTGAAGCACAGAGAGATTAAGGAAAGAGGTAGCCAATAGTCAAATATCTTTTATTTTCCTTTGCATGCTTTTGTTCTCTGTAGGGATTCGAACAACTGAATTGACCTGAATGTCTAATCTATAATAGCTTTTTCATTGCATTGACAGTTGTTTTCCTAAGTATCCCCAAATGTTAATCAATTGTTCTGTAGGAACTTTTTCACTCCCACATATGTTGAAGAGGAAGGATATAGACTCTAAATTGCAACTTGAATACCCATACAAAAAAAGAAAACCAAGTGTATATCACTCATCACAGGTGGTGAATGTGAAAGTTGATAAAAACAGGGAACCAGAGGCCAGAGAAAGAGAAAAGGAGAGGAAATATTCCTTGGATAGATTCAAGCTGGTCAGTCACATCTCAAAGCAAATTGTCTTCTCCCTCTGAGGCTGCAGTCTGAGTATCCAATTGTTGACAGTTTGTATCATTCCATATTCTTGGAAAGACAAGGTGCAGAGGTGCAGATGTCCCTTCCTTTACAAGAACTGTAAGAAATCTTAATTCATCTGCAGCACAGTTGGTTTTAAGACCACCACATCAGCTACATAAGAAATAGGCTCAGGATTTAGCTCATGTATCCGAGGGGAAAAAATGTTATCTCATACTTGTAGACTTTCTTGTGATTTGTGGCAATATTTGAATCCCACATGGTATGGCACTTACATCCTGGGTTTGAGAAGTATCTCCACACTCTTTAGTGGGAAAGGTTTTGTCTCTTTCCTTAGAGCTGAATATTGCCACGAGCCAGATGTGACTGTCACTTCTTCCTAGTTAAGCTAGTCCACAAGTCTCACAGAGCAAGTTTCTAGCTTTAGTTTTGGCATTTATTCTTTATTTTCTGGTAACATAACCTGGTGATATATTTGGTAGGGCTGTTTTCCAGCACAATGCCAGCAGTATTGATAATGGAATATGATAAACTCATGTAACGATGACAACGAGGCTTGGGCGAGTAACTCTCTAAAGAAGTAGGTTGCTCTTAGGCTGCTTACTTACAATGCAACTCACTACTCAACCCTGGAGCTACCTGTGAAGTAATCCCAAGAGCTCCTAGGGTGGAGAACAGAAATATTATTTGTAAGTCAGATTTGCTGAGATCTACTAAATTTAGGCTACTCTTATAAATGTAGTACAGCTCTAGGGTTGAACTAGTCTCAATCAAATTGTCTGTCTCAAATACAGAATGTCACTGTTAGTTGCTCAGGTTGCTTGTATAGTCTATGGAATTGTTTTTTCCTCCCAGAATATTCCTCATCCTACCTATTTTGGACATCTCTCTAAAGAGATTTAATTCAGCTTTGCAGATGTCTCTATCTCTCTGATGACTGCGGCATAGGCTGAACATTTTAGTCACTGTAGTTAGAGCATACTTAAATTCCTTAGCCAGGACACCCTCTACTCCTACACATAATCATCATCTGCAACTAATTTACTTTCCACTAACGTATGACTTTATTTTTTTTTTCATTATGTTCTTTTTCTTTAATATTTCATCAGAGCATTATTCAGAGGGCAATATCCAGTGCAGACAGATGTCATAACTTGGTGAAATTACTACAGATTTTAAAGGAAGTGAGAACTACCCTTGGTAAAAGGTGCTTAAGAGACACAGATAACTTTAGATTCTGTTGTACAGAGCATTATCTATGCACAGTTGTCCTGAGGAGTGCAACTATAAACTGAGGCTTGCATGACACGAATGTGAAAGCTGGAGCTGAGGAGGAGATCCAGATATTTGGTGGACAATAGAGTCACAATAGCTCAGTTGCTCTGGAGAATAAGAAAATTCCAACAACCAGAGATAAGATGAATATTATGATGCTGATCATCTGCATCAGAAAACGGAAAGAGTATTGTAATTTCCTTTGGCAGCATGGTTAGCATAGGAGGAGTAATCTCAAAGGAACAGTGTTCTGTCTGACCATATGCATGAATAGATGGCTGTCAACTTTATACTGCATTGTCTTCAAGCTGGCATCATGCCAGCCCTCAGGCAGGCAGGAAGAAGATATATGGGGAAAGAGGTAGTCAAATTGCTTCCCTATGGCTGCTTTATAAACATACATATGTTAAACACATTTATTAGGGCAGTCATCAGCAGCAAGTGCAAAGGCCCTTCTTCTCCCTCATGAGGGATAGCTGTTGCTTACATAGGAGTGAGTAGTTGGAAGCTGGCCCAGAAATCTGGAAAGCATATTATGCTGGATTCCCCACGGAGGATCACTTTGCTGCCAACGTATCTTGCTCTGGGGTTTCGACACACCATCAATCTGGAACCTGGCAGCCACCATTCCCCAGCTCACCTCCTCTCATGCAGCGAGCAGACACAGTGCAACTATTTGTCTCAGATTGCAGCCCGGCCACTCATGGAAGGGAAGGGGGAGGAAAGGAAACAATAAGCCTCCGGCAGAGCTGTGGTCTCAGTTCTGCAGCTCCAGCAAGTTCCTCACTGCAGCAAGGAGGCCATTTGAGTGACAAGCTCGATGCTTTCCACTGGACCACAAACCGCAGCAAGTGTTGCTGTTTGCACAGCCCTGAAGAAGAGCCCAACTGGAGCTTTTAGGCAAAGTGCTGGCAACTGCTTTCCACTGTAAGCTGTGCTTTTGCAGTCTGAAGATTCCAGAGAATTTTACAAATCTCAATTAAACCTCAAGTAACTTCTACTTAGGAGTGTATCTGTTTTTTCAGAGAACATTGCACTTCTTGTGAGAAGTTACTGATCTCCTCTCCTGGAGACCCGGGCAAATGTGGATGGGACAGCAGTGATCCACCTTACATTGACCAGAGACAGTAGATGCAGTCAGGACATTCCCAGCCTGTCCCCATTCACAAAGTGGTGGGAGGCTTACAGCTTCAGTGGAGGTCGAACTGGCTGACCCTGCCCTTTCTCCTTTCTTCCTTGCTGTATTTCCATGACATATTTTCATGCATCAGCATCAGCTGGTTATGCTCTTCATTTTAGTTGTGTTGATTACTTCTGACTGACCCTCCTGAGTCTAAAGCTCCTGGCAGTGTAATTATCAGTTCGCTGTGGAGCTTCTATCCAGTCGTTGCCACAGCTGTCCAACTGCACAGTTCCACTGCTTTGGATTTAGTCCTAGCCACTTGAATATTAACATGCATTGAAATGTTTCTGTAGCTTAAGGCAAATCATTACCCTTGTCCTCTGCTTACAATAAACCTGTTCTGTCCCTCTGTTCACGCCACTTCTAAATGTTGAAAACTATGCAGAGAGATAGGCTTTGGTTGTACAAAGCATTTATGAGATTGGCCAAAGTTTGTACTTTCAATTAATCTAAAACAAAGAGTAGGAAGTGCTCCATTGGAACATGACCAAAATACTTCTGTGGCTTTGCAGTCTGTTTAGAGTTTTCCACTTCTAGTTTCACACTATGAATTGGAGTGTGAAGCCAGAGGCGAACTCATGGTGGAGGCTTAAAGCAAGGCGACACACAGGCAGAGCACAGTCCTTTGCCCATTCTTTGAGAGAGACGGGTGTGAGGTAGCTCCAGTTTGGAGCCCATCCAGTTGCATTAGCTCATGCTGTGATTGAACTAATTAGTTCTACTAAAAGCTTGAATCTGACAGTGCCCAGCTGGGGAAGGCATGGCCTGAGAAAGGTGAATCCAATTCAAACCCCAAAGTTGTAGAGTAATTCAAACTGATGTTTATTTCTTTTCTATGAAATACAAACCCGGGGGTCAGATCTGTAGTGGAGCACATTGATTTAAATCTGATGGAATAAACAGACTGCTCCCAGAGAGACTCTGGCCTTATCTCTTCCTCTTTCCAAAAGAGAAAAAGGTAAATGAAAACAATAAATTCCTGACTAAAGGTATAACACAAAATATTTTTCACTCATTTTGTTACTAGATATCACCAGTGAATTACCTAATGCTGATATATCTGTGGTGTGCATCCAAAGGCCCTGTCTAATATTTCTAAATGGTTTCATTCTGTAACATTTGCTCCTGACAGGAATCATCTCATATAATATATGGCTTACAGCAGCACAGAAATATAGAATCACAGAAGCATTCAGGTTAGAAAAGACCCTTGAAATCATCAGGTCCAACCATTAAACCTACCCTACCAAGTTCACCACTAAACCACATCTCTAAGTGCCGCTTCTAAATGAACTTTACACACCTCTGGGGATGGTGACTCAGCCACCTCCCTGGGCAGCCTGTTCCAAAGCTCAAACACTCTTGCAGTGAAAAAAAATTTCTAATGTTTGGCTTAAACCTACCTTGGTACATCTTAAGGCCATTTCCTCTTGTTCTATTACTAATTACCTGTAAGAACAGACCAGCACCAACCTCTCTATATTGCCCTTTCAGGTAGAGGACAGTAAGAGTCTCCTCTCAGCCTCCTCCTCCTCAAACTAAACAGTCCCACTTCCCTCAGCTGCCCTTCATCAGATTCATTCTCTAGGTCCTTCAGCAGCTTAGTTAGAATCATAGAATCATAGAATCATAGAATAGTTTAGGTTGGAAGGGACCTCAAAGATCATCCAGTTCCAATCCCCCCACCATGGGACACCTTCCACTAGAACAGGTCACTCAAGGCCTCATCCAGTCTGGCCTTGAACACCTCCAAGGAGGAAGTATAGGCTGGGTGTTAGGAGGAAGTTTTTCCCAGAGAGAGTGATTGGCATTGGAATGGGCTGCCCAGGGAGGTGGTGGAGTCACTGTCCCTGGAGGTCTAGTTGACTGGACAGGGCTGGGTGATAGGTTGGACTGGGTGATCTTGGAGGTCTCTTCCAGCTGGGTTGATTCTACGGTCTATGGTCTATTCTATGGTCTATCCACACTATAAAACATTGTTTTCTATGATGCTTCAAATCATTTCTATGTCACTGAACATTAGAAGAGTCCATGGGTTCCTTTGGTGCACAAAATAGTTTGTCCTTAAAACTCAAACTCATGTCAGCAAGGCTTATAAAAAGCCAGTTACTCACCTTTGGGAGAGAATTTTTGTGTCTGTTTTCTTTTTAAAGGAATCTTGAAATGAAAGCCTAATTATAAGTGACTTCATGTTGGCATGTTGTATTTTACAGCTTATAAAAGTTTCTAAAGGTGATGTTAATAAGAACCAGCTGCAGACTTGGTTTCTTTTCCACAGTTTTCTTATGCCATCCAGAAACCTATTTTTCTTTTTTTTCTTTTTTTTTTTTGTCATATGGCATTCAAATAATTGACAGAGTTGCTCTTGAGAGAGGTTCCTCAAGCATTTTCAGAACTTTCCATGAATGGGAGGCATTTCCAGACCCTAAATTAACATCCAGGCTGTCTAGGCTGATTTCAGGTACACATCCTGTGGTGCTCCATGGAGAGCTGTATATAATACACCAACCTCCCTGCTATTTTCAATTTCCTCCCCAAATCTGTGTGTCTTGTTTTGGAGAATTCTTTTTCAAAGGGTTCTTTGGAGATCTCTTTGTTTTCTACTTACATTTTTAGTATTTTTTTTTTCTCACAGAACTATCACAGGAAAAGAATTTTTTTTTAGTACCTTTCCTACAGACACATCAAACAGCTCCTTCTGCCTCAGCATCTGCCTCAGTGCTAGCGACCAGCTCACTTCTTTATCCCTGAGATGAGAGAAGAGAGCAGCTTCCCCCAAGCCCCAGGGAGGTCCCCTTGCCTCTGTGACTTCAGCTTTACATTACAAATAAGTGCTACAACTTTTCAATGCCAAAAATCTTGCTGTTCCTCTTTCCTTCCTAGCTGTTCCTCTTTCCATCTCTTCCCACCAGAGGACATTAACAATAACATTTGCTGTTTATTTATTCCACTGCTTCCATTTTTCCCTCAGTGACCAAGTTTCCTTACCCAAGCCTCACAACTGATACCAAGTTCACACCATATGTCTTGCTGCATTGTGATAGTCAGGCATTGGCTCCACCAGTCTATTTCTCTTTCACACTCCCTGGTACTCCTCAACCTTTCCCATCTCTCTTCCAGCTCTGCCACCCAGCATACCTGCTCACACAGCACACAGGCATCCTCAGGTACCAATGCAGAATCATAGAATCATAGAATGGTTTAGGTTGGAAGGGACCTCAAGGATCATCCAGCTCCAACCCCCTGCCATAGGCAGGGACACCTTCCACTAGAACAGGTGGAGTATCCCACCTGCATCCAACCTGGCCTTGAACGTCTCCAGGGAGGGAGCATCCACAACCTCTCTGGGCAACCTGTGCCAGTGTTTCCTAACTTAGATAAGTGCCTAAAATTCAGTGTATAACCTTGGAATTTACAGACTTCTGTGAAAATGGTACCAAATATTATTGTCCTTTGTTTTTTTTGTGAAACAAAATATTTTCTAAGCAATGTAAAAAATATGCAGATCTACCTTTTGGGGGTTTCCTTGACAGCAGTCACTGCATACAGGATTATTTCCCAGCATCACAACGTTCACGCTGGGTTTGTGAATATCTGCATCCGTACAGCATTCTCTCTCTCTCTCTCTCTCTCTCTCTCTCTGTATAAAACCATAGAAAATGCCTAGCAATTTTAGCTTTGAACAGTCAAATTTACATGATAGTCTAAACCTTGCAACATTCAGTTAACTGTATCATCTATTATTGTGAATTTGAGTTGGGGGACAAAAAGAAAACCAACCTTGAAAAATAGCCTTTCTTTCATAAAGGATGAATAAAAGTGTCCCGATTTGGGAGCTCCTGGCCTTGATAATTCATTCAACTTGGTTAGCAGGTAATCAAACATTTGAATATTTGGGGGGGAAAAAAAGTGACAGAAGTAATTATTTTCTCCCTTCTTCATCCCATAATGCACAAGCTTGTATCCAAGTATTTTAAAGGCCAGGTGTAGATTGCTTCTTTTAATTATTCACTATATTTATGCTACTATACTAGAAATAAGTTGATCACAAAGGATATATCAGAAATCTTTTTTATAAGGAAAGAATTATACTTCTTTTTTTATCCTGAGTCTGTATCACAGATCACAGGATGTTAGGGGTTGGAAAGGACTCGAAGAGATCATTAAGTCCAAGTCCTGGGCCACAGCAGGACCATACAATCTAGCTCAAGTCACAGAGGAATGCATCTAAATGGGCCTTGAGAGTCTCCAGAGAAGGAGACTCCACAACCTCTCTGTGCAGCCTGTGCCAGTGCTTTGGAACCCTTACAGTAAAGAAGTTCCCCCTCATGTTGAGGTGGAACCTCCTGTGCTGCAGCTTCCATCCATTGCTGCTTGTCCTGGGAGCAAGTGAGCAGAGCCTTTCCCCCCTCTCCTGATCCCTCAGATATCTATAAACACTTATTAAATCCCCTCTCAGTCTTCTCTTTTATATATTTTATATATTTCATATATTTTATATATTGTACATATATATATGTAAAATATTTCTTACATTTTCTATTTTTTATATATTTGTTTGGTAGAGGTTTTTTTTAATTCTGCATCTGCATTTTCAGTGATGACTAAAAGTGATGAATTCCCCGAGAGAAAAAAGCTCTCCTTGCATTCATGACTAGAACCTCAGGAGAAGAAAACTCACTTTTGTCAGAATTCCAGTCCAGTTTTGCAGACATGAAAGGAGATAATCACTCAAATGTGCATTTGTGCTTACTGGATCTGGGTCCAAACTCTGAACCTTCTGAGTTTTTGCCCATCTGTATTATTAGGCCTTATTAGTTGCAATTGCACATTGCAGCTTGAGAAAAGATTTTCTGGTCCTCTGACCAGGAGTAACTCAGCACATACTCCTATGACTAAGTAGTTAGCAGGACTGCTAACCTCAGTGTTTTTTTCATTAGGTATCTAATTCTTCCAGTAAGCTTCCCCCCCCCCTTCTTTTTTGTTCATTTTTATGGTTCTTTGCCTCATATGGCCATGAATGCAAAACCAGGGCTGTTGTTATCTTAGGAAATCTGTGCTCCAAACAGTATAAATCTCTTAAATTCTGTTTCTGCACACTACTTTCCTAATAATTAGTCATGCTTACGGTTCAGTAAAGGCCACTTCAGTCAGCCAGTAAGACTACAACACTAAGTTTCCTGGCAATGGGCAACTGGGTGGTAAATCACCATCCCAGTGAAATTCAAACCTGCATGTATGAGACATGGTAAGACTAAAATATCTTTAGTTTTGGAACTGGAAGAAATAAAAAAAAACATGTTTATTAGCAGAGATTTATATTTTTAACTTAACAATTTTATTCAGAGTGTGATAATTCACCTGCTAACACAGCAACAGACAATAAAGTTTAGCCTGACCTGGGCAGGACAACATAAACCTCTTCAAAGTTTGTGACACACAGGGCTAGGAGACCAGCTATGGAGGTTATTAATCCTTTTTAGTTTATCTTAATCCTTAAAGCTGTACAGATACCTAATAAGGTCTAGTTCCTGCCCTGATGGCAGGCATTTGTTATTCTTCTGCACCCCTAGATACAGAAATCAAGACCTAACCAGGTCTTGCTTGAAAAATATTTCCTTTGAGGAATTTTCATCCACTGGGAAAAAAATCTGTCCCTCATCTCTTGGCAATGTAATATTCCATATGTTGATGACTCCTTTTTAGACTTTAGGGCCTTTCTCTTCTCTGAGAATTCTAATTCTCTTCTCTGAGAACTTTAATATATCCACCCAGAATGACCACTTCTATTTTTCACTCTTGTAGCTAATCATATAGAGGAGGTTGCTTTGGGTTTGTTTCTGACTAGAGAACCACAGTTTGAAACCAAAAGTAAGTAATTCTGACTCAAAGGATTAGTTTGGACATTGTACATTATTCAGTTCAGTAACAACTACTGGCTGTGAAGTTGGATAGTGAATGGATGTTCACCAAAAGTAAGGGGCAAATGTAGTTCTTCTGTGTTACAGGGAGGCAAATAAAAGTTTCCCAGCCTGATAAAAACCTTGAGTACTGTGTCCAGCTTTGGGCCACTCAATTTAAGAAAGAAGTTGAGGTGCTTGAACGTGCCCAGTGAAGGGCATCAAGGCTGGTGAAGGGGCTGGAGCACGGCCCTGTGAGGAGAGGCTGAGGGAGTAGGAGGTGTTCAGCCTGGAGAAGAGGAGGCTCAGGGCAGACCTCACTGCTGCCTACAACTACCTGAAAGGAGGTTGTAGCCAGGTGGGGTTGGTTTCTTCTGTCAGGCATCCAGGCACAGAACAAGAGGACACAGCCTTCAGCTGTGCCAGGGCACATTCAGGATGGATGTTAGGAAGAAGTTCTTCACAGAAAGAGTGATTTGCATTGGAATGGGCTGCCCAGGGAGGTGGTGGAGTCACCATCCCTGAAGGTGTTCAAGAAAAGCATGGATGAGGCACTTAGTGCCATGGTTTAGTTAATTAGAAGGGTTAGGTGACAGGTTGGACTCGATGATCCTAGAGATCTTTTCCAACCTGGTTAATTCTGTGATTGTGATTCCTACAGATGTGTTAGTCAGGGTTCAGTGTACATCTTTCCCTTCAATTAAAAATTCAAATCTCACTAATAGTTTATTACATCCTTCCAATTCACTGAGCTGTGATTCTTCTCTTGCACAGATACTTTGTGAGGGAAAAGTTGATTTTGTTGCTTGCTTCTTTACACTGATGAGCAAGTAAACAGTAATTCTATCTTTTATAATACTGCCACCTATGTAAAAAGTTTACTCCGCTAGAAGCCAGTTCCACCTATGTAAAAACTAGAAGCCAGTTACACCTGTGTAAAAACTAGGAGCCAGTTACACTTGTGTAAACACTAGAAGCCAGTTACACCTGTGTAAAAACTTTACTCCACTAGAAGCCAGTGATTTTGTGAGTTGGGTTTGAGAGTGGAGCAGAGTGGAGCAGAGGGGAGCGATAGTGCAAGTTTCAAGAAGGATCAGCATTTTAATTGGGGATTATAAATTGTATGTATTTAGCCATTATATCCCCCCTCCCCCCAAAAAATAATCTAAAGTTAATTTAGAAGCTTATGAGTGTTATAAATTAGGTTACAATACTGGAAGAGATGAAAATTGAGAGTCAGACACAATAAAATCATAAGATAGGTTTGAATACACACTGGTTGAAATAAAGATGAAATGAATTGAATTCTTCTTTCTGGTTCAGCGTTTTTCAGCCACAGATATAAATTTACTTTATATTCACAAACAATTTACACTTGTGTGACATCTAGAAAATAATATACTTTTGTTTTAAGAAGCGAAGGGTATGATGAAACGACACAGTTCCAAGAAATGATTGCTTAAGAGGAGCACTATAAACTCATGACAAAACCAGAAGGGTTAGCAGCAATACGTACAGGTTCGCTTAATAAATCAGCTAAGCACCTCATAGCTTAAAACAAGAGAAAACTTCTGTCTTCTCCTTGCACATAACTCAGAAGCCTCAGAATAAATTAGAGCTATTTTTATACACAACTTGTCCTTTAACACTGAAAGGCAGCAGCCAAGGTTTCTGTATTGGGAGTCAGAGAATGTTCAGATGGGGAAGGTTTTGACCCTTTTTTTCCCCTTGTTTTTTGTTTTTTTCAAATAGCTGGAAGAGAAAACTGTTCTTTTATAGTTGTAAAATTTGCAGTGGAAAACTGAAGTCATCATTTCAATATTTAAACAGTATTTTTTTTTTAGAAACAGCAGTTAGTTATGCAAAAAAAAAAAATCAAACCAAAAACACACCAAAAAAATTTCTTTTTTTTTTTGTTTGTTTCAGTTCAAGAGGAGCATTAACTTCTAGGGGAACTGTTAAAGAAGATAAGAATGTACCAAATCCTTGCTCTCAAGCCTGCTTTGAGATGCATGTGGGCATAGTTTTCTATTCCATAGTCAAAGAGTCTGGCCTATATTCTTTTAATGTATGCAAATGATAGTGGGAGAGTCAATATAGTATTTGGCAACTTTCCCATGGACATGGAAACAACTGAGGCAGAGGCTTTCAAGATAATTTTCAGTAAGAAAGAATAAAATCAAGCCAGTCTGCTGATTTATGCTTAATTTTACTGCAGTAGCTTACACAACTTGCTTCTGTGGAGGAATTGAGCAGTGCCTGGGTCACTGTTCTGTCTTGCAAAAAGTGATGAAGACAACAAAGCTTTCTTTTGAGAGCGTGCATATACAGCATGCTTGAGGCAAGTAATGCTGCAAAGGTAGAAAACAAAAGGTAGTGCTATTGTGTTTTTCAATATGTCAGTAGTCACAGACTCAGGAAAAATAAGCTAAGGTGCACATACAACACTATTATTTAGCAATTTCTCTACCTATTGCAGCAGAGCCTTCAAGCTGCCACAATAATTTAAGATATTGTAGAAAGGTTTAAAGCATAGTTCAGTTTACACTCTGTAATGGCTTTAACATGTCTCTTAAAGGAAGACCATGAGGCTTATAAAGTCACTATGGCTGGTTCCTCAAGGTTCCAGTAGAAAATCCAAGGTCTAGAGGAAAGAGAACACAGTACAAAGTTTAGGTCCTCCCAGGTGCTTCCACCACTGATATGGGCAATGCAGAGAGAGCTCAAGAGATTGTTTTGGGGCACAACACTGCTGAAGCACAGGATGCAGATCCACGTCTGCTTTCCAGCTGTGCAGAGTTTTATGTTGCAAACTGGATCCCTTGTTCAAGCTGCTTTATTCTGACAGCTTGAAGGACTGAGCGGAACAGTAAAAGAAAAATTGGAGAGAGGGTCAGGTGTTCTTTTTAGGTGCAAGCTGATGCTGGCTGTGCAGCAAATGCTGAGCAGCAGAGGGGGAGGAAAGAAAGAAAAGGGGGGAGGGGGGGAAGGAGATAATACATAAGTGAAAACAAACGGAAAAAAAAAACAAACAAACAAACAAACAAACAAAAACAAAACCACCAGCTTGTTGACGTTTTCTTTAATCCTGGATTAAAGCCCAAGGACCACTTCTCCATCCCTCCTGTCGGAAGGTCTTTCCAGGGGAAACCCTGCCCGCACCCTGCTACCCTGGCGACCGCGAAGGCCCGGCCAGGCTGGGCAGCGTCCGCCGCTTCCGCCAGGTGTCGCGCTTGAGCCATCCTGTGTGCGCGGCACCCAGCCCGTAAGGTCTGGCGCGACACACCGCGGGGCAGGAGCTGACCCCAGCCGGGCTGGGGCTGCCCTGTGCCCTACCTACTGCAGGAGTCGGGGAGTGTGCAACCAGAACAAAGTACCCATCTCAGCCCTAGCCCGACTGCCCTGTGCCCTACCTACTGCAGGAGTCGGGGAGTGTGCAACCAGAACAAAGTACCCATCTCAGCCCTAGCCCGACTGCCCTGTGCCCTACCTACTGCAGGAGTCGGGGAGTGTGCAACCAGAACAAAGTACCCATCTCAGCCCTAGCCCGACTGCCCTGTTTGCTCCGTCGATTCGCAGAGAAAACAGAACACAGTCGGGCTCCGTATCTACAAGCATATTAAAAAAGCATTCCTAACTCTCTCTTTTCCCACCGAAACGAGTCTGTGACTCTATAAAAGCTCTGTTTATTCCAGAGTAGTTGGTGCTGCAGCAAGTTAGTATGTTCTGCTGTAGGTGAGAGTGAAGCGGAGTGCCCGGACAGCACGGCCACAAGGATGTGTGCCTAAACTGTGGCTCAGAATCTGCTGGTTACTGCCAAAAATCAGACCATAAGACAGCAGGAAAATAACAGATTTGTTGCCATAGAATGGCTTGGTGGAAGAGAAACCAAACCGACCACAGGCTCAAACAACAAGAGTGATGGTTGTGGAGCCGCGCTGATTCACGGCAGCTGAGAAGCTGCTGCCTGTCGTCCGCTAGCCAAGACAACTCCAGAGAGACAAAGATTCCAAGCTCAACTTGTGCAGCCAGCCTATGTCTCTTACGTAGCCTGTGAAAGTGGTACGACCTGGCCAGCTGCAGGTAGTCATTTGTCCAAAGCAGTCGTGATTCTCCAGACCTCATCTCCAAGCACTGAAGTAGTTCCACTTTGCTCATGGAGTCATTCAGCTTGTATGCCCTAGCCTTCTCCTCAGCTGAACATCAGGTTTGTTGTCAGGGAATCCCAAGTTTCAAGTACATGAACAACTAACTAATCTTTCAAAGTGACTATTTCTGCTTGTATTTGTGGCTGATTAAGTATTATATGATCAAAGCCTCATCATGCTCCTTCAAGCAGCTCCACAGAAAGGGGCACACGGCATCCCAAACAAACACTCAGGCAACTAATGCTGGTTGTGACAGTCCTTCTGGATCCAGGGGAAGTGTAAGGAGCTCCTCCGTGTAGATCAGCAAAGGAAGCTGCAACCTCTTAGAATGCCAGAAGCTGGAAGGGACCTCGAAAGATCATCCAGTCCAACCCCCCTGCAGGATCACCTATACCAGATCGCGTCCAGGCAGGTTCTGAATATCTCCGGAGGGAGACTTCACAACTCCCCTGGGCAGCCTGTTCCAGTGTTCTGTCACCCTTACAGGGAAAAAAAAATTCCTCCTCGTGTTTAAATGAAAATTCCTATGCCTCAGCTTCCACCCATTGCCCCTTCTGTTGTCTTAGATACAGCTGCTGTGACATTCTCAGTACCTTCTAAAAGTCTATTTATAAGCCAAGCCAAGCTGTCATGCTGGAAAGAGTAGAAAGTTAGACAAATCAATCCCTTATGTCCATTGTAAAATCCTCTGTGAACATGCATTATGAGAATTTGTCTGAAGACTAAGGTACCTCCTTAGACTTCTCTGCTTGAGAAATGAGACTGACATCATTCCTGATCTTTAGAAAAAGGTTTTCCAATACTCAGGTATCTTTGATGGTTGGAGCAGTCAATCATATGAATTTACAGGATTATTAGACTGTACTCTTACCAGCAGCATCCTGTTGTCTTAAACCTGAAAGTTTTTCACCAGCAATATATTCATATTGAAAGCAGCTCTCTGTATGCTACAAGGCATAGTTAATTCTCCTATGCCAGGAAAAATGCTCACACTTTCATAGAAAGTTTTCTGAGAGAGTCAACAGTACGGAAATGAAATATTCATTATTACTAACAAACCATTTTCATTCCTTAATTGTCTCTGCTGTTTAATCTAGACTTGCTTATTAAATTCAGTGTGCTTAATATTTCAGTCTCGTCTGAGGCTTCTTATTTCTCTTCATGACAACGGCCTCCCAATTCCATTCTGTGCTTACCTTACTCTATCAGATCTGCTCCCTAGATCCACTTTGGATGATTAGGCCAGGCTGGATGAGGCTCTGGCCAGCCTGATCAAGGGTAGTGTGTCCCTGCTGATGGCAGGGGGGTTGGAGCTAGATGATCTTTGTGGTCCCTTCCAACCCTGACTGATTCTGTGATTCTTTTCCAAATCCTTTATTAATATACATCAAAGATTTGCATTTCCTGTTGAGGGTCACATTCTTTACTGGAACACCTACTGCATTACATCTCATACAGACGCTTTTTACAGCAAAATCTGGCAGTACTCTCTTTAATTAGAGTCTATGTGCTATATGGAGCATCAGACTCCAAATTGAAAAATGGGAATTAGTCAGATCTAGTAATCACAGATCATTTGGTACCATTTGAAAAGCCATTCATTTCCCACACTTCAGATCATTGAAACTCGACCTGTTTTTCTCAACAGATTCACAAACATTAGCAAATCACTGTGACCTTCACTTAATCTCTGAATTTACAAGGCAATCTGAAACCAGAAGAGTCATGGCTAGTTTCTTGTTTCACTGTGAGTGTTTCACACAGCTGTAGAAGGGGAAAAGTTGATGAATAAGATCTACCAGTAGTGTGTCCTTCCTCATGGTGACACAGAGTCTGAGAAATCATGTGAAGGTTTCATTTTGGACACTGTAAGCTGGCTCCATCCTCCTAAAGCTGAGCGAGGTCATGTATCTGCACAGATGCAGAGCTATAGTCTCAGCATGGTCCCTGAGCTGCCTGCATGCCTTTCTCACCGGTTTTGTATAGCACAGGCAATATGCAGAGTCCTTTGCAGTCCATCAGTCAATCTGGCTTCTCTCTCCATCTCTTTCTAAGATTTTACAGCAGGCTTAGTGTCTTGCACAGGAATACTTACCCTTGAAACTGAAGCAAGGACTGCTTCTGAGAAGCTGCACCACAATCAACTGCAATCTTCTGGAGAAAATATAGTCACAGAATCAGAGAATTAACCAGGTTGGAAAAGACCTCGAAGATCATCAAGACCAACCAGTTGAAATTAGTGACAAGCACTGGCTACAGCTTTTACATACAATCTGTCCCCTGAAGTGTTATGCTCCCAGTGACATTAGAGAAAAACCCTTGTGCAGAAAATGTGGATGTACCTGTTCAAAAAGAGTATTTCTTGTAAGAGCAGAGGAATTAGGGGAAAAAAATCAAGGGCTCCTTTCTTAAGTGGCAAGTGAATTCATAGCTAAGCATCTGCGCAGAGAGGAAAATACTGAGGTCAGATCTTGGCCTTGGTTTTAAAGTGGGCCCTGGGAGCTATATATCTACTTTACAAGCAGCAAATATATGTCCAGTGACAATATCTTTTGCCTTGTTTCCATTTTTTCCTTCAGAGTAGAAGATTTTCAGCTGTTTTATATTAAAACCAGGATGAGGCTTAGGTCAGTCAGGAGAACCCACTCCGAGAGCGATAGAGGATTGGCCAGCAAAAGATCCCCAAATCTACACCTTTGTGCCCAAACAAAAGAAGAAATGGGAAGAAATAAACATGTTTTTTCTATGAATACTGCTTTCTTGTTGCTCTCTTACTAAAAATAAGACTAAAATTATTCCTTAGTCATGTGAGTCATCTTAACAAAGTGTTTCTGTATTTAGTAATTAATCAGAACTCCTTATTTTAATGTGAGAGTCAGGTTGCTTGTTTTGTAAACAGAGAAAGAAATACTCCAGGAATGGGAACATTCAGCAAACGATTGTAAGTCCAGATGACCCGACAGCAGACTTCTATTCTGTGTGGGAATATACATTTGGAAAGAGATGCTGGAATGATTGGTCAGCTGGAGTTGTTTTGGCTAGATCCATGTCCGCCTCTCCGCTGCTGTAAATCAGTGTCGCTCCCCAGCACGGATTGACATCAGCTGTGCAGCTGGCCCAATATCTCTCATGTGAGTGCTATGTTAGCTCACCAGTGCATCTGGAGGCTGTAGCACTGATGTTGCTGGCAGGCTGATCAGTGCACTGATAGAGCTGTGACCTGCAGAGGAAGACATGTCTGTCATTCCATCAAGAGTAAACGAGCCATAGTGGAAATGAAAAGCAGAAACCAAGGCCTGGGCAACAGGCAACAAAATTCTCTGGTAAAACTTACTGAACTGCTACAGAACTCAGAGCTAAAATTGGAAGAGAGCACTTTGCTAGAGGCATGAAAATCTTTGCTTTTTCACTGGTTTATTGACATGCAAATGTGTTTTGGTGACTTTAATGTAAATATAGCAAAAGCTTTGTGGGTTTGTAGATAGAATTCCAGACAGTTGCTTTAGTTGTCTTTGCTGGGTTTAGTAGTTTTGCTACTAATTTCGTGTGTTACTTTTGCTGGGTTGCTTTTTGTTGTTTCTTTCCCCCCTCTTTTTCACTACAAAAAATCAAAGTGCTGCTCTGGAGAAAGAGTAGCTGCAACATTGTGTGTAAAGAGAACATATTTCTGAATTTTTCCATGTTTACTTTCTCAGATATTTCCAGCAGAAATAATAATAAGCCAAAAGAAGAGGAAAGAATTCTTCATGTCTGATAAAACTCTATCATAAAACCAGTTTTGCAACAAGTCTCATGGAGGAATGTATGCTTTTTTGGCAAGAAAGATCAAAAGCCTGATAATACTTAATCCACTTCCAGGTTTCACTACAAGATCAACCAATACCATTTGGAAGCCCCTAAACCTTCAACATTTGGCTAACATTTGAGCAAGACTGAAGTCTGCTCTGAGGGGTAAGAGGCTAGTGTTATTCTGACTGCATTTCTTGGTGACTAGAGTTTTGCTGGTGGCAGTGAAAGAGAATTCTTTGGTCTGAACTTTGCTCTGAAGTTTTGAATTTTCTTGGGTAAAGGAGTTGAAACTGAAGGAAATGTATTTAGTGGTCTCCTCTCCAGGGGCTGCACGGAGAAGACACATAAGCAGAGCACTGGGTGCACATTCTCTGGGCATCAGACAGGTGTGAATGAGAAAGGAAGCCATGAAGTGCTTTCCACTGGCTATTAAAATGAGGTAGGCTATGGGAAATGTAGAGACATCTATCTCCACATTTGTGCCAGCATCAGCCTTCCCTAAGACCACATTTATCACAAGCTCATAGACAGACTAGGCTAAAGGTGTTAGGCCTCCAGGCTCTGACTTGGTTATCTCTTGTGTACATGCTTATCCTTCTCACTTATCAGCATTGTGTGTGCTAAAATCTGGACATGCTCTAAAATGACCCCAAAAGGCATACCAAGGTCACTGTACTCTCGTGCTGATACCATTTTTAATACAAAATTTGCCCTTTCTATATTAATACAAGATTAAATTTGTGTCTTTATTCCACTAACCCTCCAGTATTTTGAACACTGCATAATAATAAGCCAAAACTAGTGCAGACTGAATCAGAGAGGTAGTATCTCCTTGTGAGGAGATTTCTGACTGAACTTGTTAATTTTTTCTTCATTTCCTTAATAGATGATGTCCACATATACCCTTTAAAAGACTTAGTGCCAAGACTAAGCTGCAAAGCAACATAGAATCATAGAATCAACCAGGTTGGAAGAGACCTCCAAGATCATCCAGTCCAACCTAGCACCCAGCCCTACCAAATCAACTAGACCATGGCACTAAGTGCCTCATCCACTCTTTGCCTGAACACCTCCAGGTACGGTGACTCCACCACCTCCCTGGGCAGCCCATTCCAAAGGCAATCTGTCTGTGAAGAACTTCCTCCTAACATAATACTGTTCAAAAACTTCCATCCTGTGTTGAAGTTAGCAATGCAGCACTACTCAAGACATTTTAACATCTTACTAATTGATTTATTTGGAAGGGTGATTAATTGATCTACCTCACTCATGTCAGTGTAGAACTATAGGACTCAGCATTTAGGTTGCTGAAAACATTTGATTGGTACCCAAGGTTGTGTAACTTTAACTGAATGCATTTTGTAGTGATGTTCTGTTGCTTCATGTTAGGAAGCTTGAGAGCTTACCACAAACAAGTTACCAACAATTTCAGCAGGGTTTTAAAAATGTTAAACTGCTCTCCTGCTACCCAAAAAAACCCAACAACCTTGCTTCACATCAAAATTAATCTTTAAATGCCTTCAGCTTTTCTTCATATTCTTAGAACAGGATGTATCAGTGGCAAGAAATAGTTGAGCCCTTCTGTAAATGTATTTCCAGATAAAGGTCACCAACTCCTTAGCTATGATAGAGCAAAGCTGAAGGAGTGGAGATTCAGACTGGATGTGAGGAGGAAGTTCTTCATCATGAGAGTGGTGAGACCCTAGAATGGGTTGCCCAGGGAGGTGGTTGAGGCCCCATCCCTGGAAGTGTTTAAGGCCAGGCTGGATGAGACTCTAGACAGCCTGATCTAGGGTAGGGTGTCCCTGCCCATGTCAGGGGGGTTGGATCCTTGTGGTCCCTTCCAACCCTGACTGATTCTATGATCACTTGAACCTAATAATAGAAAATATTTGCAACTCAAAACAAAATTACTGGCAAAACTTGAGAAGTGCTCACAAGTTTTTTTTTCCCCATCCTTTTGTTCAGTGGCAATTCAATATCAAATGCTGTTTTGCATAGATTAAAAAGAAAATTACATGTTTAGTATCTGTAGGAAATTCTCCAAAGTTGAATTATTCTTAATGGGAGAATAAGTAAAGTTGTTACTGATAGTAATTGCAGCTAAAAAGCCATTTTGCACACATGGGTTGGACAAAAATATCACTCCAGTGAGGAATCTTTTTCCTGAGTAGGAGATATTTTACACAGATTGCTGGGTTTAAGGATTTTCAAGTTTTAAGGCAGAAAATTTAGCTTTAAGGCTATTTTTCTATCTTGCCATGTTTGGCTTTGCCACATCTGCATGCTCACCGTGAAATGCATGTGGCACAGAAAGTGAAGTCATGAGGAGATCTGACACAACGCCCAGGATGTTATGCTACAAATCACCAAATATGGAAGCTTTTCAAGCAGCTTGCCTCATGCTTCACTGAATATGGCAAAATTCAAGATGTTGGGTGCTCGGTTTTAGGTAAAGGTAATACTCATTGCACATCAAAATAAAAAGAATCACATGAGGGGAAAAAACCCCCAACCTAATAAAGGTCTCACTGTCATTAAATCTAACGTGAATAATAATTTCCTTCCGGACATCACCACTCTCAAAAGGTCTGGAATGGTTCCTTAAGGTGACCTGAAAGTATTTGCCATGGCTTTTTGTATAGGACTTAAAACAATAACTTCAGACAACAGATCAAATGAGAGGCACGATCAAGCAAGCTGGGTTACTTGAGAAACACAGGAGGGTTCTTCTTACTTTGAAGAAAGCCAGAATTACATCTCCACATAACCCATATATTTCCAAATGGAATGGCAAAATCCACATGATTTTTCATTAAAAACAAAACAAACCAACCAGATTTGTTATTTCACCATGATGTAGAGTGCAAGTTAAGGCCTCAGAAGAAGAGGGAAAGTGCATCTTTCAATTCAGCAGCCTTGGCATCAGAAGAAAGTGCTATATTGTTCTTCACACAAACCGTCCCCATTAGAGCTCAAGATGTTCTTTTCCTTTTAATCCTCATTTGTACCCCTTAGCCATTTGTTTAGAATTAAATTAACTGCAATTTGGAAAATGTGGATGAAAGGTAGTGCATTGAGTAGATATCACATGTTTCCTGAATAGTGCCTGTTCTGCCTCTTTCACAGCCATTCATTGTGCCTGAAAGGGTGTAGTGTGTGAATTGTTGGACTGTCACTCTGCAGCGGAGTCTAGTAGCCAGTATTGCCATGGAAACAGCAGGCAAAAGACAATTAACAAAATGGTTCTGATTTGCCTTATTTCTTGGGGGGGAAGGGGTGTTCATTAGTGGTTTTTGTTGTTGTTGTTGTTGTTGTTTGTTTTCTTTTGTTATTTTCCAATCAGAAACGCAGGGAAAGGGGAGGAATCTTCTTGTTGAATTAGATATTGGCATCGCCGCTGGCCTGCTAACGCAACAGAAATGTGTGTGTGTGTCTGTGTGCGATAAAATGTCAGTTTTTAAGTGCTGTCTAGTCTTACCCCCTTCCTTCCCATCACAAAAAAATAAAAAAGAAGTCTCGAAATCTTCTTAGGTGAGTGACTGTTAATGAGCAGAGCCTGTGAGTTTAACCCTCACACATTCACTGTGCTTTTAATTAGTCCCCCTCAGAATCACTCTGATGACAGAAACACAATATAGGCCCGAGAGGGGTTTAAACCAAAAGGGGGCTCTCTTTAGATTTTTAGCATTAGTTTAAAATCAAATAAGTTGGAGGAAAGTGCTTTGAGCTGCTGTAAAAGGCAGATTTTTGTGCCTGAAGGACATTCCAAAGCAGAAATCTAATTTCAAAGCAGTCAGGTTCACATTCTGCATCTAGATGCGTGCAAAACAGAGGAGAGAAACTCAGCCTGTTAAACACACTTCTGCCTTTAAAATCAGTATTTCTACATAGCAAGATTACTAACTTCACTCATTGGCATTAAAGGGGGAAAAAAAAAGAAAAGGAAGAAAATAAAAAGGGAGGGGGGGGGGACGACAAAATCTCTACTAGCAGATTCCATCAAACATTCCCTAAAGAGTGAATTCCAGGTTGTGATTAAATTGCTTCCTCCTTTATTAATCCTTTCCATAGTAGTTAACAATACCCATAGCAATGGAAAACATAGCAAGTAGACAAGTCTTACTACTTTATGCTCATTTAAGCATATGACAACCTAATTTTGTATCCTGCTGGTGCCTTCTCCACTGACACACAGTAAAGAAGCCACACAGTTATCTACACCCTGGTAAAGGTATATATTGAACCTGTTGTTGGAATAGAGTTGTCCCATACTGTGTATCTGAATAGCCTCTTTGGTAATATGGACTCTCCTGGGTCTCTAGACTATACTGAAGTATAATTAATAAATAGTACTATTTATCTCTTTATTTATTTTAAGGGAGAAATTGCTATCATTTTGTCATTGTGAATTTTCTCTCTGAATAGCAACATGGAAAAGAGCTCTGCCTGCTTTGCACATGGACACGGCTCTCGTATGCTCCTTCTGCCAGCAATGACATCCAAATTTGCCATTCATCTCTCAATTTCACTCTCTTATCCTTTGATTGTCACACAGTGGCTTAAACAGAAGTACTGATTCTTGAAAGAGTAGTACTAGCTGGTGAGTAATCTGCAGAGATTTATTTACAGGAGTGTGTTGTATTTGAAGAGAGGTGAACAGTGCAGGAATAAAGTCACAGAATACATATTGAGAAGAGAGTACAGAGATTTGGGATGGGTTAACAGAGGGAAGGAGAAGAAATGTGAGAAAAAAAACTCCAAGCAAACTTCGATGGAAAGTCTTGATAACTTTTTGTCTGTTCTAGGTTCTCTGAAACAAAGCACTAGAAAAGTGGCAGGTGAGCCTAGGGAACACATGCTGAAGGCATGCCTCGACTGAAAGGATACTCTTGCAGTATTCAAGTAGATGGCTAACAGGGGAAAAGGAGGGAAAAGAAGAAAAATAAAGTTTTTAGAAACAAAAGTTGAGGCAGCCATCAGGCTATCTGATAATGAACACTGAATGGTCACAGACTTCATAATTGTGTGAAGAAGAGGGAAGGGAGACATGGAGATTCCATTGATCTCTAGCAGTGTAGCAATGTCCCCGTGCTGATGCTTACCTCAAAAACCTTTCTTCTCAGCAATAACAACTGGATCTTCCACTGGTATTCAAACACTGGAACGTGGAGAGAGGGATGAGACTGTGTTACGGTGATAAGTGGCATGTGGAGCACGTTGAAGACAAAATAAATGTACAGACAACAAACTCAACTGAAACACACCAGCAAAGAAATAAACCTTAGCTGAGATGCACGTGTTTGAAATTGAAACCTTTATATTTACTGATGCAAAAACTTAGCAGATCATAAAATCATAGAATAGAATCATAGAATCAGTCAAGGTTGGAAAGGACCACAAGGATCATCTATGTCCAACACCCCTGCCATGGACAGTGGCACCTCACACTAGATCAGGCTGTCTAGAGCCTCATCCAGTCTGGCCTTAAACACCTCCAGGAATGCGACTTCCACCATCTCCCTGGGCAACCTGTTCCAGGCTCTCACCACCCTCATGGTGAAGAATTTCTTCCTAACATCCAGTCTGAATCTATTCATTTCTAGCTTTGTTCCATTCCCTTCCATGTTTTGCGTTACTGACTTAAAGGAGATGCAACATACACATAACTGTAATTCAGCACTGAAGGGATACAAAATGAATTTAATGTCATATCATAGAGAAAACTTGTTTCTGATTTTGGTTTTTAGTCTCTGATTAAAGCTTTTTGTGGTAATCTCCGAGCTCTGGTATAAAAGCATTTAGCAATGCTGTTAATACCATTTTCTGAATGACATTCATTTCCAATCAACAGGCAATCTTTGGGTTTGATCTCACTTATTTGGCTTTAGATTACAACATAGATAGCAGCAGAAACCCAAGAAACGTGAAGAAGAGCAAATTATTTACTCAGAGGTAAAGCCTCCTAAGACAAGCCTTTTTTTCCCACTTCACTGCCATTATGATTTCAACAATGCTCTATCTACTCCCACAAACTGTTTTACTTCTGTTATTGGTTGAGGTAATTGGTGTTTTCCTTAGGCTCAGCATGTCCCTTGCTTTGCTTAGTCCTCAGCTTTAATGCTAATGCCCTTGGAATCCAGCACTTTGTAGGTTTACCTGGATTTAACTTCTGCAGGAGTGAAGCACATCTGACATCTTCCTTAAAGACCACACCAGCTAGGGAGACTTTTAATCCAAGTGATGAGAAAGGGGGAAAAAAACACCAGGCAAAAGTCTGAAGAGTTCCTTGTAAGTTTACTTTAGCCTCAGTTTGTTTGATAAGCACACAGGGTAATTAAGGGTAAAAGTAATTAACTTCTCTGAGGGCAGTTTACACCAAAATATGTAGACATTTTGTGCCTGCTGGAACTGTGGGCTCAAATATCCAAAGCATTCACAGAGGTCAGTTATTGGAGTGGACACTTGTTTTATGGTGAGGGTGACAGAGCACTGGACCAGGCTAAATTTGTTCCATCTAATCCAACTTGCTTATGTGAGGAAATTGATTTGTTTCAGATGTTTTGATTTCTGGAGGACCCTGCTTGAAGAGTAATAGCTTTCACAGCACTCATGTACAATGAAACTGGTAAACATGATGAGTTGTTTGGCACAAACATATTTTTCACAGGGCACAGCATCCATTAGGCAAAGGGTAGAGTAGAGTATTATTACACTGACTCTAAAGAAAGTGTGACATAAAGCTTGGTCAACTTGGCCATCATGTGCTACTAGCAGCAGTCATAGTCAATTTCCAGATAATGAAGAGTACCATGGGGTTCTTACTCTGAAACAGAGGAGGACTTTCAGTTTGTGTGATTACTACATCAGCTCAATGCAAGCAGAAGTTACTCCAGGTGGTGAGACCTGGCAATATGCTGCTCAGGGAGGTTGTGGCTGCCTCCTCTCTGAGGGTGTTGAAGGCTAGGTTGGATGAGGCTTTAAGCAGCTGAGTCTAGTTGAGAGGTGTCTCTGCCCATGGTGGGGAGGCTGGAGTAGATGAGCTTTAAGGTTCCTTCCAACCTGAGCCATTCTAGGATTACAGTGTCACAGTATCATCAGGGTTGGAAGAGACCTCACAGATCATCAAGTCCAACCCTTCACCACAGAGCTCAAGGCTAGACCATGGCACCAAGTGCCACATCCAGTCTTGCCTTGAACAGCCCCAGGGACGGCAACTCCACCACCTCCCTGGGCAGCCCATTCCAGTGTCCAATGACTCTCTCAGTGAAGAACTTTCTCCTCACCTCGAGCCTAAACTTCCCCTGGCACAGCCTGAGGCTGTGTCCTCTCGTTCTGGTGCTGGCCACCTGAGAGAAGAGAGCAACCTCCCCCTGGCCACAACCACCCTCAGGTAGTTGTAGACAGCAATAAGGTCTGCCCTGAGCCTCCTCTTCTCCAGGCTAAACAATCCCAGCTCCCTCAGCCTCTCCTCGTAGGGCTGTGCTCGAGGCCTCTCACCAGCCTCGTCGCCCTTCTCTGGACACGCTCAAGCATCTCGATGTCCCTTCTAAACTGGGGGGCCCAGAACTGAACACAGTACTCAAGGTGTGGTCTAACCAGTGCAGAGTACAGGGGCAGAATGACCTCCCTGCTCCTGCTGACCACACCATTCCTGATGCAGGCCAGGATGCTACTGGCTCTCTTGGCCACCTGGGCACACTGATTCTAGGACTCTAGCAGGGCATAAGTTAAACATTGGCATTGATAAAAAACAGACACTAACATGACCCTGCACAGTGACCATAATCTCTTTACTGTGTAGCTTCAAGTTCTCCTGGAGGTTGGCCCTACATGACTGACAGCTGCCAAAATCATTTTACATTTATATCATTGTTTTTGCGACCTGTTGTGAGAACAGCATGGCCAGTCAGAAGCTGCCTGAGTTTGTATGCATTCATCTGTTGAGTCCATCATATTTTGAGCCAAGGAAGAGGATTAGGAAAATAAAAGAGAATTATTAAGAAAATACAAGGAAGATGATTAAGAAAATGCAAGAGGTGACCTTATTGTGACCTTTCAGTATCTTAAGGGGGCCTATAAGAAAGCTGGGGAGGAGCAGGATGTCAGGCAGTGATAGGACTGGGGGGAATAGAACAAAGCTAGAAATGGGTAGAGTCAGACTGGATGTTAGGAAGAAGTTCTTCACCATGAGAGTGGTGAGAGCCTGGAACAGGTTGCCCAGGTTGGTGGTCGAGCCCCCATCCCTGGAATTGTTTAAGGCCAGGCTGCATGAGGCTGTAGACAGCCTGATCTAGTGTGAGATGTCCTTGCCCATGGCAGGGGGGTTGGAACTAGATGATCCTTGTGGTCCCTTCCAACCTTGACTGATTCTATGATTCTAACTGGGGCTAATGATGCATAGATTTCGGCTGGAGAGAATAACTGGCTTTATCTCTCTCAAGAATGTGCTCATACGATGTTTAGCTTGCAAAGTGTAACAGCCCTTTTCCTTGTTTTCCCTTTTCCTTTTTGCCCTTTTCCTTTTTTTCCCTTTCCCCTGTTTTCCCCTTTTCCTTTTTTCCCCTTTTCCTTTTTTTCCCTTTTTTTCCCTTTTTTTTTTTTTTTCCTTTTCTTTTTCTTCCCTTTTCTTTTTTTTTCTCCTTTTCCCTTTCCCTTCCACTTTGCATGTAGTGAAGTATGTGCTTCCCAGGCCTAACAATTAATGTGCTGGGAAAGTTCCTCCTTAGTGTTTAACATTTAATTCTGATACAAGCTGAAGCAATTTTTCACCATACAGCCATAGGAAAATGTCCCAGTGAGCACTATCTTAAAGGTCCTTTGTAGTGCTGCAGCAATATAAAGTAGCCATCCTGTGAATGAGAGGCATTCCCCAAGGGTATGGAGGAAATATCAAACACTGAGAGAGATTTGGCAGGGATCCAGAAGAGGAGCTGATTGTAGAGGATCACAAAGGTAGTTTTCACGTGTCACTAGCACATATGTAGGATTCCATGCCAGCAGAAGTCCAAAGCCTTGCTGTCACTGTCACATCCATGGAGAAGAAAAAAACATGAGAGAGAAAAAGCTAATTGAAATATTTCTCCAAATGGACTCTATTGTGCATTTATGTGGAGATGCTGTGTTTACAGCAAGCATTACCTGCTAAATGTGCTTCCATCACCCTCTAGATTCTCATTCTTTTCTCAAAGAGCAATGCCACTCCAAAGCAACATTCCTGTGTAATTACTTATTCAATTAAAATAAAGCTGCCTTAACAACAACTGAATTCTCCATAATTGTTTGATGCCATGAAAAAAACAAACAAGTCCCCAAAGAATAATGAGTCAACATCTGTTCTTTCCCCCTCTTCCCCTCCCCGGATCTCCTGGTAGCTGAGGGAATCTTCATTTGAGGCTGCTTTAGAGATATTGGGCCGACGTTATGCTTGGTGTAAATTCAGGAGAGTGAGTGGAGCTGCACAGGATGTTCTTCTGAAAGCAAACCAGAAACAGTAATGCTCAAACCAACAGCTGTAAATCTTTCATGAATCCATTTTTCAGCCTCTATCTAGTCAGAATGGTGGAGTCACCTGGAGGTGTTCAAGAAAAGACTGGATGAGGCACTTAGTGCCATGGTCTACTTGACTGGATAGAGCTGGGTGCTAGGTTGGACTGGATGATCTTGGAGGTCTCTTCCAACCTGGTTGATTCTATTCTATTCTAAGCTATAAAGAACAGAAATTCAGACCTTATGCAGCACTGCATTCAATGCCATGATTCATGGGGATGAGCAAACTTTTTACCTAAGCATGCAAACTGGGAAATTACATTTTTAGACCAGCATCAACATTCAAACCTTAATACAATGTCAAACTGGAGTCAAATATAAGTAGATTAAGAGAGATTTGATTAAAGAACAGAAGATTTAGGTGTTACCCAGAATTCAAACAGCTTAATATGGAAATGTTTGTTTTAAGGCAGGGGAGTATCTCTGTACACCTCTTTTTCAACATGAAATCAAAAGCAGAATTAATAAAAATGGCTTTTCCACTCCATCTGGACCTGTACAGGAAAGCCCTTCCAGTGACATGCAAAACTATGTCTTGGGTTTGTTTTTATAGCCTCCGGTGCTGGAGACTTTGCACTTCTCCGCAGATTCTTTCCAGTCTTGGGATATTTTTCTGACACCTAATATGTCTGTTTCTTAATTAATTTAAGGCACATTGCTTCCTGTCATAGCTATCATGGGCTGGAGAAAAGGGTTTTCTTTTCCCTCCAACAAGAGTTTTAAGGCAATTCTCCTCTCTTCTTCATGCTGGAACCATTTTCCCATGAATCTCGTACTCGGCTCATGATTTAAAGCTCCGTCTTCTCTCCTAAGGAAGTAAATCAACCCCTGACTCTTCATTCCATGCTTCAGTGTGCAGTGATTCCTACACTGAGCCTCTCTGCTGGCCTTTATTCCACTTTGTTCTATTTTTCTCCTGCCTGCAATTGTCATTATGAATTCCAGTCTCCCTTCCCAATGTGCATTAAGGTGCCTCTCACCTTCATGCCACTTGTGGGCTGAACACAGGTTTCTGTCTACTCAGGTCATTGGTGAAAACCTGAGTGGGAAGACATCTGGACAGAACTGGCAAAGGAGCTATTTGTGTGCATTTGCTTGACAGTGAATCACTCACATGCATTCTCTGAGCTAAAACACTGATTTCCTTCTCACAGGATGTCAGGGGCTGGAGGGGACCCCAAAAGCTCATCCAGTCCAGCACCCCCCTGCCGGATTTTGAATATCTCCAGAGAGGGAGACTCCACAACCCTTTGTAAGTCTCTACTGTCTTCTGCCATAGAGCAGAAAGAGCTCCTTGAGCCCACCTACTGGGCAAGTGGCACATTGACTGCAAGAGGCATTTGACCACGGAACCTTCTCTTCCAGTTCGATTGTTGTTTATGTATTTTGCTGGTTATGACCTAGATCTGGATATTACCCAGAGAATGTCTCCATGACTGTGTAAGAATCAAAATATTGTTAAAATTAGTGGTTGGGGGTGGCAGAGTTCTGAATGGCAACATTAACAAACAGTATGAATTCTGGAAGGAATAGCATCTCCCACCAATTAATTTCGCCTCCCCAGCAGGAAGAGGGGAAGGAAGGAAGGAAGGAAGGAAGGAAAAGAAAGGTAGGAAGAAAGGAAGGAAAGGAAGGAAGGAAGAAAGGAAGGAAGCAAGCAAAAGGAAGGAAGGAAGAATGGAAAGAAAAAAAGGAAAAGGAAAGGAAAGGAAAGGAAAGGAAAGGAAAGGAAAGGNAAGAAAGAAAGAAAGAAAGAAAGAAAGAAAGAAAGAAAGAAAGAAAGAAAGAAAGGAAGAAAGGAAGAAAGAAAGGAAAGAAAATCTATGTAAAGATCTATATATTCAGTGTGACCATGAGGAAATCACACCAGCAGATTTTCTTTATTCGCAGATGTGAAGCCAAGGCAAAGCTTGTAACTCAACAGGATCTCAAATTAGAGTTCCTTTAAATGAAATCTAAATTCTGTAAATTTATATAATTAAAGTAGGATAAACAGAATCAGGTCCCAGGAACAAGTAAATCAGCTCTTTATTGGAGTAAACAGTTTTCCACAGCATAGAATTACACATTCTACAGAAAAGGAAGTTGGAAGAGACAGGGAAGGATGAAAGAGGAGCCTGTTAGAGACCTGATAATTAAAAGGTTCATTTTCAAACACAAACAGAAGATTATGACTCGAGCTAAAGAAAATAGCAGTGCTTATGTATGCACTTTTTATCAACAAAGGTCCTTGCATTTAAGTAAAGCAATGCTTATGAAGAAAAAATAAGATGAGCTACAAGCAGAAATGTTTTCAAAGCCAGAATATTGTTCATGGATTTCCATAAAATAATAGTGGCTGTTTAGAAGTGTCCCTTTTAAATTATCATGGACTAAATCAGAGACTAGAACTAAAATGTAGCCACTCTCTGAAAAAATACTGGTTGTGGAGGCTGCTGTTCTTTATGCCTGTTGTTCACATTTACTCTGCAAGCATATAGTTCACTTTAATTAGCATGTGATTGAAAAGTGTTGACATCCTGTGTTCTGTGTTGCTAAATGGATTTCCTCATGCTGGGGAATATGTAAATTCCTTGAAGAATTGTTTATGCTACCAGAGTGGCTTCTAAGTAATTTTGATGACAAGAATTAAAGCAGGCAGTCACCGTAGTTATTTTGAGGATTTGATATAGTTGTGAACACAAGAGTGTAAATAACTTCTTCAAGGAGATGAAGCACTCTGTGAAAGCAGCTGTACAGAATATTATTTATTTGGGTTTGGGGTTTTTTTTATTCATTTCACAGAACTGTAGGGTTTAATTGCAGCTTCTCATTGCTGGGAGCCAAAATGAAGATGAATAAATGTAGGGGGGAGGGGGGGATGGAAAACTGAAGCATTTAATATCATTAAATAAAAAAATAAATTAAATGAAGTATTTCCATTAGCTGTTTCTCTGAGTTATAAAAACATTAACTGTAGCTCCATTTGTTGCCCAGAGTCTATTTCTCAATCACTGTGGAGAAAAAGTACAAATTAAAGTGTAAATTCCACTTCTCTGAGAGCTGCAAACTTAATTGACAGAATGGCAGAGGCAAAGCACTGACAAAAGCTTCCATAGCTCAGAGATGTAAGACACTGGCACAGGTTGCCCAGGGAGGTTGTGGATGCTTCCTCCCTGGAGGTGTTTAAAGCCAGGCTGGATGACGCCTTGAGCAGCCTGCTCTAGTGGGAGGTGTCCCTGCCTATGGCAGGGGGTTGGAGCTGGATGGTCCCTTCCAACCTAAACCCCTAAACCATTCTATGATTCTATGATTCTATGTTGAGATACTGGAAGGTATCCAGAGAAGGGCAACAAAGCTGGTGAAAGGCCTAGAACACAAACCCTATGAGAAGAGGCTGAGGGAGCTGGAGTTGTTCAGCCTGGAGAAGGGGAGGCTCAGGGGTGACCTCATTGCTGCCTACAACTACCTGAAGGGTGGTTGTAGCCAGGTGGGGGCTGGACTCTTCTGCCAGGCAACCAGCAACAGAACAAGGGGACACAGTCTCAAGTTGTGCTAGGGGAGGTCTAGGCTGGGTGTTAGGAGGAAGTTCTTCCCAGAGAGAGTGATTGGCATTGGAATGGGCTGCCCAGGGAGGTGGTGGAGTCACTGGAGGTGTTCAAGAAAAGCCTGGATGAGGCACTTAGTGCCATGGTCTGGTTGACTGGCTAGGGCTGAGTGCTAGGTTGGACTGGATAAGCTTGGAGATCTCTTCCAACCTGGTTGATTCTATGAAACTGTGAATCTCAAAATATAGCAACAGGGAAATTTCCACTCTGCAGAAAGATTTACAGCTTCAGAATCTGCTTCAGTCTAAACCAGAATGAAAGGGGAAAAAAAAATAAAAGGCAAGCAGCTCTTCAAGAAATATAATTTCTGGGAGTGAAAAGAATCATATTAATTTTTAAAAACTTAATAAATCTAAATGTTAGGTTGCTGTGCTTTTCCAAGCTGTTAGGGTGAGTCCAGAGATGATCCCAGGGCTGCACACTTCTGCTGTGAGGATTGGCTGAGGAAGCTGGGGGTGTTCAGCATGGAGAGGAGAAGACTCCACGAAGACCTTAAAGATACCTTCCAATAGCTGAAGGAATCCTACAGGAAGGCTGCAGAGGGATTTTTGTCCTGAGGGTGTCTAGAGAAAGTACAAGAGGGAATGGTTTGAAGCTGAGGCAGAGCAGATTTAGACTGGAGCTGAGGAAGGTCTTCAGTAGGAATGTGGTGAGATTCTGGAATAGGCTGCCCAGTGAGGCTGTGGATGCCTCTCCTCTGGGGCTGTTGAAGGACAGGTTGGATGAGGCCTTGAGCAGCTGAATCTATCTGAGAGATATCCCCACCCATGGTGGGGAGGTTGGAGTTGATGATCTCTGAGGTGCATTCCAACCTGAGCCATTCTGTGGTTCTATGATTTTGAATAGTTCAAGGTGGGAGAGCTGAAAAGTATTCCTGATGTCAAATTCTATTCTGGAATGTCAAGTATCTTTACTGCTTGTTTTCCAATTGGAAACTTCATGGATTTAATCAGCTAAACCTGGAATTCTCTAGGTCTGTCCTAATGTAAAGGTATGAATAGTTATGAGCTCTAAGGGAGCATACAAGAGCCACTGGCATTTGTAGCAGTCATCAAGGCAAAACTGGAGAGTTTTGGCAGGTTGCTGGAAACCCTGCCTCATTTTTAAGGCTTTTTTAATTGACCCAACACTGGCACACCAAAGTCCCTCAAATATATTGCTGCTGGAGAAGCTTGTACCTTTATAGGCAGAAGATTGTACTGTAATAAGAATTAATCTAAACTGAACTATTTACCTAACTTGAATCTTTCTTGTATTTTCTAGTCATATGGTCTAAGATAACTTCCTTAGCCTCCTAGGGACAGTGCTTAGAGTGGAGTGCTTCTAGAGCATCATTCCTTTGCTGCAGCCAGATGCTTCTAGTAGAAAGGGTTGGAATAATTCCTGATCTTTTCATCACACATTGAATTCTTGATGTTGGATGGTGAGAATGGAAAGAAATCCTACCATTTATCTTTCAGTATTAATCATTTCAATATATCAGTTTTTAACTTTGGTAGAAGAAGATCAGAGAGGCTGTAAAAAGCAGGTTGATTTCTAAGGAAGTTCCTCACCATGAGGGTGGCAAGAGCCTGGAACAGGTTGCCCAGGGAGGTGGTGGAAGCCCCATCTCTGGAGGTGTTTAAGGCCAGGCTGTAGACAGCCTGATCTAGTGTGAGGTGTCCCTGCCCATGGCAGGGGGGTTGGAAATAGATGATCCTTGTGGTCTCTTCCAACCCTGACTGATTCTATCTTTCTATAGTAATATGTTTAAGAAAGAAGCTCCTGCCTTCAGCTGCAAGCAGCATAGTCAGCTGGGTTTGGTTTCTCTCTAACATTTTAAGACACAAACTACATCTGCTAGGTAATATAGTCACAGAATTACACAACCACAGAATGTTAGGGGTTGGAAAAGACCCCCAGAGATTATTGAGTCCAACTCCCCTGCCAAAGCAGAGTCACATAGAGCAGGTCACGCAGGAATACATTCAGATGGGTTTTGAAAGTCTCCAGAGAAGGAGACTCCACAGGTGACATAGTCATCCTCACACTGGGTCCCAAAAGAAAGGCAGAGGTCATGGAAATTCAACAAAATTACAGAGGAATTGCCTTGATCTTGGCTACTTTAGTGACTCAAGTAGGACTTGTATTTAAGACTGAGCAAACCACTAATTTTTCCCCTACTGACGTGTTCAGACAGACTACTTGTTCCCACTGCAGAGAAGTAAATACAATTTAATTTTAGAGCCTTGTCTTTCCACATCAGTTTTTGTACCTGTACTACAAGAGGAGATGGAGTATGGGAAAAGTTTGAAGTGTTAATTGATTCTCTTTGAATCCTGTTACCCTCTGCACGGTGTGATGTGTTGTCAAAACATTAAGTTATATAAGGGATGGAGCAGAGAATAAACAAAAAGATAGTTCTACTGCTATCAGAGATGTATCTTTAGCTAACATACTGCGTTCATCCTGCTTATCCCATCACAGACTGCTGAAAAATAACAACAGAAAGCACAAAAGAGGATACAGAAAAAGCTGGCTTTCAGAAAATGAAAACTAGCTTTGCTTTGCTTAGAAAAGAGATTAAAATGCAACTCTAGAAAATGATGGAGCAAAAAGATATTTGCTTCCCCTGCAAGTCTTGCCTTTCCTCTAGAAGTTTGTATACTGTGATGGTTTGGGTGTCCCCCACCCCCCCACACTTTTAGAAATCACCCAGACTAGACTCAGCCAGCTCTGGAAATTTGAATGAAGCTTATATTTACAGCTGGCACAATTTACAAGCAGATATTTACAGTATATACAGTTATAGACAGAAATATACAAGGTAAAAAGGTACTACAGACACAACTCCCCTCCCAGCAACCTGAGTCCCCAGGAGGGGCTCTCAACCACCCCTCACCTTCCCCCTACCCCTCTCAACCATACCCCAGTCCTAAGGAAGAATGGAGGTTCGGCCAAGAGGGTTAAAAAGCAAGGTGAAGCAGCCAAGCAAAGGGAGGGTGAGGTTAGAAAGCAAGATGGAGTCCAGCCAGCAGCCTCAGCTTCTCCCCAGCAGGCAAAGCTCCCCAGCGAAGAGAAGAAGCAAGTGACCTAATCTTTGTTTTGCCTTTCTTCTTTACACATCCCAGCAGGACTGTGAGGGAAGTAGACCTCACCATTGTTTTCATTTTCCAGCCTATCATCTAGTTCTTCTCACCAAAACATGCTAGCTAGGCTCAAACTAGCACATATACATATAAGCTCTTAGCTCTTGTTCTCATTGAGCAAAATTACTCACCTCACCTAACATTAACTAGCAAAGAGTTAGATATCTGCTCTAAAATGGAGTTTGTCCTAAACAAAACCTGACAAAGCTGTTATGACTTGTTATTTTTCAGAGCAAATTCCTGGCTTCCTCTCATAGCACACTATATCTCTGATCGAGGGAGGTTCTTCTCTGCCTCTACTCTGCCCTGGTGAGACCCTATCTTGAGTACCGCATTCAATTTTGGGCTCCCCAGTTTAAGAGCAGCAGGGATCTGCTGGAAAGAGTCCCATGGAGGGCTACAAGGATGATTAGGGGACTGGAACACTGCCTGATGAGGAGAGGCTGAGGGACCTGGGGCTTTTTAGTCTGGAGAAGAGAAGACTGAGAGGAGATCTAATAGATGTTTATAAATATCTGAGGGCTGGGGGTCAGGCTTGGGAGGACAGGCTCTGCTCACTTGCTCCCTGGGATAGGACAAGGAGCAATGGATGGAAGCTGCAGCACAGGAGGTTCCAAATCAACACAAGGGGGAACTTCTTTACTGTAAGGTTATCAGAGCACTGGCACAGCCTCCCCAGAGAGGTTGTGGAGTCTCCTTCTCTGGAGACTTTCAAGGCCTGTCTGGATGCATTCCTCTGTGACCTGAGCTAGAATGTATGGTCCTGCTCTGGCAGGGAGGTTGGACTTGATCTCTGGGTCCTTTCCAACCCCTAACATCCTGTGATCCTGTGATCTCCTCACTGCTTTACTCAGAGATCTGTCAAATACACTGCTGTCATGAGAATATGGAGCAGACAGGAAGGAAAGGTTAAAAAAAAAAACGCTTCATCTTCTATTTCTGACTTGGTAATCCTAGTGGCATATGCCCAGATATGAAACTATTCAATCTCCAGTTTTAGATGGTGATAATGGCAAATAGCTCTAGCTTACAATAAGTGCAAGATACATCAAAATGTACAATTATAGTTACAGCTACAGCAAGAGCCAGTATTAAGTGGGAAAGAGATGTGCACAGTAATGGTGTCGTGAGGAAACAGAGAAAAGGTTCCCATCTTATTGCATTACAAAACCCCTCCAGCTGGTTTTCTTGGCAAGCAGCTGAAGAAAGGCTCTGAGGAGGGTGCAGCTTAAGATGACAATCTTGAAAATGTAAATCTGCTGGGGGGGAAAAAAAAGGAAAAAGGGGGGGGAGAAAAGGCATAAACTCTGTAGAAAACCTGGATTCCAACAAATTATTCATTTTAACAACTTCCTGCTTTAATGCACAGCTTTGCTTTTCCTTCATGCAAGCTGCTTCGAGCCCTGTTAAGGATTTAGCCTTACAATGAAGTTTTTGTGACTATCTGGATCTTTGTCATGCTGGCATATGGATCATTCCCTTTGTGGAAGGACAAGAAGAAGGAGGAAAATAGTTGTCCTATGGGATAAGGAAAAAAAATCCAGCCTGAACTGGCCAAGTATTGCTCAGAAATACAGACTGAGTTGCTTTTTCCCTTGGGAGCTTAATGTCGGCAGGTAGCCAGCGTGGCAGAAACCTGAACTTGTTGCATTACTATCTGCTCTGGCAGCTGTCAATAGAAGGTGATAGTGTTTATAAGATGGCCAGATTGGAGATGAGCAGATATTTTTCAGTCAAAAAGGTATGGAAAAGGTTTTCCTAGCTACCGAAGTAATGTTTCATTACTGAAACGGGTTGGTTTTTTTTTTTAGCTCCCAAATAAGACTCTATTTTGGATCTGGATCTGGAAAAGGACTCCTGCTTTCCACTACATTTAAAAGCTTATAGTAAGATATAGTCTGTATAGGAAACTGTATGGAGATCAGGAGGCAAACTGAGTGCTATTGCTATGGAAATAGTGAAGGTTTAAAACAGAAATGTGTTCATCTCCATAAAAGATCTATTTCCAAAGAAGGAAACTCAAAACATTGTTGAATGCTGCCTGATCTAGTGTGAGGTGTCCCTGCCCATGGCAGGGGGGTTGGAACTAGATGATCCTTGTGGTCCCTTCCAGCCCTGATGGGTTCTATGATTCTCTCAGAAACACAGTTTTTATTATTAGCATGATCACTGTTATTACTGCTGGTGATACTTATTTTGATGATGATTATGATTGTTGTTGTTATTATTGACAGTCTTCTGATTATTAAGCTGAGAAAAGGGCCAAACATTCAAAGTGTAGAAGAATAAGGGAAATGATGAATTCCCACATGAATATTGTGCTTATGTAAACTCTCTGAGAAAAAGAGCTCTTCTCTGATGTGTGTCTGTGCAGCTGTGCAGCACTAAGCATGCTGAAGCCTCAGCCCATGGCAGTTATTCTGCTGGTTGCTGTGATATCCATTAACAGAGTCGATTGCAAACAAAAGATGGATCATTGCACCAGGTCACAGATCAGTTCCAGTATGAATTTAATAAAAGCAAAACCAGGCTACATTTGTCCTTGCTGTTGTTCAATCTACTCTCTTTACCAAACGTGCAGTTTGCATGGGTTGTTTTTGCTTTAGTTAATAGGCAGAGCTTGAGGTCAGGTCAGGAGCAAGATATGTAAGAAAAAAGGAAACAGAGTGAAAACTAACTACAAAACTAAGGCTTTCTCCAAGGCAGGGGTGCAGCCTGCAACCCCAGCAGTACAGCCAGATGTTTAGAGGTCTGCAGCAGAAGAACCCACCCAATGGTGCAAGAGCAGCATGAGCAGATGGTGCTTAGCACTCTCATATTCCCTATTTCTCCACCCACCAGCCACTGCTGTCTAATCCTTTTCCATCATTCAGTTTCTTAGTATGAAATTACTGCATTCTCACTTTTTGTTTGTTCCAATATCATACCAGGGCCATCTCTGCTCACACTCTGGCTTTCTATTGCCAAACTTTGTGTTATTTTAGGAGTCAGGATTTTTGCAGTTGTAAGTCAGAGAGGCAGGACCTCAGGTTCATGAAAATATTTAACTCAAAGTGCAAGATCTCTCTGCCCTTTAAAGAAACATACAAGCAAACATATCACTAATTAGGAGAGGAGAGAAGAGCAGCATAGTGCAAGTGTGCTAAGTCTCGACTGTCCTGGCCATAGCCCCACAGACTCATCAGCACTTGAAACAGAAATGCCAAAACCTCTAAAAATACTTTGGGGGCCACATATTCATCTCCTTAGAGTTCTTGTAACGTGGGTATGGCCCTGGAGAGCATCTGTGTCTCATCAAGAATTTGTCTTTATAAGGAGATCCTTAGTGAGCCCCTAATTATTGGTTATGACTGCCCAAATGTTGAAGATTGCAAGCATCAGCAGTTTGTGAAAGCCTCACAGTCTCTCCATTTTATAAAGGTCAGTAGGACCCTGTCACAGTCAGATGTTCTCTGCAGGTTCATAATTCAACTATCTACCATCACTTGCTCTCTATTCCTCTTCCCTATTCCTTTGCTATGTACTCTGTATGAATAAAAGGGTCATTGCTTCAGTGCAATGGAGCTACCCACTGGATGCAAGAAATAAGTTCTGGGCCAGTAGTACTTCAAGTACAAAATCACTTCCAGGAGCCAGATCTGCCCTTGGACGAGAGTCAGTGGAAATATGAACATTCAGTGGTAGAGTCTGGCTCCAAAGCAGAAAGGAGTAACTAGAGCAGCTGGAACTGCCAAAGGGATTTAGGTTGGCAGAATGTATTTAACCTAATTCGGTATGTGGCGAGGACAAGAGAAGCTAATAGTTCATTGCTTTAAAAAGCTGATTCTCTGACTGATACAAATATCCATGCTATTGGTTTGCTTTCTTATGTGTCAGCTCCTAAATAACAAGAAATCTCAGTTTCCAGAACACTGTTGTGTGTTGGTACAGTTTGAGTTAGGCAGTAAAGCAACCCAGAGGTGCCTCTGATTCTGCCCAGGGAAATTCATCTTTACAGAAGGGGCTGTCCCCCTCACACCAAACCTAAACACCAGACCACATGTGTCTGAAAAGCACTGGGAATATGCATATCATCAGAACTGCAGTCTGTAGCAGCAGCTTTGAGCATATGCCACACACTACCAAAACTCTGTCCAGTGAAGCAAACCAGGCTTTTTTGGCTAATGACTTCGTTATTAACATAATAATTAAGTCATATATGCATTATTATTATTCACATTATGTTATTTTTCCCTTCAAAGCAGTCATTGTAGTCCTCATTTATTTGAAGTCTCTACCATGCCAGTGCAGTTCCTGGGTATTCCTGCTTACCTTTGTGTATAACCCAAATCATAGAAGCATAGAATGGTTTAGGTTGGAAGAGACCTCAAGGATCATCCAGCTCCAACCCCCTGCCATAGGCAGGGACACCTTCCACTAGAGCAGGCTGCTCAAGGCCTCATCCAGCCTGGCTTTAAACACCTCCAGGGAGGAAGAATCCACAACCTCCCTGGGCAACCTGTGCCAGTGTCTTACCACCCTCACTGTAAAGAACTTCCTCCTAACATCCAGTCGGAATCTCCCCTCTGCCAGCTTAAACCCATTCCCCCTCATCCTAACATTACTAGACCGTGTAAATAGTCCTTCCCCAGCCTTCCTGTAGGCTCCCTTCAGACACTGGAAAGCCACTATAAGGTCTCCTTGAAGCCTTCTCTTCTCCAGGCTGAAGAGCCCCAACTCTCTCAGCCTGTCCTCATAGCAGAGCTGCTGCAGCCCTCTGATCATCTTCGTGGCTCTCCTCCGGACCCGCTCCAGCAGTTCCATGTCCTTCTTGTGTTGGGGGCTCCAGAACTGCACACAGTACTCCAGGTGGGGTCTGAGGAGAGCAGAGTAAAGGGGGAGAATCAGAGAAAGGTTCTAAACAATAAATATGGAAAGGATTGTCTAGGGTCTTCTGATGATGTGCAATATTTGGCTTCTGCAGTATTTGTGACGGGTTCATAACTTACAATAAGAAGGTGAGACTTTCCAAATTGAGGAAACTTCCCTGGTGCATTAATGTCTAAGTTTCTTCGTTCTCCTCTGAAGCAGATGTTTAATTTGGTGACTAAATGTGGCAGCATCACAGCCCTCTTGGACTGTATGGTTCCAGTTTGAAGGACTAGTGAGTTGCTTCCAGTAAAATTATTAAAAGTAACTATAGAAAGCACCCTTCTTGCCTCTAAACTTGGAGTCTTTCTGCAGAAGTCTGTGTCTTTAGTGAAAGATGATCTCTGACAGTCTTCAAATTTAAAAGTGATTATTTTACAGTGGCTCTTTGAAGAGTACAAATTCTGTCTGCATCCCATGAAGGTGGCCCAGTAAAGAGAGAGCTGTCGCTTTCTAGGGTGCTGTGTGCAAGCGTTTCCAGTTTCTGTACCTAGTGCCAGTACCTCTGCTCAGTGCATTGCTTTTGTGGATCCCATTTAGAAGGGTTTCATTCTCCCCACATATAAAACACTGAATTTACACAGCTGGCTCAGAGTACTAACATAATAAATAACTGGAGAAAAGTCCTGGCCTGTATCAGGAACAGTGGGGCCAGTAGGAGGAGGGAGGTTATTCTTCCCCGGTACTCAACACTGGTCAGGCCACACCTTGAGTACTGTGTCCAGTTCTGGGCTCCTCAATTCAAGAGAGATGTTGAAGTGCTGGAATGTGTCCAGGGAAGGGCAACAAAGCTGGTGAAGGGCCTGGAACACAAACCCTATGAAGAGAGGCTGAGGGAGCTGGGGTTGTTTAGCCTGGAGAAGAGGAGGCTCAGGGCAAACCTCATTGCTGTCTACAACTACCTGAAGGGTGGTTGTAGCCAGGTGGGGGTTGGTCTCTTCTCCCAGGCAGCCAGCAACAGGACAAGGGGACACAGCCTCAAGTTGTGCCTGGGGGAAGTATAGGCTGGATGTTAGGAGGAAGTTCTTCACAGAGAGAGTGATTGGCATTGGAATGGGCTGCCCAGGGAGGTGGTGGAGTCATCGTCCCTGGGGGTGTTCAGGAAAAGACTGGATGAGGCCATTTAGTGCCATGGTCTAGTTGACTGGATAGGGCTGGGTGCTAGGTTGGACTGGATGATCTTGGAGGTCTCTTCCAACCTGATTGATTCTACCTAATTCTGATACCTCCGTACCCAGTTGGATAGTTGTAGGTATATGCATGTCGTAGACAAGTTCCTAGATCTACAACCACAAATGTTACAAGAAGCTGAAATTCCACCTCTGCTTTTTAAGATATAGTATTTCCAGCTCAAATCCATGTTCCAATCCAGTTCTGAAGTCTCACGTTTTTTCTCACCAGACACTGATCCTGACCTCATTGTTCCTTGCCAAGGCTTGGCCTTGATATGTGCTATTTAAAAAAGCAAGCAAAGAACATCAACTCGTTAAGTTCAAACTCTGGGAATATTTCAGCCTTCAGCTCAGTGAAAAACCTCTCTCTGAAAGCAATGAACCTCTCTCGGGCCACTGAGAATTGAGCAGAGGGGCCAATTAGTTGTTGCCCAGTCGCACTGATTGGGTGTCACTAATTTGTAAGTTCAGAGAGCAGGAAGGCTTTTTGCTGCTGCTGCTTTAAAATTAAAGTGCCACTTCTCAGAAAGTCTGTGCCCAGCCATCTGAGTTCAGCAGACTGGGAGAGGGCTGAACCCATCGAGGGTCTAATGCAAATAGGCACATCACGGTTTCAAACCTGTTGATGATCTCTTTGGGTCCCTTTCAACTTCTAACATCCTGTGAGCCCTTGAATATCCATGTAGACAGAAGACAAGCAGCACAGACTTCCTGTCCCCAGAGAGGCCACTTACTTCTGCTCCCTGCTGAATAAAGTGTTCATCCACTGCCAGAATTTGGGCAGATTTCAATGCAGTCCAGGATTCAACGGGCCACCATTAATTAGCTGCATTGAGTTTACTTACTCATAGGTCAGTAAGGGCTGCATTGAGTTCACTTACTCATAGGTCAGTAAAGGTATCTAACCCAAAGATTTTGAGGCTATGCTGCATAGAAATCTTTCTTTTTGGCTGTCAGGCTGACTGAGCCTGCACTGGTGCTTTTCCCAGCTGATGTTGAAATATCCAAACTCATTCATTTTTTTCCCAGAGCACAGGTAAAAGCCCATCATTCTTTCATGCTGAGAACCAATTAAAGTGCACTCATGAACTCCTAACATTCATTTTACATGCAGACAGTTACTTTTTTGGCCACCATTGATGATCCTCTCCAGTAGTAAAATGTGACAGATGTTCACCCTAAAGCCTGTGGAGGTAATAAAAAGGAGTGAGTGACAGTTCTGATCCAGAAGCCTCACCAAAACAATTAAGGTAAATAAGTGCCAAACCTCTTGCTTATTATTATAAATCTTTGGGGCCCTAAAAAGCTACTGCAGGCAACAGTTTTCAGGAGCATGCCCAGCTTTGGATGTGCACTTGATGGGGTCCAGTATAATTTAATTGCTTTCTGAAGGAGCTTCCACTTAGTAACAGACATGAAATCTTGGATCTCTTTAAATATACTACCCAACAGAAACTGATTCAACTTGAAGGCACAGTAATAGTTTCCTGAAGCTACTGTATCTTGTTATCTCTGGCAAACTGTGTCTGGTTATTATGCTCAAGTCCAAGATGAGACCTGACCAAACTCATTTTCATGAGGTGCAAAAATAATGAGTTTAGCTCGGTGCCACAGAGATCCCTCTATTGCTGACTCCACAAAGATTCTATTCATATTTCACAGTTAGAAGATAAATCTGATGTAAAATAAGCATTTGAGGTATTTTTAAGGGAGTTGGATGGGTTTAAGGCTATGTCTTTCCCCATCAAAATCAAAAGTTAACTTGGAAATATACAAGAGAATGTAAATTAAATTTAGGGAATATCATTTCACAATCCATCCTGATGCATATAATTGCCATAGGTAGAAAATACATCTGTGGTGAAGAAGTGGAAAATTGGAACATCATGGAGTTTCCAGTAGGCTCCCTTGTCAGGGAATCCAAACTAGTCTTTAGTGAATTCCTGAGAAAGCATGAAGAGATTTCTCCTCCTAAAAAAAAGTGCTGAGCAAGTGAAAATGCAGCCAGAACAGACACTGCCACTTTGCTATAAGGACTTAGATATGTTATTTGATTTGATTTCAGCAAAGACAAAACTAAACACTGATGGCAGCTGATTCTCCCTGGAGCATTTGGTAATCTACATTAAGTAAATTTAATACAGAATGTAAAATAAAAGCTTTTGAATGAAAAATTATTCCATACTGGTGGTCAAAATGAATTATCTGGACAGATTCACAACACAGAATACTCTAGTTAAACTGTGGCTGAGTTTACCTCCTATAACAGCAGTGCAGGGCACTCATAGAATCATAGAATCATAGAATGGTTTAGGTTGGAAGGGACCTCAAGGATCATCCAGCTCCAACCCCCTGCCACAGGCAGGGACACCTCCCACTAGAGCAGCTCGCCCAAGGCCTCATCCAGCCTGACCTTAAACACCTCCAGGGAGGAAGCATCCACAACCTCCCTGGGCAACCCATTCCAGTGCCTTACCACCCTCACTGTAAAGAACTTCCTCCTAACATCCAGTCTAAATTTCCCCTCTTCCAGCTTAAACCCATTCCCCCTCATCCTAACATTACTAGACCGTGTAAATAGTCCCTCCCCAGCTTTCCTGTAGGCTCCCTTCAAATACTGGAAGGCCACTCTAAGGTCTCCTCGAAGCCTTCTCCTCTACAGGATTTTAAATTACCCAGCCAAAAACATGCAACCAGTCATCTGTGGCACCAGGGAGCTCAGCAGGTCCTAACCGACCTGGGTGTTTAGCCAGTTTTTGGACAGATATTTCTGGCTAGACACCCTCATGAAAAGTTCCTCTGAAGCCTTTCCTGTAGAATCCCTTCAGCTGTTGGAAGGCAGCTCTAAGGTCCCCCCAGAATCTTCCCTTCTTCAGGCTGAACACCCTCAACTCCCTCAGCCTGTCCTTATAGCAGAGGTGCTCCACTCCATGGATCATCTTTGTGGCCTCCCCTGGACTTGTTTCAGCAGAAGACTTCCTCCACTTCGCATGCCACCCCAAGATCTCCCTTGGCATCTCAGTAGGAGACTGGGATGACACCCAAATGACCTTCCCTACATAGACAGGGTGATGCTGTCAAATACAAAACCCACAAGAATCTGGAGGAGATCACAAATCCCTACAGCATTGTGACCCTAATGAGTTAGCAGCTGTACCGTGTACCAAGTAACCGGAGCCTTCAAGCACTGCAGCCAGCCAAACAAGCTCTGTCTAATTGGAGTGCCAAGAGCTTGATGGTCCTTGCCCTGCTTCCATGAAAATCTCTCATGGATTCACAGGGCTCTGCTGTCAATGTCTGTCTGTACCACAAGGCTGTGGGAGAGAGAACTGTTTCAGCATGTTCAGCCAAAGACACAAGACCTATAATTTTACACCAGATTGGCTCTAATTGCCAGCAAAAACATTGCCTCTGCTGAGGCCTCCTCTAAGGGCTTGCCTTGGCTGCACAGAAAGTCAAACCCTCCCACTGTCCACAGAGTAAAGCCCTCTGACCTAGGGCTTTAAATACAAACTAATTTATCTAGCTAGGATTACCTGCTGAGAAAGCCATTGAGAATTAATGATCTGTCCTTTCCACTTCCCAATGCTGAAAGGCAGACTGGGAAGCACAGGAGCAGATTCCAGTTAGAGCTGGGTGGAATGAAAGAAGTGGAGAGAAGTGTCTGCAAAGCCACAGGGAGAGATTAATAGGCGCCAGTATCGAAGGCACTGGTAGAAGTGGCTGAAGGGAAACTGTTCTGAGGCACCAGAAGGTATATCTGCAGTTCAAAATAACATTTTCAGCTGCAGGAGAGGAAGAACAGTGCACTGGTCAGAGCATTAGAAAACCTGGATTTCAGTAAGGATTCTGCCACAGATTTTCCTGAGGCAGTCAGTTGGCTGGGGGTTTTCATGCCTCAGAGACACAAAACGTAGCTCCACTGCCTTTGCTCCTCCAGTTGCAAAATTGGGAATGACAGTTCTTCACTACTTCACACAATGCACTGAAGACTTTGACTTACTCTCATGTTCCCATGTTATGGGAATAAGCGCTGCAGAAGCACCCCGGCCAGCATGCTATTTTACTTACTAGCTGACGCATTTTGTTTCAAGGGAGCTAGGGTGGCTTTTTTTTCCTATTCACGATTCTCCAAAGAGAAGAGACCTTGGTGTCCATTAAAACCTGCAGAGTACAGAATTACAGATGGTCTGGGTTGGAAGAGGCCTCCAGTCCAACCACCCTGCAGTCAGCAGGGACATCCTCCACTAGACCAGGTTGCCCAGAGTCTTGTCCAGGCTCACCTTGAATATCTTCAGGGATAGAGACCCAACCACCTCCCTGGACAACCTGTTGCAGTGTTCCACTACCCTCATGGTAATGAACTTGCTCCTAACATCCAACATAGATCTACTCTTCTCTAGTTTGTATCCATCACCCCTCATCCTATCACCACAGGCTGTTGTAAGCAGTCTCTCTCCATCCTTCTTGTGGCCCACTCCAGATACTGAAAGTCTACCCAAAGCCTTCTCTTCTCCAGGCTGAACAACCCCAGCTCCCTCAGCCTGTCCTTGTAGCAGAGATGCTTCAGGCCCCTGATCATTTTTATGGCCCTTCTCTGGACCTGCTTCATCAGGTCCATGTCCTTCCTGTGTTGAGGGCTCCAGAGACAGGCACAGTACTCCAGGTTTTTATCATTAATAGATTGTCCTAAAGTGAAACTGTACAATGATAAAATTCTTTATTAATATAAGGAAGCTGTAGAAGCTCCTTTTAATATGATACAGACACTTAAAGTTCAGAACCTAGAAGAAAGAAATTGCAGGTGACAGAAATTGCTGTCTTAAATACCTGTCTTTTCAGTGGCTGTCCCCAAGGAACACTGTCTTAAAGCCAGTGCACAAGAGGAAGAATGACTTGACAATGGCACTGTTTATGCTGTTAGTTTTTCTATGTAAGCACATAGAAAAACTGAGGGGTTTACATTTCTATGCAAACCCCTCAGCTTCAATGAACTGACCAAAGAACGAGTAAAGGATTTAATGATTGATTAACGATGTCTTTGTTTTGAGAGAAGCTTTGGAATGTCAGAGAAATATGTGCAATGAAGCAGGGGTGCAGTTGAGAATATGCCAGGTGGGGATTTGTCACTTCTCCCACAAAACCAGCAAGAGAACAAGGGGACAGAGTCTCAACTTGTGCTGGAAGAGGAATAGGCTGGATGTTGAGAGGAAGTTCTTCACAGAGAGAGTGATTTGCCATTGGAATGGGCTGCCCAGGGAGGTGGTGGAGTCACCGTCCCTGGAGGTGTTCAAGAAAAGACTGGATGAGGCACTTAGTGCCATGGTCTAGTTGACTGGATAGGGCTGGGTGCTAGGTTGGGACTGGATGATCTTGGAGGTCTCTTCCAACCTGGTTGATTCTATGATTCTGTGATTCTATGATTTCATAAGAAAAGGTTAAGCATGCTCTGGGTTGTTTGTTTTTCTCTAAAACATTGTCATGTGCCACCCAAGGCACAGAAATCCTTATTTCAGCTTTCAATTAATGGTTTGAATCCATGCTACAAGCCAGGAAGGTGTTACTGAGGCTATTTGTTATTAAACCTGAACTATAGTGAAGCACCAGCTAGAAATCTAGAGAAAAATAATGTGACAGAGTTTTAGTTCTCTGAGAAACCATCTAGACATTCTAGTTTGTTTATGTATCAAACAGGATTAAAATGTTAATTTTCAAGATGTACTGGGGGGAAATTTTATTATTTTTTTTTTAATTAGTAACTGAATAATATGTTAAAATGTCTCTCAAATGGAGAATTGCACCTGGGCTTGCTGAGTGTACAGGAATCTCCTGTTGTGGTTCTGCTTTCAGCTAACAGTGTCACAGAATCACAGAATTAACTAGGTTGGAAGAGACCTCCAGGATCATCGAGTCCAACCTATCACCTAACCCTTTTGATTCACTAAACCATGGCACTAAGTGCCTCATCCAGCCTCCTTTTAAACACCTCCAGAGATGGTGACTCCACCACCTACACAGGCAGCCCATTCCAACATCAATCACTCTTTCTGTGAAGAATTTCTTCCTAATATCCAGTCTAAACCTGCCCTGGCACAGTTTGTGTCCTCTTGTGTCCAGAGCAGTCAGTGGCTGTGTGTCATCTGACTTGATGGAGACCTGGATCAGGCCCTAGGCATCTACATGGATGTGGTCCATCAACAGTCAATTTTGCTTCTGTGCTGTTGGAAGCTGGATGATGTCATTTAACTTTCATAGCTTTGAAGTACTTTGACAGCCTTGGATGAAAAAGAAATAGATAAATGCAGAGCCAGGGGTAAGAAGTGGAAACCTACTGAGGATTTCTGCTTTCTTTGTGTTACTGATTGCTCCTCTGAGGCAGTCAGTGCCCCATTACACCCAGCTAAACTAGTATTTAGCTTTGCATCACTGTGAAAATGTCAATCCCCAAGGTGACTTACATGGAGTGCATTACTTTTTACTTCTAGATGGTCTTATAGTCAAATTGACATTCACAGGATCACAGGATGTTATGGGTTGGAAGGGACCCAAATAGACCATCAAATCCAACCCCCTCTGCCAGAGCAGGACCATACAATCTAGCTCAGGTCACATAGGAATGCATCCAGACAGGCCTTGAAAGTCTCCAGAGGAGACTCCACTACCTCTCTGGGCAGCCTGTTCCAGTGCTCTGTGACCCTTACAGTAAAGAAGTCCTTCCTTGTGTTGAGGTGGAACCTCTGTGCTGCAGCTTACATCCATTGCTCCTTGCTCTATTGTAAATGCCTATATGTAATGGGGAGGATAAATGAAATAAAGTCTTTAAGTTTTCACTTATTTTTCACTCCCTAAAATATAGCTGAGACCAGGAAACAACAGAAGTCTGATGAAGTTTATTTCATGTTTCAAAAGAAGGTGGGAGACATTAACCCCAGCCTTGTGCAGATGGCTGCTTGTAAGTGGAGTGTCCTTCCTGATTCTACATTTCCCATTCTGCACATCTTGACCTTGAACTGGCAAGAGAAAACATCTCCTCAGCAATTCAGTCTGAAGGCAGGATCACTTACTGAGGCCTCTGATGCTTCATGTCCCACAGGAGATTCCATGAGGATTACATTTCCTCAGGTAGGTCTCAGTTTAGGTAAGTTTGCATGACTGTAGTTTCTTGAGGTCCCTTCCAACCTAAACCATTCTATGATTCTAAGTGCATCCTGAAGTGTTGCAGAAATGAGAATATATACAAAGAAGTTTTTAAGGGTGTAAGACTTATACCTGCTGGCAGCAATAAAAGACCAAGCAGTATGTGCCAGCTAGGAGCAGGAGGTTCTTCTACAAGGTAGAGAAAAGCCAACTTGTGTGTGCATTCCCCGCTGAGATGGTGGGGCCCTGTCCTTTCTCTCAGAAGGATAGAGGCAAGAGAGCGCTTTACAAGTGCAGCCTGAGCATATCCTGCTCACTTCTCTTTCCCTTCCATTCTTCTGCTTCCATCTTCACAGATAGACCAGAGACATAGAATCTGGTCTTTTCTATGCTAAGTCTCTGATGTTCATGACACTAAGGTCTAGACCAGGATCTGCCTGCAGCACAAAACCAAACCTCAGACCCTGAGATCTGGCCCATGTGCCGTCAAGCATGGTGGAATTTGTCAGTCTTTGTAAATCTAAACTGTGCTTCCATCTAGTCTTAAACAAGGTAGTCAAATCTATATGTGATCTGAGGTCTTTTTAGTAGTGTAGCAAAGTGAAATAAAGAATAATTCCAAATTATCCCAGATTACTTTATCATGCTACAAAAATCACTTTTCAACAATCTGTTGTTTACTATTGAGCACTTAAACCTTGGCTTTTAAAGGCTGAGTTTATCTGAGACAAATTCTAAGGGTTTGGGTTGGGTTTTTTTTCGTACAACTAACCCAAGGAACTTGGAAAAAAAAAAGGCGGGGGGATAAAAATCCTTATCATTAATATTTTTGTTTTCCATTTCTCCCTTGCTTCATCCACTGGACTGCAGAGATCACCCCCTTAACAGAAAGAAAAAGCACATGTCAACTTGCCATACCAAGAGAGCCTTCAGGCAAAATGCAGCACTCTTTTTGGCCTGTCAAGGACTGAATAACTCAAAGATAAGTGGGTTAAAATGTCAGTACCCACTGGGACCAAAATAAATCTACCACATTGTTTTTTTTTTCATCCAAGTGAAATCCTAACTGCAGTACCACCAACATTTCAGTCACTCATTTAGGAAGGTAACAGAAAACTCTTAGTGACTAATTTGAAAGTTTTATAAAAAGGAGAGGAAAAAAAAAAACCCAAACACAAGTTGTTGTTTTTTTTTCCCCCCCTCTTCATTGTGTTAAGCCTGTGGAAGTCATCCTGTGCAAAAGGTCAGATAAGAGTGATGTGAAAGATGGTGTTAAAAGGCTTTCAAACTTTGTTTATTAATAGATATAACCCTTTCACCTCTGCTACATCTGTCACCACCAGGTTAAATATCATCTATCTTACTGGTCACCTGACTTCTTGTTATTAGTACAGGAAAGATGCCACAAACCTGCTGAACACTCACACATCCATTACACACACATGCAAGAGAAAAATTGCCTGAGCTCTCCTAATAAAACATAACCTAACATGGACTAACTAAAGGCGCTGAGGGTAGCCTCTGGCTTTAAAAGCATCCACCAGGCCATTGATCATTGAAGACAACACGCAGTGACCTCACACAAACACAATGTAAACTCCCAAACTCATTGATGGCATTCCCAGCCCTCTGCCCAAATTTATATTGCCTCTCTGTAAACTGTTTGACATAGGCAGTGAAAGATGGAAGCAGAAAAGGGCCTCCTTAGTATGATGAGCATACCACCAAATGCAGCTGGATGCAAGTGAATTAACTTGTAGCTTACTTTGATGTTCAAAGAAATCTCAGGCCAAGATGTGTGTTAACAGGATTTTGGTAAGAATCTTGGGAGTCTGTTTTTCCTTTTGGCTAGGCCAATCTTATTCTAGAGTATCACAATTCTCTTTTTTGAGGAGGTAAAAGGAAAGAAAAAAAAAAGTCCAACACTGTATTGGATTCCTCTGTATTTATCAGCCAGAATGTTACTGCCCTGTGAGTCAAACCACGCACTCAGAAAGCCATGTGGCTATATTTCTGGGGGTCTTTATATGTGTTCCTGCTTTCTCTCCCTTTATCTCATTCATTCTTTCTCTTCCTTCCCCCTTTTTCCTTCCAAACAAGGCATGGTGCCTTGCTTGCTCCCACCAGCCTCTGGCCCCGATCTGAAATGGAGTGCTTTGTGTTCCTCTGGGTCTAAATAGAACAGAATTGAATCAATCAGGTTGGAAGAGACCTCCAAGATCATCCAGTCCAACCTAGCACCCAGCCCTATCCAGTCAACTAGACCACAGCACTAAGTGCCTCATCCAGTCTTTTCCTGAACACCCCAGGGACAGTGACTCAGCACCCTATTTTGCCTCAGCACCCTATTTTGGAGCATTTTCCAGGCTTTCATGTGAAGATTTGCTTTCCAGTGACATCCAGACTTCAGCAGGCAAAGAAAATAAACAAGTATTTCTTGCAACAGCAATCTGATTAGATTCAAGTAGGTTGGCTAAACATTGTGACACATCAGCTTTTGAGTTCAGGCACCTACAAGTTGCAATGAGAATCTGGGCAGGTAAAACTCCTCTGATTTGATTTTCAATCCATTACCTTCTGCTGGCGTAGCTCCCACCCACTGCTTCCAGAACCTCTCTCTTCCTGGAGGACAGAGGATTTGATCCTCTTTCAAAGACCAGCTTTTTGTAAATCTATCCCCTTTATTTTAACTACATTTTCACAGCCACTATCTCCCTTTCCCCACTCCTCACAGGAACTCTAGTCATTACCCATTCTTAGGTACCTATGAAGTGCAAATGGCTAGAACAACTTCTTGGGCTTGTTCAGCTCCTTTAGCCCTTTCCTTCTTTTGATTGCTAGAAACCTATGAGTGCATTTTCTGTCTCTCAAGGGAAAGAAAAAAAAAGAGAAGGAAAGGGAGGGGAGAAAAAGAGAGAAGGGGAGACATAAACAAAAGAAGCAAACATTCCATATAATCAGATATTCTTCCACACACTGCAGTCTGTCATGTGAATGGATCCTGTCTACAGTTGTCACTTGAACAGGTTTTGAAAATATAAGACAAATTATTTTCAAAAGTACTTGGGGACAGAACATTTTCCCTGAAAGAGTTGTCAAGAGTCATGTTTCGAGTACAACAGGGTTCTGAGCCGGAGGACTGACAGTGATTAATTGAGTCACCGAAACTTGCTAGCACTTTCAGAGGCCTGGGGGGTGCTCAGAGAATGGAGCTTCCTGGAAGGTATTTAACCCTAGACCTGGATGTATCTGATGCCACCTGAAGGCACCGCTAGCTACTGGCTCTGTAGTCAACCATAGCTTGTATTCATTCTCCCACTTCTGTTGTAGTAACCCTTCCTTCTTTGACTCTCTTGTCTCCCAGCCCAGCTCCTGGTGTCATTGCCACTCCTAGAGAAATAATTAGCATCTTGTTTGGTCCTCTGCCCTCAGTTATTGCTTTGGCTTGAATCTTTGTCTTAACACAACAAATCATCAAATCACAGAGTGGTCGAAGTTGGAAGGAACCTCTGGAAGTCATCTGGTCCAACCTCCATGCTCAAGCACATATATCAAGCCAGCTCTTCAGGATTACTTCCAGACAGCTTTTTAATATCCCCAGGGATTCCCTGCTCCTCTCACACACACACCCTTGAGCTCCTCCAGGCTAAACAGCTCTGAGCCTTTCCTCAGGCTGAAATGCTCCAACACTTTTGCCATCCATGTGGCTCTTCACTGAAGTCAATCTCCAGTATGACCATGCCTCACCAGCACTGGGCGGGGGCAGAACTGAGTATCCTCTCCTGGTGTGCCTCACTAGTGCAGAGGAAGGATCACCAGCCTCAGTCTTTGTCCTGACACGCTTAGCTTTCTTTGCTACAAGGACAAGTTGTTGGCTCATGTCCAGCTAGATACGTACCAAGACCCCCAAATCCTTTTCTGGCAATCAGCAGTGTCCCCAGTGTATGCAGGTTACTTCTTCCCAGCTTGAAGACTTCAGACCTCTACTTAATGAACTTCAGGAGGTCACTGCGAACCCACTCCTTCAGCCTGTGGAGATTCCTTTGGGTGCCTACTCCACTTCTTCAGCCTGTGGAGGTTCCTCTGGACGGCTGCTCTGCACCAACCAGTCTTTCGCACACGGTGTCAAAAGAGAAGCTGCGTTGGCCGGGAATCGAACCCGGGTCAACTGCTTGGAAGGCAGCTATGCTCACCACTATACCACCAACGCTGCGATGAGTACAGAAACTGTGGTTGCATCCCTCCTGCTCTTCCAGTTTCCATCTGTTCCTAGTCTAACCAGAAGGTTTGCTAGCTGCTTGCCACCAGCACAGAGAAAGTGCTACTGAGGGACTGAAGGAAACATTCGCCTTCTCCACATCTGCCAAGGCTACTAGAAAGACTTTCCTTTCCTTTCCTTTCCTTTCCTTCCCTTTCCTTCCTCTTCCCCTCTCCCCCCCTCTCCTCTCCTCTCCTCTCCTCTCCTCTCCTCTCCTCTCCTCTCCTCTCCTCTCCTCTCCTCTCCTCTCCTCTCCTCTCCTCTCCTCTCCTCTCCTCTCCTCTCCTCTCCTCTCCTCTCCTCTCCTCTCTTCCCCTTCCCCTATCCCTTCTTCCTCTTCTCAATGAAAATTCTAAGATATCATTCAACAAAACATTTCCTGCATTCATTCACATAAATATTTCCAGCATCCTGACTTGTTTAAAAGAAATTCCAAACAAAAGGATTCACACTTTCGAAAATGGCACTGCAGACAGTAGCATAACTGGATTTGAGGCAATACAGATTGAAGAGCATGATAGAAGAGCATGTGTGATAGAATTGGAAAGAGAGAGAGGACCCTTTTGCACTGAGAAAATGCACTGAATGAGGCTTGCATGCCCTGAAAAAGCTGGAAGATGAAGTGACTGAGCAGAACAGGACAGAGAAGCAGAAGTGGCATTGTGAAAGGCAGCCACCTGGGTCTCAATTCATAAAGCTGCTTAAACACACAGGAGATTCCTAAAGAAATTAAGCACCCAACATTGCAGACAAACTCAGAGGGCCACATTCCCAAAGTCAAAGTAGTCTTATCCTGCCTAAGGAACTCTAGAAACACTTCTGGACATATGTAGGCACCTGGAAACCCGTAGAAACCTGAGCCCAGTGTTCCAGTCTCAAATGCAAAGCCCACTTTGTTCAGACACTGCGCACAGTGCCAAATCAGGGGCTCTGCATGAGATTTGTCCTCATTATTTCTTGTTTTCTGTCTTTCTCTCTCCCTCTCACGCATACATAGATGTGAGATTCCAGTAGCACTTGATGAATTCATCCTTACTGTGCCATATCAGGGTAAGATGAATGTGCAATGGCAGCATTTCCTAATCTGGTTCTAATTCACTAGGCAACAAATCTGTTGACTACCAGTCTACTGCATATAGCACAGAGGAAGTGCTTTACTGTGACATAATTAAAAGGACTCTTACCACACACATAATGACACCCTCTCTGCTTTCTTACTAAAGGTTTCCTTTGTTTGGGTTTACACCAAATTAGTTGCATATGTGACTGTTTTTGCTGCAATATCATCTCCAGCTACTTAGTGCATCATCATGCTAACCCCTCAATTAACCCTTGATTCAAAGGCTGCTCGGTGCAGGTGCAGCAGCACAGCTTTTCTGCCAAAGGACATGCCTTGCTCACTGCTAGTGACCTCTGTTATTGATGAGGCTCTGGGCATGCTACACATGCTCTTTGTTTACAGTGTGAGCCTCAGCTAATTATATAATTGAGGTGCTGCAGATCCACAGCCTGCAGAAATCTAGAAGCTATTCAAATGTGAAAATTAAAACCTAGGTCTAACCACACTGAATTTATCCAATTTTCTGGCAATAAGTTGGTCTGGAAGGGTAATATTCTTCTGCTGTAGGTCCAGTGTGTTCTTTTGCCCATAACAGATAAAAAGTTTTAAAATAATAACATATCATAGAATCAGTCAGGGTTGGAAGGGACCACAAGGATCACCTAGTTCCAACCCCCATGCCATGGGCAGGGACACCCTACCCTAGATCAGCCTGGCCAGAGTCTCATCCAGCCTGACCTTAAACACCTCAGGGGTTGGGGCCTCAACCACCTCCCTGGGCAACCCTTTTCAGGCTCTCACCACTCTCATGCTGAAGAACTTCCTTCTCACATCCAGTCTGAATCACCCCACCTCCAGCTTTGCTCCATTCCCCCTAGCCCTGGCACTACCTGATAGCCTAAAATACCAAAAAGATATACCAAAATATTTCAGCTTTCAGTGCCATCATCTGAACAGAAGCTCTCTGTTACCCATCACCAGCTTTGTGAACTTGCCCAGTGAAGAAACACAGAATCACAGAATTTTAGGAGCTGGTAGGGACCTCGAAAGATCATCTGGTTCAACCTCCCTGACAAAGGACAACACCTGGCAGGTCATACAGGAACACATACAGGCAGGTTTTGGGTGTCTCCAGAGAAGGAGACACCACAGCTTCTCTGGGCAGCCTGCTCCAGCACTCTGTGTCCCTTAAAGTCTGTTCTTGAACACCTCCAGGGACAGTGACTCCACCACCTCTCTGGGCAGCCAATCACTCTCTCTGGGAAGAACTTCCTCCTAACATCCAGCCTAGACTTCCACTGACACAGCTTGAGACGTCCCCTTGTTCTATTGCTGGTTGCCTGGCAGAAGAGACCAATCTCACCTGGCTACAACCTCCCTTCAGGTAGTTGTAGACAGCAATGAGATCACTCCTGAGCCTCCTCTTCTCCAGACTGCACACCCCCAGCTCCCTCAGCCTCTCCTCATAGGGTTTGTGTTCCAGGCCCCTCACCAAATTCGTTGCCCTACTCTGGACACGTTCCAGTATCTCAACATCTCTCTTGAATTGAGGAGCCCAGAACTGGACACAGTACTCAAGGTGTGGCCTGACCAGTGCTGAGTACAAGGGCAGAATAACCTCTCTTGTCCTGCTGGCCACACTGTTCCCGATCCAGGCCAGGATGCCATTGTTATTGCTATTATTATTCTCTTAGCTTCTATTGCTATTATTATTCTCTTCAGCTTCCCTGAAAAGTATCATTCCTAGTACTAAAGAAAGCTCACTGACCCTGATGCTGTGCAGCCCTGACAAGACTTGTAAGTACAACTGAAATAAAGAATTCATCAGTCAGCTTCTTTTTCAGCCACCTTGATGATGAAATCAACTAGGCAAAATAATAAACAGTTGTTAAGAGAATCTAAAATAATTCCTCATCTATTATTTGTTTTGTCCTTTAGCTTTTCTTTGAATGATCAGAAGACAGGAACAGAAATGAAAATCTGAAGTGAGAATTTTTCCAAGCATTCACCTTGCTTCCCAAGCTGGGATGATACCTAGAAACGTGCATAGGCACTTTCAGAGGGTGATTCATCTCAGCCTGGGATCTATGTCTAAAATAAGCTGTTGAATCACCTTCTGGGGGGACCTTTTTTTCTTTCTTTTGATGTTAAAAATATGAGGTGGTTAGCTCAAACTTTCAAGTTTTGCACAAGGTGGCATTTGCACAGCCTGAACGTTTTTAAATCCATGATAGATCACAAAATGCCTCCTCTCAGTTTACCTCTGTCTACACTGGTCCTGTCGGTGGTTATGTCATTCTGAGGTTGGGAATGTCATATGTGAAGACAAAGTTTGAGGTTAATTAATGGACAGATACTGATGACCTTTTTGTGCAGGTCAGGTATGTCTTGACATTCAACAGTGATTAGCTCCTTTCAGGATGAGGTCAATGCATGTCTCGGAAGTTATTTGCTATTTAGAACTGAGATACCCAATCGATGAGAATCTTACTGGCTCTCTGTGGTGCTTGTCCTGGGTATGGTTAGGGCAAGGTTAACTTTTGGGATTGGTTTTTCCTCCCCTTCACAAGAAGATAGAAGGGACCACAGCCAAGACAGGCAGCTGAACCAGCCAGCAAGTATTCAATGTCAGACTGACTTCATGTCTGCTACAGAAGGGAAGGGTTGGCTGGGCCAAGGTTGGGGCTTTGGTCAGTTGACTTGTTCTCTGTGACTTATTATCTCATTGTGCTGTTCTGTTAAACACTTCTTAGCTCAACCTACAAATGTTTGAATTTTTTTCTCCAGGTTCTCTTTCCCATCCCACCAAGGTGTTGTGGTGATGTGGGGCAGTGGTGTGAGCAGCTGCATGGGGCTCATTTGCCATCTGGCAATGAGAACCATGACAGTGCCTCTAGAAAAAAGAAGTCACCAAACTTGCTTCTTTGGAGAACACTAAAAAATATTTTAAAGAATCCAGATCCAAAGAAAGAGGATTATTAAACCCCAAAGGTTGTCTTTACTCCATGTAACTGGATCCACGTGTGCACTTGGGTTCCTGTTGTGTTTGGCACAGGCTGAAGAAGTGCATGGAAGGGCACTGTGCTAGTTTGTCAGAGCTGCCTGAGATGCACATAGTGCTCTGCACTTAAAGGGAGCTACAGGAGCTCAACGCATTCTGAAAGCCACACTTTAGCAGGGAATTTTATCCTCTTTCCTAGAAAGATCAGCTAGAGACCTCCTATCTCATCTGACCTTTGCTTAAATGAGTCCCTCCATCCTTCTGGGAAAAAAACAATTAACAACAGCAAAAAAACTCTCTAATGAAAGACAGATTGTTTATTTAATGTCTTAGACATAAACCAGCTGTAATCTGGGCTGGGAGCAAATAATTTCTTGTTAGTTTATGAAGCAATCTGATGTGAGAACTCCACTGTTGTTGCTACATGGCCTCAGTCACAGTTCCAATTATGATGTGAAGCTAAATTGTGAGAGAAACTCACAAATATATTATTAATCTGAGTTGAGGAAGAGATATTTTGGCTTTGGTTTCAGGTTTAGAAAGATAAAAAAGCATTCAATAACAGATGTGTATTTTAGCTATGCATGTTTTCATTACAGCTATTTATATATTTTCCTGCTGAAAGAAATATTCCAAGTGACCAGGTGGATAGTGGGAGGACTCTAACTCACCCCAGCTGACATTCTGACATGACACCATGAGTGGTGCAGACGTGGCCACCAGGCCAGCAAGGACCAGTAAGGTCATAGGCAAGCAATCATCTTTTCTCTGACTGTGTGGTGCACAGAACGAGTGCCTGCTTAGTGTAAACCTTTTCCTGCCCTGCTAATCCTGCTGGGTGTTCACAAGGACCAAATCAATTGTTTATTCATCAGAAAGATTCATTTCAGCTGCTGCTGCTCTGCTGTTTGCAAAAGGGGAAAAAAAAATAAAACCAAAGAAATAACTAAACAATCAAAAACAAAAAAATACCCCAAACCAAAATATAACAATCTTGAGCTGAAGGAGAAGTCTCAGCTCTCTTGTTCCATGCAGATGATGCTGTTTACCAGTTATCTCTCAGTGCAAGGAGACCAAAGCCTAGAAGAATTACAGCTGGTTCAAACTAATCTGGGCAGAAGCTGAAGTTAATGAGAAGAAAAAAAGTAATTTAGTGAATTTTGTGATTATCATGGTCTCACAACTGGTCAAACTAAAGCCTCGCTGTTAGTCTACTCACTATGCAAAACCTGCATCTTTGATACCCAAATTGCAATGTTGTTGAGAAAGTTTTTTTCATGATGTGATTACAGGCTAACCCTTCTCTAATTTCTGATTGAAAAAGAAAGACCAAATCTTTCCTCTCTTCTAGGTGGGATGTTACAGCTGCCTGAGTTGATCCACAACCTGGGCTGGAAAGGTAGGTCATGCAACAGCTGAAGGTAAGCCTGTTGTCAGAGTAGATTACTAAAGGAGTGTGACAGACAAGTAGACCCCTTATTGACTTCCAGGCAATTGCAACAGTTAAGAACTGACAGAGGTATAAAAAGCCTCCTAGCACACATTTCAGGGAGAGTAGATTAGATAAACATGTCCTGCCTTTGGGCAAAGCAGGGGGTAAACTGACCTGCAAAGATCTGTTTCCAGCCGCGTTTTCCTGGCACAGTGTGGTGAGACCTAAATTTCTTTAGGAGGGTCAAGTTGTAAAGCAGCATCCTTCCTGCAGGAAGGCAAGGTAAGTCCTCAAGAGTAATATTAAGTATCTTATTGGATTAATGCATAATTTCACTGAGGTTTTTTGCTGTCTGCAGATGGGAGTGAATTTTTTAACCTCAATTATGATCAGTCTGAAGAACCTTAGGATTCCAAAAGTGCTAGCAACAAGAACTCTTTGCAGGGAGACCTGCCCTTTCTTTACTGGAAAGTATCCATATTACATAGAATCACAGAATAGTTTGGGTTGGAAGGGACCTTAAAGATCATCTAGTTCCAACCCCCCAGCCATAGACCAGGTTACTCAAGGCCCCATCCAACCTGGCTTTGAGTATTTCCAGGGCTGCCTCCACAACTTGTCTTCACAACCTGTTCCAGTGCCTCACCACCCTCATGGTGAGGAATTTCTTCCTAACATCTAATCTAACTTCTTCAAGTTTGAAGCCATTACCCCTTATCCTGTCACCACATGACCTTGTAAAAAGTCACTCTCCAGTTATCTTGTAAGCCTCCTTCAAATGCTGAAGCCTTTTCTTCTCCGGGCTTGTGATGGTTTGGCTGTTACCCGCCTGCCCACACTTAAGAAAATCACCCAGACTAAACTGAGTTGATCTGGAAATTGAATGAAGCTTTATACTTACAGCTTAGCACAGTATACAAGCAGATATTTACAATATATACAGCTATATACGAGTTAAAAAGTAATACAGAAACACAGCAGCCTTCCCAGAAACCAGCGTCCCTAAGAGGGGCTCTCAACTACTCTTCCACCTTCTCCCCACCCCTCTACCTTACACCAGACTTTGCCTTACGCTTCAAGGTAGTTTGGAGGGTTGGCCAGGGGAGTTAGGAAGCAGAAGGATTAGTTAGCAAGTTAGGGAGAGAAGTGCCTGCAGCCCAAAGAGACAGAGACCAACTCTGTTATCTATATTTGTGTTCTTGTTCTTATATAGCTCAGCAAGCCTATGAGTGCAGTAGACATCACCATTGTTTCCTTTTCACAGCCTAACATCTAATTCTTCTCACCAAAATATCCCAGCTAGGCTCAAACTAGCACAAGACTGAACAACGCCAACTCTCCTGTCTTCACAGGAGAGATGCTCCAGCCTTCTGATCATCTTCATGGCTCTCTGCATCCCATAAGGTTAAGAGACAGCATACAGAAAGCATAACCAAAGCTGTCTCTCGAGATGCTGTTAATGATTACATTGCAGGACTGCAAGAATTTAATTTCCTATTTCAGTAAAAACAAAAAGATTGGGTTACATGCAGCTCTTCAGTTATCCAAAATGATGTTGTTAGGGGAAGAGAGAAAAAAAACCAAACAGACAAAAAAAGGTACACACACACAAAAAAATAGCAACTTATCAAAGCTCAGATTCCCCTGGAAAAAATGTAATTTTACATCCTCGAGTTGTGTCTCTTTGTGAAGAATGAAAAAGTTGGCATTTCTTGGCAGGCAGATCCTTGGTAAGATTACACAGATACAGTGGCATTCATCATTTTTCACCCATAATTAAATACAACAAAAGTCATATTTCCAGTAGAGAAGCGAGCACACAATGGCTAATTATGTGTACGGAGCGTTCTCTCTTACAGTGGGTAGTGCTTAATTAGACCTTAAGGGACAGTGCAAATTTGCTCATCGTGTGTGCCAGTCACAGCCAGCATCTCCTACCAAAGTTCCAGACTCCTGCCTACATCTGCACATAATTTGCTTATTAGTTTAAATGCACAATTTCAACTCTTTAACATTCAGTTTTGATTGGTTTTGCTGCATTAATGGGATAATAGCATCATTCATAATCAATGTTCTCCAAATGTAAATGATTTTAATTGTTCACACAGAATAGTGCTCTTTATTAAAAACACAGACTGATGCCTAGTTGAGGAAATTAATTTGCTGTGTTTGTTACTATAATGAAATAAAAGTTGTTCCAGTGTAATGAATTCAGCAGCAGATTTCATAACTTCATTATGAGCACAAACTCAATTTTCTGGGGGTAACTTACCATTAGTTCAAATGAAAAGATTCATTCTCTGGAAAAATCAGGAGTCACTGCCTCTATTTCGTGAGGGTCATTCCAATTAATAAAATGAGAAATATTTAACAATGCCATAAAGAGAGCCTTGCAACATGGAACTGAAATCATTCTTCCTGCATCTTGAATTTCAGTTTCCCCAGCTGAATTACTGCTTGCTAAAAGTTTCTTGAGGGAGGATATGGGGGGTGGGGAGGGAATAAAATTAGTGACATCATTTAACTATTTTCATACTAAATTATTTAAAGTCCTGTTGTACCTTCTCTCATCAACTACATTGGCGGCCCTGTTTTGTTCAGCAGATCAGCAGACTTTCAGAGCTTATCACCATTCAGCCTGAAGAAAATGGATTATCACCTTGTAAAACTATATACATTTAATGCATAGGTGTGAGGAATAGCAACACTGAGGCTTAGTGCAGAGCACATTTAGTTACTTCACCTCTGCTGGGTGTAAAACTCTGGGTATTAGTACTGGGCTATTGCTCAGGAGTGTGAAAAAGATGATGGTAAACCAAAATCAACAATAAATTCAGACTGATAACTGACATCAGACATACAGCTTGGAGGGTCTCCATTTGTTAGGTCTCAGACCCAAGCTGATGATCTTTGGAGCTCTAGGAGTAAAACCTTAGAGTTGCTAAGAAAGCTGTGGGTTAGTCTGGCTAAGTGAGAAATCTTGTCTTGAACCCTGGCACACTAAAGATTCCTCAGCTATTATCTATGTCCCATTTCCAATTAGCATTTTTAAACTGATATTTATTTACTTATGTCTAATTTTAAAAGTATTTTTCATGCATTTCTGAGCTTCTAAAATCCCTCTTGAAAAATAAGACACATTCTAACAGAGATTATAGGTCTTAGTTAGCAAACTGGTTTATATGTGGGTTTTATGTGTCTTAGTGTTTCTGCTGACATTCACCTCTCCATTCCTTTCTGTTTAAACACACATATAGCACAGAATCACAGAATGTTAGGGGTTGGAAGGGACCTCATAAGCTCATCCAGTCCAACTCCCCTGATGGAGCAGGATCACCTAGGTCAAGTCACACGGAAACACATCCAAGTGGGTTTTGAATGTCTCCATAGAAGGAGACTCTACAAACACTCTGGGCAGCCTGTGACTAGGTCCCCTCTCAGCCTTCTCTTCTCCAGACTAAATTGCCCCAGATGTCTCAGTCTTTCTTCACAGGAGAGATGGTGAGGTCCCTCAGTCATCCTCATAGCTCGGCATTGGACTCTCTCCAGCAGATCCCTGTCTGTTTGCATAGCAGGTCAGGATGAATCATTGAATGCTGTCTTCAGACCTTCACACAGAACTGTGACTTTCACAGCCTTCTATTTTTTTCTATTTCATTAAAGTTTGAGGACTTCAATATTTAACTATAATCATATGGATTGTTTTTATTGAAATCAAGGAATGCAAAATTCCACCTCATTAAAATTGCATTGCCAAACTCTAAGCTAAAGGCAGTTTGCTGTACTTGTGGTTTGTTCCTGTGATTCAAGAAAGGCTTAAACTCTGTTGGATTTTGTGAAGAACATTCAACACCAACCTCAGCAGGCTGAAAACATGGATGGGTGGATTCAAGGCAAGATCTGATCCATGTCTATAAATATCTGAGGATGGGTGTCAAGATGAAGGTGCTAGGCTCTTCTGGATGATGCCCAGTGGTAGGACAAGGAACAACAGGTACAAGCTGGAACACAGGAGGTTCCACCTCAACACAAGGAAACACTTCTTTAATGTAAGGGTGACAGAGCCCTGGAGCAGGCTGCCCAGAGAGGTTGTGGGGTCTCCTTCTCTGCAGACATTCAAAACCCACTTGGATGTGTTCCTGTGTGACCTGTCCTAGGTGATCCTGCTTGGCAGAAGGGTTGGACTCAATGATCTCTGGAGGTCCCTTCCAACCCCTAACATTCTGTGATGTTAGCTTCAGCTTCAAATGTGCTGCTGGATAGTTCACAAGGTGCCTCATTCTCACTTATCTTCCTGAAACCTGTCGTCACCTTTCTAATTTCAGGCAATTTGGGCAGTTCAAAAAATTATCTTCACTTTTTAACATTTAGCCAAACTAAATGGAAGCTTTGGACTTTTTTTTACTTTCCTCTTTACTAATACTTAAAAAGAATGCTACACTCTTGGGCACCTGCTGGTTCTTGGGTAGTGTGATCAAATTTTTCTATTTATAGAGGAATAATGTCACTTGTCACATTGTCACTTGAGTAGACTACCAGAAATGTATGTAGTATTTTCCAGATGAATGCATTGAGAGGTCATCCTCAAGTGTCTGCCAGTTCTTAATAAAACAAATTTCCATGCAATCTGTTTATTAGCACCAAAGGAAGGCATTATTTAGCTACACATGAATTTTATCTCACAGCAATCCAATTCATAGAATCATAGAATGGTTTATGTTGGAAGGGACCTCAAGGATCATCCAGCTCCAACCCCCTGCCATAGGCAGGGACACCTCCCACTAGAGCAGGCTGCTCAAGGCCTCATCCAGCCTGGCTTTAAACACCTCCAGGGAGGAAGCATCCACAACCTCCCTGGGCAACCTGTGCCAGTGTCTCACCACCCTCACTGTAAAGAACTTCCTCCTAACATCCAGTCGGAATCTCCCCTCTTCCAGCTTAAACCCATTCCCCCTCGTCCTAACATTACTAGACCGTGTAAATAGTCCCTCCCCAGCTTTCCTGTAGGCTCCCTTCAAATACTGGAAGGCCACTCTAAGGTCTCCTCGAAGCCTTCTCCTCTACAGGCTGAAGAGCCCCAACTCTCTCAGCCTGTCCTCATAGCAGAGCTGCTGCAGCCCTCTGAGCATCTTCGTGGCTCTCCTCTGGACCCGCTCCAGCAGTTCCATGTCCTTCTTGTGTTGGGGGCTCCAGAACTGCACACAGAACTGCACAACATCTTTACTCTCTCTGACTCTAGGCACTTTTATATCTCTTATCATTCTTATTCAGTGCTCTTTTGCATGTTTCATCATTGTTACTTTATGCTCATTTACATCTTTGCTCTCTCTGACTCTAGGAGCTTTATATATCTTTGCTCTATCTGTCATTAGCTACGTGGTTAAATGCGAAACAGTCTGAGCACAGTCCAAAGGCATAACATTTAAAGGTACATTAGTGATGGTAACTAGTTCAAACCTTTATGTATAAGTACAGAAAAGAAGTAAACAAACTCTGTGTGCTCCCACATTGAGTTTGCTCTACTCTCATCTTTCCCCAAGGCATAAATAAAATTACTTCAGCTTATGTTACCACTCTTTTCACCCCTCTCCAGACCCAGCCATGAATGGCTCTTTCTCTTTTCCATCATTGTAATTCCATAAACAGCTGTTTGCTTCCCTCTTTATCCCATAACAAGAATCCAGTATATGAAAAAATATTGGAAGGAATGGTTTTCATTCCTTTTAATTGGAGAAGTGTGAGAAGGAGAATGCCTGCCTACCCAAACTGCCTGTGTTACAAATTGCATGTTAAACTAGATGATGGTTTCTGGCAGGATCTTTACATTTTCTTTTCCCTGAAAACTTGGAGTTCTGGTTCTTAAGAATAACAAAAAGAGTCTTGGTGATGACAGGAAAAAAGAGAGTTGTTTATAAAAGTTTTCTGTTAGTGTTACTTGTATACAGTTGGCAGAGAGGGGTGAGGGTAAAGAGGGATTGCGAAGGGTGATATAAATAAACAAAGGAAATGTCAGTTCCATAATGAGAACTTTAATGAAGTCGCTGGAGTTGAGCACGAGAGTAGAAATATATTTCGCTTTCCTTAGAGTAGGATTAGAAACTAATCTTCTGCACAAGCAAAAGGCACTCTCTAACATGAGCCACCCTTTGCAATGTTGTGCTTCCTGAGACTAATTTACACACAGGAGTAGAGGGAAATTTAGATTTCTGTACTTTGTGCTTCTTTCTCTTCTGTGATTTGGGGAAAGGGAATCAGGCTCCAGTGGATTCCCAGCTAAACTTTACAAAACTTTGTAGTACATTTTAAATGAAGTTTTGTGTAGGATCTATAACAAGGCATTTCAGGTCAATTCATTAATCAGTTCTCTTAGGAATGCTCTAATTACAGTATTCTGAAACCAGAGAGGAAAGTGGTAAATACTGTAAAGTCAACAGACCAATATTGCTAATTAATATGGATTGCAGGAGAAAGTGTTGACTAAAAAGCCTTGGATGAAGTCTCAGAGGGATAATGAATTATGATCAAGGGGGGGTTATTAAAAATAGACCTGCTAACAATACTAAAATTCTGTGTGCTTTGGAACACCTTTAGCTCACAAACTTTTTGCAAACACTGATTACTTCTCCAAACATTTTAATAGCTTAACTGCCATTGTTTCAATAACTAGGTGGACACTTCCCAAAAGGCAGTGCTATATATCCATGGCAGACTTAGGAGCAGATATGGCCTGTGGTTTTTGGGAGGGTTTCCTTAGTCTTAATATGCCAAGCACTTTTCCTTCACAGCCTAGAAAAGTCAGCAAGAGTCATTCTGTTGATCTCATTGGGCTTTGCACTACCCACAGAGAGACATCTCAGGCTGTTAATCAAGGCTGCTGCCAGGGGAAAAATAACCTTGCAATGATACAGAAAAGTCATGGTGGTGTAGGCAAGGCCTGGTTGTCCTCTATTCTACTTCAGGGTGGTATTTGGATGAGGAAAGAAAATCTGAGGAAGAAAGAACAGTTTGTGATGGTTTCCCCCTGCTGCACTGCAGCTGTGCCTCTATGGGACATGGCAACATCCCAGATTTTCAATTATTTTAATGTGAAATAAAAAACATCTTATTAATAAATTACAACTTTTGCAAGAGTTTTGCCAACAGCTCAAATTATCCTGCTAAATCCTAGGCTGTTTTGTTCCTCTGAACCTCAAATTCTTTTTAACTATTACACAAACTTACTCATTTTATAACTTCTTTTATTTCTTGTGCATCTGCCTGTTTATATGGCATGAAAGATTGGATTTGCTGACCGGTTTCAATTGTTTCTGTATCCTGCTTGAGACGTGCAATAATTAACTTGCACATTTTGGGATGAATGTGGTGTCCAAACACAAGACAAAGTAGACAAAGTCTTCCCACGTAAGAGACCTTTTGACTTTTGTCAAGTGTTTGTATGCAAAAAGTGATTGTGTGATCAATTCTAGAGCTTTGCTTACAGGACCAAACCAGAAGTGGGAAATCTAGCATGACTCAAAATCTGAGGAATGCATATGATATCTAGGGTATAAAAGGGTATAAAGACCTGGCTCTGACTTGTCTGATTTTATGTTTAGATAAACTATTATTTTAGCCCAGCCTATGAGTAGCAAATCTTATCACTAGTCGTGGTAGAGTCGTGATAGCAAAAAAAGGTTGCAGTGAATCTCACCAAATGGAGCAATAAATGGTCACCAGAGGGCACAAAATGCCTTTGAATAAATGTAAGTAGAAGATGTGCACCAACATCCTCATACTTTCATTTCGAGTTTAAGTAGCACTTTATTGTGTTCACAGGATCACAGGATGTGACCCAAAGAGATCAACAAGTCCAAGCCCCCTGCCAGAGCAGGACCATACAATCTAGCTCAGGTCACACAGGAACACATCCAGGCAGGCCTTGAAAGTCTCTAGAGAAGAAGACTCCACAACCTCGCTGGGGAGCCTGTTCCAGTGCTCTGGGACCCTTACAGTAAAGAAGTTCCCCCTTATGTTGAGGTGGAACCTCCTGTGCTGCAGCTTGCATGCATTGCTCCTTGTCCTATGCCAGGGAGCAAGTGAGCAGAGCCTGTCCCCACTTCTGACCCCCAGACCTCAGATATTTATAAATATTTATTAACCCCCCCTCTCAGTATTCTCTTCTCCAGACTAAAAAGCGCAGGTCCCTCAGCTTCTACTCATCTGGCAGTGCTCGAGTCCCCTCTTGGACTCTCTCCAGCAAATCCCTGTCCCTATTAAAGCGGGAAGCCCAAAACTGAATGCCGTACTCAAGATGGGGTCTCACCAGGGCAGAGTACAGTTCAGAAGTAGTTGTTCAGAAGTAAACAATGCAACCTAATGTTAGATCTTGGGTCCAGTTTGAAACTGGACAGTCATATTTGGTGAGAAAAATCCTCACTAACCTACACAGAAATGTTAACTCTCTTCCTTTCTTTAAGAGCTAACTCCCAACTTATAAAGGCATATCTGCATCTCTAAGATATTCATAGAATCATAGAATGGTTTAGGTTGGAAGGGATCTTTAAGGATCATCCAGCTCCAACCCCCTGCCATAGGCAGGGACACCTCCCACTAGAGCAGGCTGCTCAAGGCCTCATCCAGCCTGGCTTTAAACGCCTCCAGGGAGGAAGCATCCACAACCTCCCTGGGCAACCTGTGCCAGTGTCTTACCACCCTCACTGTAAAGAACTTCCTCCTAACATCCAGTCGGAATCTCCCCTCTGCCAGCTTAAACCCATTCCCCCTCATCCTAACATTACTAGACCATGTAAATAGTCCCTCCTCAGCTTTCCTGTAGGCTCCCTTCAGACACTGGAAAGCCACTCTAAGGGCTCCTCGAAGCCTTCTCTTCTCCAGGCTGCAGAGCCCCAACTCTCTCAGCCTGTCCTCATAGCAGAGGTGCTCCAGCCCTCTGATCATCTTCGTGGCTCTCCTCTGGACCCGCTCCAGCAGTTCCATGTCCTTCTTGTGTTGGGGGCTCCAGAACTGCACACAGTACTCCAGGTGGGGTCTGAGGAGAGCAGAGTAAAGGGGGAGGATCACCTCCCTTGCCCTGCTGCCCACACTGCTCTTGATGCAGCCCAGCACACGGTTGTCTAGTTGATAATCATTTCAGCCTGTGGAGGCCCCACTTGCTTCAAAGGTTCATGCATCTCTTTACTCTTGCAGCACAAAATATGGAAGAGAAATTACTGCAGTCAGCTCCTTTCCTCTGAGGTGCAAAGAGACATTGTCACAGGCTACTTCCAACACAAGTTCAGAACAGTTCTTGCCTACAGTAGGCATCAGCATTGATCTTCCATCTTGCTTTGCAGCTACCAAGGAGCTGACAACAGCAGCGTGATATGCTCTGGCAATGTACACAGCTTTTCTCTCAGTGCTTTGCTTTGTGCTCCCTTTGCCTAGCCTGTGCTCTCCCAGCCTGAGTACTCGGTCCAAACATGAAAAACTATGCTCACTGAAAAGCTCTGTGATCAAGACCTGTGGCAAAATGGTTGATTTTCAGCATTTTGCTTATCACCCTTCTTCCACTGCTGTGGCCTTGGCTGTCTAATCAGACAAAAATACAGCCTAGATAATGTATCGTTTCCTCTTGTCCATTTAAAGATGAAGTAGAATAAAATATAGTGATGTCATGGTGTAGGATTTAAACTACTTTACTGATTTAAAGATCTGGGAAAAACACATAGTGAGTATAAATAAATCTACTATTGACTTCAGAGGAAAGCCTGTCCAGCAAAATGTGGAGGTAGGGAAGTGTACTGAGCCCTTACTCCATGAAAGACTCCTCTTACGAAAACAGTACTTGTAGAATATGGTTGCATAATACCTTGCTCCAATACTGGTGGGAGAAAAACTACATAGTCTGATGGCATCTTTTTTTTCTTTAGATTTCAGTATACAATACTGTGATGAAATACAAGGCAATTCCCTAAGGTGATCAGGAAAGTCTTCCAAATTAAACATGCCATTAGACTAGATTCTAATGACAAAAACCAGATAAATCTGATTAAAGCCTGATCCTACTCCAACCTTAATTCACACTGCTGTAAAATTGCATCATTACAGCAGGCAGAACAGTGAATTAAAGACAAAGTGCCAGCTTTAAATTTAATTTCCTCACACTGGCCAATTTCACATTACCTAGTGCTTGATTTATTATTCTTTAAGCAGCTGGAGGCTGCCTCAAGATCTCTTACCCTTGTTCTTGTGGTGGACTTTAACATGCCAGACATCTGCTGGGACTAACACTGCAAAGAAGAGGCAGTCTAAAAGGTTCCTAGAGTACATGGAGGACATCTTCTTAGTTACATGAGCCTAGCAGGGGTGCAGCCCTGCTTGACTTGCTGTTAACAAATAGAGAGGGGCTGGTGGGAGATGTGGTGGTTAGAGGCTGCCTGGGGTCCAGTGACCATGAAGTGCTAGAGTTTTGAATATATGGTGAAACAAGAAGGGGCAACAACAAAACCTCCACCCTGGACTTCCAAAGGGCAGACTTTGGCTTATTTAAGGATCTAACTCAGAAAGTTCCTTGGGAAATAACCCTTAAAAACAAAGGGGTCCAGGAAGGTTGGACCTACTCCAAGAAAGAACTCCTGAAGGCACAGGAACAGGCTTGTCCCAGTGTGCTGGAAGGTGAGCCCACAAGAGAGACAGCCAGACTGGATGGGCAAGGAGCTGCTAAAGGAATTAAGGAAAAGAGAGGTTGTATCACCTCTGGCAAAAAGGAGGAGGTATTCCAGGAAGAGATCAAGGATGTTGCTAGGTCTTGTGGGAAAGAAATTAGACAGGCAAAAGGCCATTTAGAACCTAGGCTGCCACTGCTGTTAAGAAGAATAAAACCTGTTTCTATAAGTGTATTCATAGCAAGAGAAGGAGCAAGGACAACCTTCAGTTCTTATTAGATGGAGAGGGGAACATAGTAACAAAAGATGAGGAAAAGGCAGAGGTACTTAACACTTTCTTTACCTTAATCTTTGATAGTGGGACAGGTTGTCTCCAGGACAACTGGCCTCCTAGGCTGGCAGATGGAGCCAGAGACCAGTATAGTGCCCCTGTAATCCAGGAGGAAGAAGTAAGGGACCTGCTGAGCCACTTGGATCCTCATGAGTCCATGGGACCAGGTGGGATTCATCCTAGGGTACTGAGAGAGCTGACAGATGAGCTGGCCAAGCCATTCTCCATCATTTATCAACAGTCCTGGCTCACTGGAGAGGTCCCCAAATACTGGAAGCTGCCAATGTGATCCCATCCACAAGAAAGGCCAGAGGGAGGAACTGGGAAATTCCAGACCTGTCAACCTGACCTCAGTGCCAGGCAAGGTCATGGAACAGGTCATCCTGAGTGCCATCACAAGCACCTACAGGATGGCCAAGGGATCAGGCCCAGCCAGCATGGGTTTAGGAAGGGCAGGTCCTATCTCACCAACCTGATCTCCTTTTATGGTCAGGTTACCTGCCTGCTGAATGTGGGGCAGGCTCTGGATGTAGTCTGCCTGGACTGCAGCAAAGCCTTTGACACCATCTGCCACAACAAGCTCCTGGCAAAGCTGAAAGCTCATGGCTTAGACAGATTCACTCTGATATGGGTCAAGAACTGCCTGGAGGGTCAGGCCCAGAGAGAGGTGGTGAATGGTGGCACATGCAGTTGGTAGCTGTCACCAGTGGTGTCCCCCAGGTATCAGTGCTGGGCCCAGTCCTGTTCAATATCTTTATTGATGATCTGGACAAGGGGATTGAGTCCAGCATTAGTAAGTTTGCAGATGACATCAAGCTAGGAGCAGATGTTGATCTGTTGGAGGGTAGGAGAACCCTGCAGAGGGACCCTGACAGGCTGAGCAGAGGCATGTGTTCACCTGAAGCAGATAACATTTGGTCTATGGTGCCCTAACCACAGATATAGAAATTCACCCTGGTAGAGAGAAAGGATGCCCTGCAATACCACTTTGGGCAGCAAGTGAGCTAAGGTGAATGTAGTAAAAAAATCAGAGCTTTTGTAAGCAAGAAAGGAGAGAGGGGATCCACCTCCTGTGTCTCTAAACTGTGGCACACAACATTTAAACTTAGGCCAACATGTTTTGAGGAAAGCATCCTAACCACTGCTTTCTTACTCAGGAAATGGCTTGGAGCCCTTAATTTTCACAGCAAGTTTTAAAGTAGAGTTAAAGGCACATCCTCAAGACGCCTGGAACACTCTACAGTCTTAGAAATTGCGTTCACATTTCTTCAGGTAGAGAAAGAAGCTGAACTTGGAGTGCCACTTGAGTGCTCCCATCACGAGACTAGTTGGTAAAAAGCATATTTAAAAAAATAAATGGACAAACCCTTTCTTCTTCTGTTTTTTTTTCTATAACATCCTGCTTATCAAAGCCTTTATGAGGTGGTTCTGGCTCAGGGTCCTCAGAGGAGATGAACGCAGAGTGTGAGGGCCCAGCTTCACAGCCCTGCCCAGCAGCAGCTCTGCATATGTCCGCTGAAATCTGGCTTCAAGGAATAAATGACAGTTGAGTGTCAGCTGTAGGAATATCTACATTTTGTATGTCAGCTTTTATATTATTTTATCCTTCACCTTTAATCATTCATTGGGAGGTCTAAAACCCTGCACATGCAGAATCACAGTGGGAACAGACCCAGACTTGTAGACTCTGGGCTTCATTAACTTCTCCTGCCCTCCTGATTGCAGCCAAAGTGGGTGCCACGGAAATTACTGAGAAGAGATTGTTTAAAAAGAAAGTAACATTCCTATAAAGTAAAATAAAACAAAATAAAACAAAAGGTTCTGCACCTGGGTCAGTGTAATCCCAGGCACAGATACAGGCTGGGTGATGAATGGCTGAGAGCAGCCCTGAGGAAAAGGACCTGGGGGTCTGGGTCGACGAGAAGCTCAACATGAGCCGGCAGTGTGCACATGCAGCCCAGACAGCAACCCTGTGCTGGGCTGCAGCAAGAGAAGTGTGGCCAGCAGGGCAAGGGAGGTGATTCTCCCCCTTTACTCTGCTCTCGTCAGACCCCACCTGGAGTACTGTGTGCAGTTCTGGAGCCCCCAATACAAGAAGGACATGGAACTGCTGGAGCGGGTCCAAAGGAGAGCCACGAAGATGATCAGAGGGCTGGAGCACCTCTGCTATGAGGACAGGCTGAGAGAGTTGGGGCTCTTCAGCCTGGAGAGGAGAAGGCTTCGAGGAGACCTTATAGTGGCTTTCCAGTATCTGAAGGGAGCCTACAGGAAAGCTGGGGAGGGACTATTTACACGGTCTAGTAATGTTAGGACGAGGGGGAATGGGTTTAAGCTGGCAGAGGGGAGATTCCGACTGGATGTTAGGAGGAAGTTCTTTACAGTGAGGGTGGTAAGACACTGGCACAGGTTGCCCAGGGAGGTTGTGGATGCTTCCTCCCTGGAGGCGTTTAAAGCCAGGCTGGACGAGGCCTTGAATAGCCTGCTCTAGTGAGAGGTGTCCCTGCCTATGGCAGGGGGTTGGAGCTGGATGATCCTTGAGGTCCCTTCCAACTTAAACCATTCTATGATTAAATTACATTTAAAAAAATATATATACATTTGCCAGCATTTCAGGGAGCAGATCTGAAGTGCACTCAAGTTTTCGTCCTTCTTGGCAAATGTTTGCATGTAAATATAACAGCTCCAGTGTAGGAAACAGAAGTACACTAATTAGGAAAGACATTTATAGAATCAAAAAGGAAACTGGGAAAAGGGCATTTCCTCACATTTTTCTTCTACTGAAATCCTTGTTTCTCTGAAAGGTGAGGGTTTTTTTTTTTTTTGGAAGTGGGTGGAGCAGAAGAATGGGTTTGCAAAGTCACTGCAGCCTTGTGTAAGATGAATTGCTACCTCCCTACCACAAGGCAAACAGCAGTATCCCCTTCAGCTGTTTCCTGGATGGAGAACCCAACAACAACAACAACAAAGCCAAAAGTATTCAAGTAAAAATGTAATTGGTGTCTACAGTAATTCTAAAAGCAATAGGAGATAGAAGGGGAACATAAGGATTCATTTTGGCTACTCTCTTGTATCATTTGTTCTTCCTTGGCCCTCTAAACTGGTACATAAAGACTTATAGAAACATGGGAAACTCAGAAACAGAAACCAGATGCTCAGAACTCATGACACCTTTCCCTTGTTTCCTTCAAGTTCAAAATCAAAGAAGACATCAGCATTTGTGAACGTAACCTCCTGATATTGAAATTAAATCGTATGTTTTAGTAGCTGGCTGTGACAGTAACTCTTCATTTCCTCCTTTCTGCTCTCAAGTGGCAAATTGATCTGACAAAACACAGAAACATTTTCAAGCCCACAGCCTGAAAAGCTTCAAGTCTGTCTCTAGATCTGCAATACATTAGTTTCTGAAAACTTAGATGCCCATATAATGTGTCCAGATCTGTTAAATTTCTGCAAGAAAACTAATCCAAGCAGATTTGAGCTCACATCTGTCAAAAATCTCAGCCACTTAAGTCAACGTATTGGTTGGGATTGCACCTAGGGAATAAAAAGAGATATGGAATCAGAATGAATAACAGTTACAGTAAGTCATACAGCACATTGAATTCTGGGCTTTAGAACTTTACTAAAGATTTTGTTTCTACTACTTCTCTCTGTAATTCCAATTCATTCTGTGACAAGTTAGAGTGAAAAGAAAGGAAGGTTAGACAATTATTTTATTAGCTTTTTCTGTAGGGGCAGTTAAAACCTTGCCTTTGTGAATGAATTCTATCAATACTATATGGGCTTAAAATGCTACAAAATAGGTAGATTCAGAGAAAATGGTGTCTGCAGAGCTTCTATTTTTACTGGATTATGTCTCTCAAGAGTTTCAAACAAACACACACACACCAAAAAAACTTTAAAAATCACTGGTTAATCCAGGTTGATGAAGCTGGTTTGGTTGCTGTACCCTGCCAATCAATATCGTCACATTTGTTCTGATGCTAATAAGTTCCATTTCTGGCTGATAAGTGGCTCAGAGAAAGTGCCAAGTGCCCAAGGGTAAAATCAAGAGAAAATATTTCATATGCATATACTAACCTTTGCTACCATGAGCTGTAGCAGGCTGCTGTGTGGCAAGCAGCACAAAACTCAGATATTCCTAGCTTGTGAAGATAACCTTTCTTTCAATAGCATGTGCCACGGTTTGAGGGGTCCCAGGTTCCCATAAGAGAACTACAGAGATCAAGACCCATCCCAGGGGATGGACCTGGTTGTCCCAGGATGTTGCAATATTGTTATTCTATTCAATTTTCCAGTATCACAGCTTAAAAGCCAGTGCCTGGTTGATGTCTCTCTCTTTCCTTTCTCTTCTCCTCCCTTCACATCTTTGGGAAGAGTGTGTGTCCCTTCTTGCGGTTTGTGGGGAGACGGCTTCTAGCTGGCAGGGAATTTTGAGCTGTGCCATGTGGCCTGCTGAGGCCTTGTAGGGCTAAGATGGCAGGGAGCAGTTACAGCCCACTCTTAGGCCTGCCAAGGGTGGAATAGGTGGAGGATTTGAGATGGTTTTAGTCCAATAAACTTGGCTTAGCTTGTGGACGTATCCATTCTACCTGATTGCCTTTTGCATCGATGCACTAGCAAATAGAATCTCTCTTTAGACTTCCAATGGGTGTGCAGTGCTTTCGTTCTTACTCCTCCAAAGCAGTAACAGTTGCTTCTGTCATCCAGTCCTGGTCTCCCAGTCTGGACCACGGGCTTACCTGGGACTGGAGGACAGGAATGACTCTTACCCCTTTCCAGGAGTAAGAATGAGGACACTACGCACTGATTGAGAGTTTAAAGAGAGATTCCATTTGCACATAGACAAAAGGCAATCAGGTAGAATAGCTACAAAACCCTATTAAGCCCAAACTGGCGGTCTAGAATCCTCCACCCCTTCTGCCCTCAGGCAGATGAAACTGCCCTCCCCAGCTAGGGCCTACAAGACCTCAGTGGCTTTATGCCCTGCCAGCCATCCTCCCCACGAACCATGAGATATGAAGAACATGTGCTGTTCCAAGAGAGAAGCGAAGGAAGAAAGGCAGGGAAGAGAAGAAGGGAGAAATCAGGCAGGCACTCTTTTAAGCTGTGATACAGAAGGCAGAATAGAATAACAACATTGCCATATCCTGGGATGAGCAGGTCCATCTGCCTGGGGTGGGCCTACATCCCTATGGTTTTGTTAAGTGAGACCTAGGATGCCTCAAACTACCGCACCTGTATAGCTCTGCCTCAAACTGTAACAGCTTGAAACACAGCACGTCAACAACCAAATAGAGAGGCAGATATAGTCCCATTGTGACTTAGAATGAGATTTGTTTGGGTTGTCTGACCAGAGAGGCCCATAGTTATTCATGACTTCCCCTGAAATCCCAGCAGGCTGCAGAATGGCTGGAGCCCCCAACACAACGGCATTGAGCTGTTGGAGTGAGTCCAGAGGAGACCACGAAGATACTCAGAGGGCTGCAGCAGCTCTACTGTGAGGACAGGCTATGAGAGTTGGGGCTCTGCAGCCTGGAGAAGAAAGGCTTTGAGAAGACCTTGGAGTGGCCTTCCAGTATCTGAAGGAGCCTATAGGAGGGCTGGGGAGGGACTATTGACAAGGTCTTATAATGACAGGATGAGGAGGATGGGTTTAAACTGAAGGAGAGGAGATTTAAACTGGATATTAGGAAGAAGTTCTTTCCAGTGAGGGTGGTGAAACACTGGCACAGGTTACCCAGGGAGGTTGTGGCTGGAGGTGTTCAAGGCCAGCTTGGATGAGGCCTTGAGTGACCTGTTCTAGTGGGATATGTCCCTGCCTACGGTGGGGGGGTAGAACCAGATGATCTTTGAGGTCCTTTCCAACCTAAACCATTCTATGATTCTATATAGTCCCATTCTGACTTAGAATGAGATTTGTCCAGGTTGTCTCACCAGAGAAGCCCATGGTTACTCATAACTTCCCCTGAAATCACAGCAGGCTGCAGAATGGCTAAATTGCACTCAGCATCCATCACTGCTTAACTGGTCAGGCTAACTCTGTCTTCTTTCCTACCTCTACCTGAAACATCTCTTTATTCAAAGTGACTTCCCATGATAAACAGAGTATCAAGAATCTCTCTTTTAAAAAAAAAATAATCCATCTAAACAATGTTATATAAAAATTTGATTTTCAGCTGACTTACTCCTTTTTAATGATTTTAATTCCTGCAATTTGTCTTAAAGACCTGCAAAAAACTGCTACATTTTGGTGGGAAAATCATAATTCAGCAGAAAAAAATGGATTGTTGTGTTCATTTGTTTGGAAATTTCAAAATGTTCCATTCCCTTAGTTTCTAAATAAAACATTAAATATTTACAACCAATTTTTACTCCAGATTCCTCCATTGTGGTCCTTCTATGGGGGGCTGGACCAGATGATATTTCAAGATCCCTTCCAGCCCCTGACATTCTATGATTGTATATTGCCTCTATTTTTCTCTTGGTGTATTTTCTAAGCTGATCTCTCCCCCCTACATCTTCAAAGAGGTGAGGTAAATATTGATCTGACACAAGAGGAGAAATATCACTCTGATTCTTCTACTGGAAACTTTGAGGTTCACTGAAAATATTCATATCTGGGGAGGAACAGTTGAGCTTTTCTCTCCCCAGGGAAAGGAAAAATCACTGTCAGAGAGAGTCAACAATGCAGAAGCTTTCAGTTGTCTCTGACAATCACAGAGGAGCTATTTCATCAGTTTGCATGTTCCTGAATGATCAGATGAGGCAGAAGGACAATCAGACTTGAGAGCAAAGTGGATTCCTGTATCCACTGAGGTTTGTGGCAATGTTTTTTTTCATAGATACCACTTTATTTCTAGTCCATTGCACTATGGTCCACTGTCACTCAAGCTCTTGTGGTTTCAAAAGAGACTTTGTAAATAACCATTTTTTTTAAACAGGGAACATTTGGAGGTTGATTATATACAAGAAAGTATGGAGAGGGTGAAAGAGAGAAATGTTGGATCACATGAGGTTGAGCATAGTTTAGTGAGGATTACCTTTAGGTTGCATCTCTTTTAGCGTGCTATAAATAACCACACACATCAAATTTCAGATCAGTTGAAGATGAAACAATATCACCCATTATCTTAAGCTGTCTTATAAAATAACTGCTGCAGAGACTGGCTCCACTCTGTGGTCTTTTGGAGCTTCCTTTTCAGCTATAAAACATTGGTGGTACACCCTAGTCTGCTTTGAATTCCTTGTCCAGTATTACACAGTGCTATTATACAAGATTCAAAATATCTCAGAGGAGAACATCTGTGTTAAAAACAAACAAACACCCCAGGAAAACAGAACAAAACAAAACACAAAATCAGAACTTGCACAGAAAAATGAGGGGAAATGTACACCTTGAAGAATTTTAGATTCAGCTTATAATAGAAGTCAAAGTGGTAACATTTTCCCTTTGTTCTTAAGAAAACCAAAGAATTTCCAGTAAGGGCAAGCAGACATTGACATTCTTCTTGAGTTGAGCCTTCAGGCCCCTGAAGCAACAGGCTCTTTCGTTGTGCAGTTCAGGAGTTATAAAACATGGACAACTGACAAAGCAGACCACATTGTCTCTTACAGAGCTGTTATGGTCTTCCTTGTCAGTGAGAGTTTGCTTATTTAAAAAATAGTATGCTCCATGGGGGGGGATATGATCCAGTGAGTGAGCAAAGTGAAGACAGATGGCAGTGAATTAACTCTGGCATGTTTCATTTCAAAGCAGATTTTACAGATGGAAAGTTGTGTGCTGCGTACACTGACAAGAGTTTACTGAGTTTTATGAAATGTAAAATTGCCTCTAATGCTGTATAATGGATAGAACTGGAAGGTCAATGGGCATGAATTTGTAGCTGCATCACCTTCAGCACCATGCTGATTCATACAAAGAGTTTACTGGGAGCATGACATAAATATACAATGGATTCATTCATCGTAATGTAGCCTCCATATAAATATTGTCACTTCACCTTGATTTTGCTGTTATTAAAAGTGTAGTTGGGCACATACGTAGATCTACTTTCCATTTATTTATGAGATTGGTTCTATCTTGTACATTGCAGTGAAAGCAAGGAAAGACTCCCCATTACTCTGGCAAAAAGGACAATGGTGGTTTTCCTGTAGGCTTAAGATATGGCAAAGAGTTCTCTTGCAATGAGAGATCCTAAAGGTATCCTTCAAAATCCAAACCACCAAAGGGAAGGGATATTCCTTTCAGGCATTGCAGGCAAACAGTTGCAGCTGATTTATTCTTGCTGATGAATCTCACAGGTATTAGAAGGAAAAATTGCTATTAAATGACACTTAAGGCAATTTCTAAACACAGTTCTCTTAAGGGCCAATGACAGATGATCCTATGTAGAAGCCTTTCTTTACTTCCTTTTGCAAAATCCAGAACACCTACCTTTGTTAATAAACCACTATGGAAATCCTTAGAACAACTGTACAAATATTGAAGCAAAAATAATACTGTTCAGTTCTAGATCCTAGCCATAATCTTCTGGTATTTGCATCTCCTTCCCATGTACTCACATACTAGCCTGTGACTAGAAAACAGAGAGAAGGCATAGAAATTAATCATCTCACTGGCTTGGAATAAGTATGAGCTAAACATCCCCTCCAGCCCAGCTAAGCAAAACTGAGCAGTTAACTTTGAGGGGAGACCTTAAGAGGGAATATAAAAATACCACTGCAGCCATCCAGTCTCTCAAAATATCATTGCTGTAATTGCCAGAATTATAGCTTGTGGTTACCTGCCGCATTCTTTGGTGCTCAACTCATAGTTATTATGCTGCCACAGTTTGAACCATTGGCTCAAAGCTGTTTTGCAATCCACATAATGCTACGTCTACTTCATACAGTGCTGTATCAAACAACAAATACTGGGCATGGAGGCAAAGTGCATGGAAACATACCCATGTAACAAAGGACACTATGGATGGGTAGAAAGCCCAGCATGCTGGATGGCATTCCAAAGAACAAAGTTCTTCACCAGAGTGTAATAATAATAAAAATAAGCTGTACTTTGCACCTTTCAATCCCTGTGATAAAAAAAAAAGACACAGAGCATTTCGATAAACAGCCTGGTTCTCAAGATCTTTTCCCCTAGACTATTTCTGCCTTCTCGACAAACAAGGCAACTGAAATCAAAGTCCTGATAGGGAACATATTAATAGAATCACAGACTCATAGCATCAACCAGGTTGGAAGAGATCTCCAAGGTCATCCAATCCAACCTAGCACTCAGCCCTGTCCAATCAACTAGACCATGGCACTAAGTGCCTCATCCAGTCTCTTCTTGAACACCTCCAGGGACGACAACTCTGCCACCTCCCTGGGCAGCCCATTCCAATGCCAATCACTCTCTCTGCCAACAACTTCCTCCTAACATCCAGCCTAGACCTCCCCTAGCACAAGTTGACACTGTGTCCCCTTGTTCTGTTGCTGGTTGCCTGGCAGAAGAGACCAACCCCACCTGGCTACAGCCTCCCTTCAGGCAGTTGTAGAGAGCAATGAGGTCTGCCCTGAGCCTACTCTTCTGCAGGCTGCACACCCCCAGCTCCCTCAGCCTCTCCTCACAGGGCTGTGCTCCAGGTCCCTCACCAGCTTTGTTGCCCTTCTCTGGACATGTTTCAGTATCTCAACATCTCTCTTGAATTGAGGAGCCCAGAACTGGACACAGTACTCAAGATGTGGCCTGACCAGTGTTGAGTACAACAGAAGAATAACCATAGGCCAAGCCTGTCATACTGTTAACCCTATCAAATGCCTTGGTAGTAGCAGATTGTTAAATATGTTAAAAACTTCCTAATAACAGATTTATTAATGATCCATTTTGAAAAAGCCCTTTTCCCTGCTGAATGACCACATCAGGAGCCATGCAAACCATGGTGTTGGGGACTTTTTTAATTCAATTGCTTTTATTATTAATAGAATGGAACTCACTTTTAATGACATGTAATGAGTACCACAGTACCACCAGCAGCTACTGGCTGATATTCAAAACTTCTTTCAGTTTCTTTTCTTACTTCAGGTCTGTAATTTTGGCATAGCTGCCAACATCTTCTTAGATGTGGATGCAGTCACTGTGGTGGACTTGAACAGATTCAGCAGCTCTCACTGCATTATCAGTTCTTTCAGATTTACTAAGATCAGTGGTCTCCACAGCTTAGCAGTTCTTGGAAAACATTCTCTCTCATACTATTCCTCTCCTTACCTGCAGTTTTCTGGTGACTATTCTTTATCTTTTTGCGCAAGTACTTGTGGGATTCATCCATGCAAACTCACAGAGATGTGTAAAAAGTAAAAAAACGACCTGGAATTTTTAACTTGAGGCAGAGTGGAACATTGGCAATTGAGAGTTTTTCAAGAATAGAAGACATCTAGCACGGACCAAACTTGTTTAGTTTCAGTGAAGATCGTATGGAAGATATGGTAACCTTGAGCCATTGATCCTCATGATGAGTAACACAGATCTCTGAGCAGGCATCCCCAGTTCAGAGTCTGATCATTCACCCTAGCTGTGAACAGATGCAGTGTCTCCTTGAGTCTGTTGCGGTGTGTGCTGCACTTCTTATTTCCTCGTCCTGTAGTGAACTCAGTCTTTCTCTCCGGTCTTTAGTACTTATCTGCATGGTACAGAGACAAGCTCCAGAACAGCTCCACAATTGTTTTGCACTGCCTAAGTGCCAACATGTTCTCTGGCACAATACTTGACCTTCCCAGGCAGTGTATTAACATAGCTCAGGGGCTGAAAAGGGCAAGGGTGTTGTTCTCAGCAGAAAATGCAATCATAGGTAACTTCTCTTGAAGGAGCAAAGACTTTATAGAGGCAAGGTACGTAGCATCATCTGAGGTCTAGGCAAGAAAACTTAGTTATCTCATTTCTTTACTGGCCCTTGCAGGGACAAAGCCTGCAAGGTCATTCCCCAATAAACTGAAACAAGTTTCTGACTATTTACATGGGCCAGAGGATTAAAAGGCAGAGGAAAGAAAACTACTATTTCAAGAAAGAAACCTGGAGAAGAGAAGGCTTCGAGGAGACCTTAGAGTGGCTTTCCAGTATCTGAAGGGAGCCTACAGGAAGGCTGGGGAGGGACTATTTACACGGTCTAGTAATGTTAGGACGAGGGGGAATGGGTTTAAGCTGGCAGAGGGGAGATTCAGACTGGATGTTAGGAGGAAGTTCTCTACAGTGAGGGTGGTGAGACACTGCACAGGTTGCCCAGGGAGGTTGTGGATGCTTCCTCCCTGGAGGCGTTTAAAGCCAGGCTGGATGAGGCCTTGAGCAGCCTGCTCTAGTGAGAGGTGTCCCTGCCTATGGCGGGGGGTTGGAGCTGGATGATCCTTGAGGTCCCTTCCAACCTAAACCATTCTATGATTCTATGATTTAAGGCCATAGTATGACATTTTTAGAACCTCCATTCAGCTGTTTTGTGTAAGCATTGGTAAGAGGGCAAGGTATTCCTCAAATAGGAGTGCCCAAGTACAGGATGTAACAGGAATTAAATGAGTACCATAAGCTTATGTAAATCAGTTTAAAGTTGAATTTGAAAGACTTCCAAATATGTTAAGATGGAAAAACACACAGTCAAAACAACATAAGCTCTCTTGTTTTACAAGGTATTGACTCCATGAAATACCCATGCAGCCATGAGTGATGGATATTAACGTTTGAAATCCTAGATTTAGTTGACCTAATTTTTTTTTAATCCTGTTTGAATTTTTGCTTCTTTTTTTCACACAAGGTATTTTACCAAAGCCAAACCTTGAAACTCAGAAATTAATCTTGTGCTCCACTGCATAATTTGTATTGTTTATTTAGGCTTCAGCCCAGATGACAGATATGTGCACTTTTAAATCTGTATCAGATCCAGCCATTCTTGCATTTGTCCTGGGGATTTGTGTTTAAAGATAAAGATTTGCTAAGTGAAACCATAGGGAGAAATGTCACTAAGAGGAACAGCTGAAAAAACCTCCAGTTGTTAAGGAGATTCATTCATTGTTCAAGTATAGATGCTTAAAATATTAGAATCCATTTGTTTCTTCTTACAATGCTAAAATTAGGCAGGAGTTTCAATTTTCTTTCAAGCCAATACTGCCTCACTCAATCCCTCGCTGTACCCTCTTGATATAAACGTCAAGACAAGAACTGCACGATAACTGAGTTTGGTTTTAAATCTGCTACACTAGGATTTTGCTTCTCATATTGAAACCTAATTTAAAGGAGTTTTTTTCCCCCTTCTAAAGAGAAATGTAATTTAAGAACTGTTTGTATTTGGGATTCTAGTTTATACTGGATAGATGGTGGAAGAATCTACTAAGAAGGCTACCTCTGCTGAAGTTCTACTCACCACTAAGAGTATTGAGTAGCTGGTCTTGTCATTCAGTATCAGCAAAGTGCTCCTCTTTCCACAGTACAGAAACTTAACAATCTTAGAATGAATCATAGAATGACTTAGATTGGAAGGGACCTCAAAGATCATCTAGTTCCAACCCAGTGCCATAGGCAGTGACACCTCTCACTAGAACAGGTGAAAGATCCCACCTCCATCCAACCTGGCCTTGAACACCTCCAGGGAGAGAGGATCCACAACCTCTCTGGGCAACCTGTGCCAGTGTTTCACCACTCTCACTGTATAGAACTTCTTCACTGCTCACCAGATCAAGCCTGCCTCTTGAAAACAGTCATCTCTCATAACTGATTTAAACCCTCTTCATTTATTCTGCAAGTTCTTTCACAGCCAAAGTCTTCCCTGCTACAAACTTCACTCATTGAATTCATTCAGCACAATTAAAGAGCATCAGGTTCTTTAAGCTCTTAGAAAGGTAAAGGCTTTCTCTTTTATCTAAATATCACAATATCTCCTTTCAGAATTGAGCTAAGGTACATATCTTGTGTAGACAAGGAAGAAGACTAAAACTATTTCCCAGTTGAGGGGAAGAAGACTAAAACTCCCCCCCAGTTTAAGAGGGACATTGAAATCCTTGAGCGTGTCCAGAGAAGGGCGATGAGGCTGGTGAGAGGCCTCGAGCACAGCCCTATGGGGAGAGGCTGAGGGAGCTGGGGTTGTTTAGCCTGGAGAAGAGGAGGCTCAGGGGTGACCTTATTGCTGTCTACAACTACCTGAGGGGTGGTTGTGGCCAGGGGGAGGTTGCTCTCTTCTCTCAGGTGGCCAGCACCAGAACGAGAGGACACAGCCTCAGGCTGCGCCAGGGGAAGTTTAGGCTTGAGGTGAGGAGAAAGTTCTTCACTGAGAGAGTCATTGGCCACTGGAATGGGCTGCCCAGGGAGGTGGTGGAGTCGCCGTCCCTGGAGCTGTTCAAGGCAGGATTGGACGTGGCACTTGGTGCCATGGTCTAGCCTTGAGCTCTGTGGTAACGGGTTGGACTTGATGATCTGTGAGGTCTCTTCCAACCCTGATGATACTATGATACTATGATATGATACTATTCTCTTTATAACAGCAGTAATTAATAGGCATAGTTGATACACCTGCAAAGACTGAGTGCAATGTCATTTTTATGACCTATTAGTAAAAATGGCCTTCAAAATCTTGAAAGAAAAAACTGTTTTCTAAGATCTTTTTCTTGCCACTTGTTTATCTCTTCAACTTCTTAGTTTGAGGAGGTGCTCCACAAAACTTAGCGTTCCTTGGAAGCCTGAAAACACTCCTGTGCACAGGAAAAACATATGGAAATTGCCCACAGGAAGCAGATATCAGATAAACATGGGAAGCAATTATTCAGCAGGAAAGGTTGGAGGAAATGGGTTGTTTTCCTGTCAGTTCTGCTGTGCTGCTGGTTTCAAGACATCAACAGTAATGAAGGAAGTAGATTAGCAATTGCAGGGCAGCTATTGTTTACACAGTGCTGACACCAAATGTCAGTCTTCTAGAATTTACCTTGTAAAAATAATTCGATATTGGGCAAAAGCAAAGCAGCCTTTCTCTGGGTTGTGGGGTTTTTTTTGAACAATACCACACATTTAACATCTGCTCTGCAATGGGCAGGTTTCAGGAGGAATTAATTCACCTGGTAAAGCAGTAAAATGAAAGAAAAATATATTAAAACACTTCCAAGAATTTATGAACTATGCTTTGCTTCTTGATTTGGTTTTTTTGGTGGTTTGGTTTTGGTTTTTTTGGTTTTGTTAGTTTGTTTGTTTGGGCTTGTTTGTTTTGGGGATGTTCTTTGTGGGATGATGATGGTGATGAGTTTTGGGCTCTGGTGTTTGGTTTGGTTTGTTGGTTTTTTTTAAGATGATAAGCCTTTATTTTGGAATGAATTAATAGTATAACAGCACCACAAATCCAGCCTAAGAGAATATGAAGTTTTAAGCTGTGGCTTTACATTACCTTAATTCTAGATTGAAATCACCAAAAGGTGCTAACCAGATGTTCAATCTTCCTTCCCTTTTCCTCCATGACTTTCTTAGAGAGGTAGTACTAGTTCCACCTCTCTAAAACATGACCATTAAAGACTTTTGACCACAAATAAACCTATTACTTTTCGTAGAAGAAATAATTTCATGGTCTTCAAGCTATTTCCTTTTGTCATTTTACTTAGTTCATTGAAACAACCTGAAGAAGACTTCAAAGGGCAGCACCATTTGAAGGAAGCATGAAAAAGCCGGTGATGATCCAGCTCACTGGCACAGCAGTTTTACCTGCAGTGGGTTCTGGTTTTAGTGAGGTGAAATTCCTTTTTGAAATGTGCCAACTGTTTCAAACATGCCCACCATAAAGTGCAAAAAAACAGCGTGCCTTTGCCAGCTGAAAAACCCTTTCTCCGATGCTGTTATACATTTGAGTCTTTTGAACAATCTCATTACAGGGAATTAAGGCTAAGAACTATATACAATAATATCATTTTTTTGCCCAGCCTTAGGTTTGGTTGGTTTTGTGGAGTCTATCCTCTAAACATTTATTAGTCAGACAAGAGCTGTTGGTTATCAGAATCCAGAGCTTCAGCTCTAGCCTCCAGCTACCTTTGAAAGATTCTACAGACCTCTTGCCTATGGGTGTTCTGTGCTTGTTTCTGACTTTCAGAAAGTCTTCTTTAAGACAATCTGTTTTCTTTTATCAAAAATCAAAATGGCAGCTTATTGAGGAGAAGTTTGAATAAGCAATTCAAATTTCCTTTGAAACTGGTAAGAAAAAGTATCTGAAAACAAACAGTGTGACCCAAAATTACCTCTTGTCTTCAGCATCTGATTTTCCCTCAACAGGATTTTCATGTAACAAACAATATGGTTTAATCAGTTCTTTGATTTACACTGTGATCCCTTGGAAAATTAATTATGTTTGTAATCATATGCTGAGAAATTACTCTAAGAAGCAACATTTTCAGGGTAGAAAGCATTTGTTTCACTTCTTTTTGTTCAAAATTTAGGGCATAAAGTCCCCTGGTGCAGTTTCTTTTCAGGAAGCAGCTTCCATTTTTAGTGTTCATTGAAGTGGGTAGTGTCACTACCAGTATCAGAGATGAGGAGGACGCATGCATTGAATGAAAAAATATCCAGGACATCTGACTCAAAATGTAAGCAAGGCAGAATGATTTTGCAATAACAGATTTATGGGAATCAGGACTGTGGGTCTCCACATGTGCCCTGGAAAGCCTGGATCCCATGGCTTTTCCAGACCTTACCATCTTGTTACATGCTCTAAATTTTCTATCAAAGTATCTCTATCTATAGCTACCTGCTGCAAGTTATGGACTCTCTAGAACATTGAAAGTAGCTTGTGTTGGCAAGGAGGTGTAGGGGAAGCAAGTGCAGAAGAGATAGATAGGATCAGCATCACCTCTGCAGTAAGCCATATATGACTGACATGTTCCTAAAACCAATGCAGACCTTAATCTCACTTTTGTGCTGAGAGGGAGAGCTAGATCAGCACAGAGTTAATTCCAGTTGGAGAAAACTTGAGGATCTCAGAGTAAGGCAGCTGCCTTCTCACTGCTGTTAATCAATCTTATGTCTTCTTAGCATTTCGATTAGACAAGGAAAAGGCTGAATGGCTTTAAAATATATTCAGGTCCTTTATTATGCATTTTAATTTTCTGTATCACTTCCTTTCTGATTTAATTAAAACAATGTGCTTTCCTATTTACATTCCCATTAATCAATAGAGCTGCTTCACAATGTAGCATATTAATCAAGTAGAGATCCATATTCTTGCATGCTAAACATTTTATTTCCTTGCTACAATAATATTGCATAGTTTTCTATTCCATGATGTCAGAAAATATCATACTACCTGATTCCTACATGGATTCACCAGAAGAAAGTCCTGCTTGACAAAACTGATCACAGGATGTTAGGGGTTGAAAGGGACCTCTGGAGATCATAGATTACAAGGACCCTGCACTAGCAGGACCACACAATCTAGCTCAGGTTGCAGAGGAACACATCCAGACAGGCCTTGAAAGTCTCCAGAGAAGGAGACCCCACAACCTCTCTGAGAGCCTATGCCAGTGCTCTGTGACCCTTACAGTCAAGAAGTTCTTCCTCATGTTGAGGAAGTTTATATCCACTGCCCCTTGTCCTGTCAAGGGGTGTCATGGTTTTTTTTAAAGATAGATGACAGAAATTAAAGTCTCAGATCAAATTGGAAAGAAAATACAGAATTGTATTTAGAGAGAGAGAAATACAGCGACAGATCTTACAAAGCAATTTCTCCATCCATGGCAAACCCCCTTGAAGTTTTCCCCATCCCTCCCCAATGCCTCCAGCCGGCCAAGAGGCCTACTGCTTACATGTTCCCAATAGATTGGCTCCTGCCACACACCCAGGGCAGGAGGAGGAGGAAAGGAGAGTGAACTGCCCTTGTTGTGAGTCTGTAAGGAGATAGCAGAATTATGGGATTGAATAACAATCCTCTAGTCCCCAGAAAAAAATTTTAACCCTACAGCCTCAACCTGGGACAAGGGGCATAAGTGAGAAGAGGATGATCCTTCCTTCCTCTTTGCACAATGAGCACAGTCAGACATTGGAATTATCTCCTAAGGAAAGCAGTGGATTCCCCTCCATTGGGCAGGTTTAAGCATCAACATGACAGGGTGCTGGACCAGTTCATGTCAACAACAATATCACCTGGAAAGGCTGGACCAGATGATCTTTGTGGCCCCTTCCAACCAGTCATTCTTTGATTCTGTGATTGAGAATCTGTGGCAGTCACACAGCAGAGAAACTGAGCCTAAATAAAATAATACATTAGCCTATGTTTTGCCCAAAGCTTTTGTTACTGCTTGGTTTGCATTTCCACTGATTTACTTACTATTACTGAGGGCTTTATTCTGCCCATTGGTAATATATTTTGGCACTACAGAAAAGATTATTGAAGCACAAATAAAAAGTTCTCCAAAAACTTTATTTCTTTACTTTTAGGCCTCAAGTTCTGGGCTCCTCAGTTCAAGAGAGATGTTGAGATACTGGAACGTGTCCAGAGAAGGGCAACAAAGCTGGTGAGGGGCCTGGAGCACAGCCCTGTGAGGAGAGGCTGAGGGAGCTGGGGGTGTGCAGCCTGCAGAAGAGGAGACTCACGGGTGACCTCACTGATCTCTACAGCTACATGAAGGGAGGCTGTAGCCAGATGGGGGTTGGTCTCTTTTGCCAGGCAACCAGCAAGAGAACAAGGGGACACAGTCTCAACTTGTGCTGGGGGAAGTATAGGCTGGATGTTAGGAGGAAGTTGTTGGCAGAGAGAGTGATTGGCATTGGAATGGGCTGCCCAGGGAGGTGGTGGAGTTGTCTTCCCTGGAGGTGCTCAAGAAGAGCCTAGATGAGGCACTTGGTGCCATGGTCTAGTTCACTGGCTAGGGCTGGGTGCTAGGTTGGACTGGATGATCTTGGAGGTCTCTTCCAATCTGGTTAATTCTTTGATTCTATGAAATACAGTATCTCTGCTTTGGGAGTTAGCCTCCGAACTTGCCTGAGAAAATAACTATGCAACAAGTTCAACATTACTTTTAGGGGAGATTTTCCTTGTCATGGGTGAGAAAAGAGCAGAATAACTATAGGAAAATCAATATACCTAAATTCATTACTGTCATGTTTCTTCACATTATGCTCCAAGGTAATGTGATAAATCTACTTGAATATCTACTCTGTGAATGCACGAGCTGTTTAAAGAATCGAAGAAGAATTTAAAACTCCTGTTTTCAAGTTGCTGAAGAAATAAAAAGATGCAACTTCTTGCTTTCCAAGGGAGTAAAGAACATAAATGACAATAAATCCCTCCCTCTTCCCCTCCATCCTTGCTCTGTTTAAAAAAACTTTGCAGGTTCAGCTTAAGAACAGCTGGTGGCAAAACAGCAGTGAACATGACAACACAATTTTTCACCATATAGGCACTTAAAATGGACATCCTAACGTTCTGTGTTTTAAGCCTATGTTCATCTGAAGTCTCTAATTCAAAATAAAGTTGCTTACTGCACTACACTGAGACAAAGCTCTAATACAAAGTGCCTGGGGACCAGCGTGCATGGGAAACGTCAAATTTCCATCAAAAGGTGCCTTTCTGTTTCTACTAAGCTTAATTTATATGCCACGAGTTTTTACACTTGAAAATGTTGGCATGAGATCTCACAGGTACAAATAAAGCAAGATTAATGCTTCCTTGTTTCCTGTTGAATAGTAAAGCGTGCACTACCTACTTGCATTTCAAATGAATTGCCAATGAGGTAGATTGGGACTCGCAATTAGTTACTTAATGTGAGTAGGTAGTTAAAATATCTGTAGGAGAATTGAAGTGTAAATGAAGCTATGTGCCTTTCTGTTAACCTGGGCTTTCATTCATTACTTTAGCCTGCCACTTCAATATCTGTATAGAGCTAGAGGAGTTTAAAAACTCATCTCCAATATATGCAATATCACAACTGTTCTTGTGTATGTGAGGGGTTTGGTCATTTTACCTTCAAGATCCAGTTGTGCTCAAGATTCAGGCAGAAGCTGTCATATCTTTGATTAAAATAACAGAATGGATTTTGCACAAGAGAATTCAAGTCTGAGCCAATATAGGTCTCTGTTTCAGGGTGATCTAAATAACTCTACCAGCCCTGTGACTGTATTGACAGCTCCTCTGACAATAGCAGGAGTGTAGAGATTCGCTTGACTTACATGTGCCTGCATCTTGATATCTCCAAAGCCCATCCTTAGTTTCTCTCTTTGTTAAATGGTAAAATACTTGGAGACTTGGGACTGCAAGATTCCAAATAAATATAAGGAGTAATTAGGCTTCATTGTACTTTTGACTTGATTTGAATTATGTGGAAGACCTATACAGCAGGATATTACAGCATGCATCTTTTGTACTGGAGTTCATCACACCACAGAATCATTTTGGTTGGAAAGAATATGACCAAGTCCAACTATTACCTAGTTCTACCAAGTCTGATGCTAAACATGTTGCTTAGCACTACATTTCTGCCTCTTTAACACATCCCCAGGGACAGTGATTCAGCCACCCCCCTGAGCAGTCTGTTCCAGTGATTGAGAACCCTTTCAGTCAAGAAGTTTCTTCTAATATCCAATCTAAACTTCTCCTTGTGCAACTTGAGGCCATTTCTTCTCCTGTCACTTATTACTAGAGTGAAGAGGCTAACCCTCACCTCGCTACAACCTCCTTTCAGGGGCTTGCAGAGAGCAAGAAGATTTTCTCTCAGCCTCTTTTCTGTGGACCCTCTCCACCATCTCAATATCTTTTTCTGTACTGAGAGTCCCAAAACTGGACACAGTACTCAAGACATGGTCTCACCACTGCTGAGTACAGGGGCACAAGCACTTCCCTAATCCTGCTGACTACATTATTCCTCCTTTACCTCCTGGGTACACACTGGCTCGCATTTAGCCACCTATCAGTCAACATTCCAAGGTCTCTCTCTGCTACCAGCTTTCCACCCACTCTTCCCTAAGTCTGTAATGTTGTGTGAGATCCTTGCAACCTAGATGTAGGACATGGAACTTGGGTCACTGTAGAGCCTCTCTCTCAGCTTAGTGTCATCTGCAAATTTCATGAAGGTGCCTCCGTCCCCTAATCCAGATAATTGATAAAGATGTTAAAGAGACCTAGCCCCAATGCTAAGCCCTGGGGAACATCACTTGCGATGGGCCACCAACTGTATTTGACTTCATCATTCACTGTGAAATATAACCAATATACTTACAGATATGTGGTTATACAAGTGGTCCTAGAGACCAAATAGATCAGTTTTATATCACAGTATCACCAAGGTTGGAAGAGACCTCACAGATCATCAAGTGCAACCTGTTACCACAGAGCTCAAGGCTGGACCATGGCACCAAGCGCCACATCCAATCCTGCCTTAAACAGCTCCAGGGACGGCGACTCCACCACCTCCCTGGGCAGCCCATTCCAGTAGCCAATGACTCTCTCAGTGAAGAACTTTCTCCTCACCTCAAGCCTAAATTTCCCCTGGCGTAGCTTGAGGCTGTGTCCTCTTGTTCTGAGATAAATCCTTCCTCTATTTAAAGAAAGCATTAAATAAAGGAAAAAGAATATCAAAAAGATACCTTTAGAAAACAAAAATATACCTGGCAATACTCCTCTGTCTCTTTAATATATAGCAGGCCAAGTTTTCAGAAGATCTTTGTTTACCTGCAGTTAAGGTCTGGAGTTGAAAAGAAAAGCTCTTCTCACACTATTTTAATCTCTGCGCTTAGGTTCCAAGCAATTTGTTTTTGTCTACATTTGAATGAGGAAAGGGAATCCCAGAGTTGTCCAGGACTGTCATTTACAAATGGCTGTCCATTACTCACACAAAAGAAGTTATTTATGACTTGGTCACTACTAGAATAGAGAGAATTACAATCTGTTTATTTTAGACTTGGTAAATTGCCCTTAGGTTAATGAGCTGATAATTATATGTTTCTTTCTTCCAATAATGGCTCAGAATACCGACATAATATTCCTTATTTGCTTTAACAATTAGGAAATTGTTCAATTTGTGTTCTAATTGACTGAATTACACCTGCAGAGGTCTAAAGAATTTTCATTATCACCTGTGATAGCAGCAGGTTTCCTATTACCCACATCTCTGGCGCTTTTTTTTAACCCCATCATTGCCAGTCCTGCATAGTGTGCATGTCACTATGACCTATGCACTAGGCGCTATGTGCAATGTGCATACATGCCAGTGCGCCTATCGCTATGACCTATGCACTAGGCACTATGTGTATACATGCCAGTGCGCCTATCGCTATGACCTATGCACTAGGCACTATGTGTATACATGCCAGTGCGCCTATCGCTATGACCTATGCACTAGGCACTATGTGTATACATGCCAGTGCGCCTATCGCTATGACCTATGCACTAGGCACTATGTGTATACATGCCAGTGCGCCTATCGCTATGACCTATGCACTAGGCACTATGTGTATACATGCCAGTGCGCCTATCGCTATGACCTATGCACTAGGCACTATGTGTATACATGCCAGTGCGCCTATCGCTATGACCTATGCACTAGGCACTATGTGTATACATGCCAGTGCGCCTATCGCTATGACCTATGCACTATGTGCATGTATGCCAGTGTGCCTATTGCTATGACCAAATTGAATAATTGCCCAGGTTTATGCACATTTATGTTTCAATGAATTCCAGCAACTGTAATACTCAGCCAGAAACACTTTACACTGGGCTCTGAGCAATCTGATCTAGTGAGAGGTGTCCCTGCCCACGGCGGAGCTAGATGATCATTGAGGTCCCTTCGAACTCTGACAATTCTATAATTCTAATCTATTTTCCTTTCAGAGTTCCAAAACCTCCACGAATAGAATTCAATATCTAGAGTAAAGCTCTGGAAAATGTATTTTCTTAGAATGAGATGAGAGAGATAAGAGAGAAAGATATAAGACAGTGTCCCTGCCCATGGAAGGGGGGGTTGGAACTAGATGATCTTTGTGGTCCCTTCCAACCCTGACTCATTCTATGATTCTTTGGTTCTATGATTCTATGCACAAAGTCTCTCAACAAAGTCTAAAGCTTCATTTTTAGAGTGCAGATATAATATCAAGTGTGTTGTACCTAAGAGGAAAATAGACCTCTTCGACTTGTCTTTTAACATGTGTTTAATGGCTTTACTTCTTTATGTGATGAATTCTTCAAGGCAGACACTTTGTACATTGGAATAACAGACTATCTTCTGGATTTTCCCTTGAGTGTTGCAGTAGTAAGCACAACAACAAACTCAGCTGCGTTTATCTGGCTACAACCAGACTGTTAATGTCTCTCTGTGTGTTTCAGGTTAACTCTACTGGTTGTCTAGCCTGGAATCACTAGAAAGGTTCCTCTTGGCATGGCTGCTTCATGGAAAAAAAGGCACTAAATTAATTTAGACTCAAACTGGCTGTGTGTGTGTGTGTTACATTCAAAACTAGCCAAGGAAAAAATAATCAAATTGCCTCTTTCAAAATTTTTTCATTGTTTTCAACCAAATTATAACTCCCAGTAATTCCTGTGGTTTAGAGGTAAGCAGCTATGGTTACTATATAAGATTTCACAGTTTTGCCATTGTTCTCAGATAAGTCAATAGCTTCCTCTGTTCATGGCCAGATCCACTAAGGCCACACTACATTGACAACTTAGAAAGTGGTGCCTGAGCCCCTTTGGGAGTCCTTCAAGACATCTGAACTGTAAGTCATTGATCTAGAATAATAAGGATTCAACAGCCTACACAACTTCTGTCCTGGTTTCCTGTTCCAGTGTGTGCATTATATAATCTGTCTCCCTTGCTCCTGGTATGAGTGGGTCTTTTTAGGTGTGCAGATTGAGAGAAGAGACTAATAGCAGTAAGTAGCAGAGGAATATAAAAGACCTGCCAGGTGTCTCTGCTGCCTTTTGGAGCTACTTCTAAGAGAGGACTTCAGGGAATATATTACTTCTCTTTTCCCTGTCTCATGGTCAGTTAAAATGATATTTTGCTTTTTTTCTTTTCTGAAATATGTGAACTGCTCAAGTGCACATTTTTAGCAGCTATGGATAACTGAGAATTGTAGTTTCCACAGTGTTGAACTGACCACCTTGCTTTCTGATTTTCATAGGAATTCTGCTCAAGGGCCTGCAGACTGTTTAAATGTAGTAAGCCTGACCTAAATCTCAGTGAAATGCAAGATAAAGAAAATTAAATTTGTAAATAATTTTTAAACTTACAGGAAGTGTGCACCAGCAAAAAGTCTATTAGTAGATTTAGCTGTTAAGAAGTAAGTATAAGTAAACAGCTGTGTCTTTATTGCTACTCTTTTCTCAAAAGCTGAAATGCTCCTTTCAGTTGTGTCCCGATTTAATATTCTAGCTTGTATTTGTGCATGCTGAAAGATGCTGAGCATAACATCTCCTGCACAATGATCTTTTCTGAAATGATCTTTTGGTTCCCAGTCAGGATCCTTAAGCACTGCAGCAGTGATCATGACTTGACATAGATGTGCACTGTTCAGCAAGCTATCAAGAAAACAAGCCACTCCAAAGATTGTCCTGAATTACGTCGATTTTCTTAGTAACTCTGCCACCTGCAGCACTAAAGAGCGAATGTCTCCATGATGGACAGGTCAAACATAGTTTTTCATAAGCTACCCACAGCTGTTCTTTCTTTTCCTAGTGAATTAACCACTTCATTGCTGTTCATTCATGCATGTGTCATTGTAGTTTTAAGGAGAATGTGTATTCATTGAATGGAAAATGTAGCTTGAAGGTCTAGTCTTACTGAATCAGCCTCATTATCCTGAACCCACTGATATGTCTTTTAGTGCTGAAGGAACTACTTATGCCTTTCACTATATGTATGTGTGAGAACACATAATGGTACTTAGGGGAAAAAATCTGAATTCTGAATGATCAGTGTTGGCAAGATCATCAAGAAAAGGTAACAATGTTGGGGTTTTTTGTAACTTAGCCATATGCCCTAGAAGATAGAATGCACAAAAGAAGTTAAAGGAAGTGTTAGATGATGAAAATGAGACTGAGAGTGTAAGTATTTATTTTTTCCCAGTGTCAATAGCGAAGAAAACTGAGAACGTATATCGAGGTTATGAGGTAACCTAAGACTAAATATAATCTTGATGCCAGAAAATAATGAATATAATCCACGTGCCAGAAAATGTAACTTAATAAGTATTATCAGCAGAGAGCACTGCCTGGGTTATAAAATCCAGTTCTGTGTATCACTTGGACCAGATGTTGGTTGAGAATTCATCTATAATTCATTGTAGTCAGACTAACGTAAGAAATGACCTATTGCATGATACACTGTTTGTAAATCAGCTCAGAAAACCACTTGTACTGTTCCAGGCATTATATGGCAAGTAAAAAAATTAAGTTAATATCCTCAAGCAAAGACAAATTAGTACTTCCATGTTCCAAGACTTTTCCAGCTGTTACTTTGCTCTGTCTTGAAGATCTTATGTTCATTCTGGGCTGCCTGTCATGAACAGTACAGACAGAGGGAATAGTTAAGTTCTGTTTTATTAATTTTTCAGGTCTTTAGTATTCCACCTATTTTGTTCATTCACTTTCAGATTCATTTTCAGAATAATGAGCTTTCAAAATGTTGTTGAGAATTCATTGAGGGTTTGGTTGTGTTGGTTGGGTTTATAATTGATATCAGTTTATACTTACTGAAATTCTTCCCCTTACTGGTGATTCCAAAGAGCAGACAAGATTTTGTGAGGTCGCTTACACCACAAGGAAAGAAGGTCATGGCTATATAGAACTCTTGGGGTTTTATGCCAACAGGCTTGGCTGCTAAATGTTTAGGTTTTTTGAGAAATGAATCATTCATTTGACCAAAGTGAAAGAAATCCTTCTGGAGGATTCTCTGTTACTTGCTTTGCTTGTTCACCAGCAAGCTCAGCTCCCAGACTATCACAACGTTCTGTGACAGTGCTTTGCAGTTAGAAGCAGAAGGGATGTGACATTGCTAGCAGCAAAGGGGCAGGAGTGAATCCATCCTGTTCCAATCTCTTCACTCCCAGCCTCCCGATATACCAAAAAGGGACAGTGAAAATGTGTCTGATGGAGGTGTGCTTCATCAACAAGCTTCTTATAAGGTCTGCTTCACTTCTAAGCAGTCACTTTTCATACATTAGTATTGCTTATTAAAAGCAGGACGTCCTCTCCTCAGGGAGGACAGAAGACAGTTGCTTTTGGTCACAGATTACTGTTCATCCACATTTCAGAGCCCTTGCTTACCAGTACACAGGTGTCTGTGACTCCTTATAAAGCCCCTCAGAAACAAAATCAAGTCAAAAAGCTTTCAGTGCCCACTCTGAAACATTATTATATTTCTGCAAACTGACTAAACCAACAAATGTTTGCTTTAAGGCTTTATTCTAATGTTTCTGCTGGATCAAAAATTTCAGAAAACAGCAGACTTTTCTGCCTCCATATGTTACTATGTACAGTAGAAGTGCTCATCAATCTACCAGCACCACAGCACTACTACTATATGAGAACTCAATGTTGTGTGACGATCAAAATCACTGTGAAATCAGCAGAGAATGCAACGAAGGGAGTCACAGGTCCAAAGAACAGAGTAAACTAAACCCAAACGACCCCAAATAGTGCTTCTGCTACGCCAAAGAACAATACAGGAAAAACGTTTCCTGTGGCACTAGCTGAATCACCAGGGTGTTACTTCAGTACCCAAACTGATGGAGCAAATAATGTGTATTGTCTCTCACTGTATTTTATGCTCAGAGAGAAAGAAGTTTTAATGTGATCTGCAGGCTTCACATTAACATTTAAGCTGTTAGTGCTTCGCAGTGTACCTCAAGGGAAAAGTGGCTCAAGTTCAAGCTGTAAATTAAAATGTTTTCTTTTCTCATCTTTAGCATGGCCCACAGTGAATCTGAAGCAACAGCAAGCCTGTTAAACAAAATAAAAAATGGTAACATATATTTTTTCTGACAAGTAGCTTGCTGATTTTCATAATCTTCTATAAGTAAGCCCAGAAGTCTATGCCAAGGCTTATGGATTCTAATGGAATCTGAAATCTTCCAGCAGGAGTAAGCAAGACTGATAAGGCAATTAATGCTATAATTGTTTTTGTTGAAAATTGCCAAGTAAGACACAAAGACCAAATTATTCCAGGTAACTCATTCTGAGAGATCAAGGATTGCTGTGCTTTCATTTAGCCTTGCTGAATAGGATTGTGTACAGGAAAAGGTCACGCAACTGAAGTCAACAGCTTCTTTCCTGGGCTCTATCGCATGAACAACTTAGGAATGGATATTTAGGATTAATAAATTCAATTATGAGAGGGAAAAAAATAATTCTTTTGCATATGTGCCATTTTCCAGGAACAAGATAATTGGTTTACACTTTGGTACGTGCACGAACGTAGAAAGTCGAGTAGTTCTTGGCAAATAATATTCCATTACTCTGCTATATTTTTAATATCTTTTTAAATCATGTCTTAAACTCACAAAGTTTGAAGGCATGTTTCCTCAAATTTCCAGATGTCTGTGTACCTGCCTGTCCTGGGGGTTACTTTGTGGGTTTGGCTCTTCCATTTCTTTAATTTCCCAACATTTGGCAGAGAGTTTTATGCGGTTCTGTTTAGGTTTGCAATTGGACAGAGTGGCTGCAGCAAATCTTGCAACCAAGATGTTGAAATGCTAACAAAACACACAGAAATCACTCTTGATGTCAGAAGAGCTTCTCAACCTCTAGTCTGTTGGGTTTTTCTCAAAGCTCTTGTGAATCAACTTTTCTCTAGTTTGTGAGAAAGTGGCTTACTCTAAAGGATATTTGTCAAAACAGCATTTTGGAACTCCATGCACATGGAATCATAGAATGACAGAATCATAGAATCAGTCAGGCTTGGAAGGGACCACAAGGATCATCTCATAGTCTGCAAGGCAAGATAGGATAAACCTTTTAAATGAGCTCATACCACATCTCATTAGAGAAGTGAATCAAGGTGAGGTCTTGAAGGCTTATGCCTTGAAAGGGTTCCTGTGGGCACAGAAACCCCACAGAGAGTTATTGTCTCTATCCTCACCCTTTACCTCCTGCTGTTGAACAAAATGGAGGTCTTGCACTGATGCCACATGCCAGATCAGCCAGCTCTTGCCTGAACAAAATTAGCAACATCTTCTTCTGGCTAGGTGAAAGTGTGAGCTTGTCTTTAATTTCTGTCATGTGTGAGATTGACTGTATGAAAGGCTCTGCAAAGTTGCCTCTGGCTTTGAGAACATAAACACATTCTGTGTTAACGTGAGCAGCTTTAATGACTTCTAATTTTTTCTTAGCATAACTTTATTATTTCTAAATATCTATTTTTATTCTCACTGCTAAGTGCTGCCTGTCCTTTGGCAGTGATTTCCTTCCCAAGGAGCCAATCTGAACAGATAAACACTGTCATAAAAGGGCACAGAAGCACACCAAAGTCCTGAACACTTTTTTTTTCCCCCTCTCTTGTCATTTCCCACTGTCTTACAAAAGAAACTTCACTAAACAGAGATTTCTGTTTAGTTCAAGCTTGGATAAAATAAATGTATAATGTTCTTTGCAGCTTAGCTTGTGTGAAAATTCAGATGACTGCCAACATTTAACAGGATTCATAACATTTAGCATTAATGACATCCCAAGCTACTGGCTAATCTTAAATTCTGTATTAGATTGATTTTTATATTGCAAAGAGGCCAGGACTTCATCATCCATTTCCATCTCTGCTCTGGTTATTGTATTAAATAACAGTTTGCCTAAATACATTAAATCTATTTTTTCAGCCTTGCTCACATCTTGGAAACAGATATGCTGTACATTTGATGCAAAATATGTGATAACCCATGGTTCTCTCTTTCAAGAAATTAAGGAAAAAAAAATTGCTTCTAATTAATGTGAATACTTTAATGGATTTGGCATTGCTACCTCATGCTGATTCTGGCAACAACATCAATGTATTTTGACCTTATTGTGACTTTTCAGTATCTTAAGGGGACCTACAAGAAAGCTGGGGAGGGACTTTTCAGGATGTCAGGTAGTGACAGGACTGGGGGGAATGGAACAAAGCTAGAAATAGGTAGAGTCAGACTGGATGTTAGGAAGAAGTTCTTCACCATAAGGGTTTTGAGACGCTGGAACAGGCTGCCCAGGAAGGTGGTGAAGCCTCATCCTTGGAGGTGTTTAAGGCCAGTCTGGATGAGGCTCTAGACAGCCTGATCTAGTGTGAGGTGTCCCTGCCCACAGCAGAGGGGTTACAACTAGGTGATCCTTGTGGTCCCTTCCAACCCTGACTGATTCTATGAGTCTATACTCACAAAAATGAGTTTATAAATTGTAATCAGAAATTCAGTTCTAATTTTTCCTTTTGCGATTTATTTGCATGGTCTACTAGCAACAGTATCTAGAAACTAATCACTACCAGACACCTATTAAAAGATGTATACAAAACATTTCAACCAGAAGTGTCTGTGTCCTGAGTCAATAATTAAGAAGTAATTAGGCAAAGAGAGGAGGAAGTTAACCTTTGTTCAGTGAAATCACTGCCTCCTGCCGCACAGGACAAGAGTAGCAAGACCTTAGTCTGAGATTTCAATGTAGCGCTTCATCAACAGGGCTATGTCCTTAAATCAGTAAGGTATTAGTCATTGATCTGTGTAGCTTGGCAATCCAGAGCACATGCCTTACTTTTATCACCATCAGTAAGAACTTTGTTGGTGACTTGTGATATGGATTAGATCAGTCACGCAAGGCTAAGGACTGTTGTGGTGAAGGTTCATTACCTGTCCCTAGAAGAACTGTGTATTTTTTGCCAAGACTTCACCCAAGTTTATGAAAGCTGTTGTGTACACAAGGTTATACTCACAGTGTATTGTACTGGAGAGTGAGAGAATGCAGTGCTGCGGTGAAGATGCTGCTCTAGTGATGAGTACACAGCAGCAAAGCAGGCAGCTGAGAAAGAAGAAGTTTGTGCCTCAATTACAAACAAATCTGATTGGTTTGTTTTTTTTGCTCCCTGACTACGAAGTGTACAAATATAACAACGGCTGCAAATTTCACAATTTCTTAACTGGTTCTTTGTTGTTGTACTTCTACTGCAGCTGGGAGCCTGATGAGGGTTACCTGATCTGAGTGAGCACCTGGCCGCTCACATCACTGCCCTTGCTCCTGACTAGTCTGTGCAACCCATTATGGCTGTGCAACTTGTAATCCTCAGACTCAGGAGCGGCTTTTGATATTCCACTTCAGTATGAGAAGTGACTTTGGATCACTTTTGATTTCTGAGGTGATGTATGCTGAACAAATGAAAGAGCAGTTAATAGCGTCAGACATGCAGCACATGTTTCCAGAGGAGGGAAGCAATGTATCACCATTAGCAGCCCGTACTGAGCCTTTCACTGTCCCCCCAGACCTTGAAATATTGTGCCTCATGGCTTTGTTCTCCCTAAAGAAAGGGCTGGTATACATCACCTTCACTGAATGAAGCTTTTGACATATCTTATATGGTTATGTGTCAAACAGGAAATGTTGAAAAATAGCCTAAATTACAGTCCTAAAGTACTTGTAGTTTGCATTAGCTCTTGAACAGATGTGGTGCTGCTGGTGCTACTTTTAGTTTTGTCACATTTTTGTTTGCACAAACCGATGCTTGAGTGGAATTCGTGCTGGGCATCCATTAGTGTCTTTCCACATAATCCATAAGTGTAGCAGATGTTATTAGTCTTCAAAAAGGATTAGGGATTTTTCTTCACCATAGACAAAAATGTTACACCAATCTAAGCAACAAACCCATTAAGAAGCTGAACTGATCCTTACAGCCATGACACACCAAGAGGGAATATGAAGTTATTGATGGTTGTGGTTAGTGTTATATATTCTTTATGCAAATATATAAGATATAGACTATAAAGGTGACCTACAAATGTTACAGAAAGGTATTTTGTTCTGCTTTTACCATTCTCCTGATGAGAAATAATGATCTAACATCTGCTGTGCAGTCAAAGAAAGCTTTCTGTCTGTCACCTGTTCACTGTAGGCTCTGCCACAGTGTGTAGTTATTAGCAATAGGTGGAAGAATTCTCGCCCCTTAGCTTTAGGAGCCTGACCTCAGCAATTAGGCTCCCTACACTCTGTGAAGAAAGGTGGATATTTTCAAGGGGCTATTCAGAATACCTATATTAGGCAGCAATTAGGATTCCCACTTCAATTACTGGAATCACCTCTACATGTAACTTTCTCTGTTAACTGTACAGGGAGCCTAGAAGTCTCCAGGCTTGGATGCGTGAGCATCCCTCTTCTGCTGCTGCAGAGCCATGCAGTGGGGCTGAAGGGAACTAGCTGGGAAAGGCTCCTATGAAGCTGATACACATAGTTTATAGAAACTAGATAACACAGTTACACTTCAAGCAACTGCTGGTGTGTCTGGAAGTTTATCCTGCTTTCAGAAAACATATCTGTAATCATTATTACTCAAGGTTTAATTTCCCTGGTCCTTCATGGATTTATCTGTGGAATGTAAACTCATTCAGCTGTATTGGCCTCACAGACTCGTGTTGCTTAGGCCTCTAGTGAACCAAAGACTCAGAGCAACTCTTTGAGCCAGTGCCGAAACTCTCTTTCAGCATTCTTACCAAAAGAATGCAATAAATGTTTATCTCTCCATGCACAAACACGGGCATGAAAACATTCACAGAAACATTCCAGTTGGAAAAGACCCCCAGGATCATCAAGTCCAACCATTATCCCTGCCCGACAAAGTTCAGCCTTAAACCATATCCCTGAGCACCACATCCAAACGACTTCATAGTATCATAGTATCATCAGGGTTGGAAGAGACCTCACAGATCATCAAGTCCAANGAGGCCTCTCACCAGCCTCGTCGCCCTTCTCTGGACATGCTCAAGGATTTCAATGTCCCTTCTAAACTGGGGGGCCCAGAACTGGACACAGTACTCGAGGTGTGGACTTCTAAATACATCCAGGGTTGATGACTCAACCACCTCTCTGGGCAGCTCATTCCAGTGCCTGACCACTCTTGCTGGGAAAACAATGTTTCCTAATGTCCAGTCTAAACCTACCCAGTTGCAGCTTGAGACCATTGTCTCTCGTTCTATCACTATTTATCTGTGAGGAGAGCAGTAGCCTCTCCACAATGTCCTTTCAGGTAGCAGTAGACAATGAAGAAGTCTCCCCTCAGCCTCCTCTTCTTCACTTGTTCACTCCCATACATGTTCATAACAACCAAATATACTTCTGGACAGCAAATGAAAGAAAAATCCTAATGCCTAAATTAAAATATTCACACGAAACTCTCATTTGAAATCCTGGTAGATCTAAGAAGCACTGTCAAACAGAAGCATACATCCACTCAAAATGAATAGTTCTCAACTATGGATACAGAAGTACCTGCAAAAACCTCCCAAGTACTGAATTCTGGAAAATAAATTCAGATTCTGTGATTTAACAACACTTCAGCAGATTAAAGATGCACATTGAACTGCTCACAGCTTCGCATCCATTTGCTAAATGGTATTTCAGAAGCAAGAGAGAGCTGCTGAAGGTGTGGAGGTAAATGAACGTAGTGAAGGTACTGAACAAACTGAAGTAACTGTGTGGCTGACAATACTTAGAGAAAAAAGCATGCTTCTCCTTGTTGAATGCAATGGGATTTGATGCAAACCAAGAGCCCCCAGTATATGCAGTACCATATTGCTTCTGAGACATCAACCAGCTCCAAAAGGCTGCAGAAACACTCAGTGTTAGAACTTGTGGCATTACTCTAGGAAAAATGCTGTATCTATTTTGGGACTTGCAACATGATGTACAAGAATTTTCCCCCCTCTATGCCAGTAAAGCAGCACCATCTAACACCAAATGTAATTAGTTACAAATTGCCTGTTACAACTTAATTAAACTTCCTTGCCTCTCTGCTGCTTAAGCAACATGTAGATTCTTTTATGCACTTGCCAATTAGTGCATGGGGATTCTGCTTTCTAATTGGATAAAAAATTAGTAATAAACTGAGCAGTGTGCTGTTGATATCCAGAACTGACTTTGTTTAAAAAAAAATAGTGGAGACAGGTTTAATGCTTCAAATATTTGTCTCAATTGAAATTGATTAAAACAATTTGAGGTTCCATTAGATATAGATACAATCCTTTTGTTAACAAAGTCCATCTGGCCTGAGAAAGAAAATTAAGATTCACTAATTGAAATTTGGAAGCTTTCTCCAAACATGCATAATTCATACTGACAGAAAACAGAAGCTGCTATTCACCACAAACTGTCAAGTAGATGAATGTTTCATTTAGATGGAATTTAAGATTTCACCCAGCAAGAATCTATGAATACTTATAGTAAGTCACAGTCTGAGAAAAGCAAATCTGTTCTCTTTTTACTGGAGCAGGATTAAAATCTTCTCCTTTTTTGACTGTGAAGCCATCTTAACCTTAAATGGCACCACATTTGACCTTTCTTCTTGCTAGTACTGGAAGGACCTCTCTAGACCATGAGCATTATTCAGCTGTGCAAAAACCTTCACTAGCCAGTGATTGTCCTTTTTAAACTTGCCATATATTAACAGAATGCTGCTTGTGTGTCAGGATGCCATTCTGGTTTATAAGAGGACTGCATTTAAGTACTCCTCTCTTCAGCTTCATTTTTTCCCCTCTTGCCCTGTACTCTGTCCCTCAAAAACCAATCTCAGAGCAGATTATTTATTCAGTCTCCAAAGCAGTGCCAGAAACAGTTGCATTAATGTAGGTGAAGCAGGCTGCAAATCAAGATGAAGACTGGGAAGAAATAGCTGCAGAGAAGATGGGGCAGGAAATGTTAGGTGGTCATAGCTCTTAAACTCTTCACATCATAGGACTACGGTGAGAGGGACATCAGTATAAATCCTCTCTGCATCAGCTCTCTAATCAACCTTGGGACAGCTGCAGGTGATCTTTTTCTCTTCCAGGTAATTATAATTTCCAAGCTGCTCCTTTATTGTCAAGATCTTTTTCAAACATGACTTAAATGATTCCTTTTTCCTGAAGNAGAAAGCTGGGGAAGGACTTTTTAGGATGTCAGGTAGTGATAGGACTTGGGGGGAATGGAACAAAGTTAAAAATGGGTAGAGTCAGACTGGATGTGAGGAAGAAATTCTTCACCATGACGATGGTGAGAGTCTAGAACAGGTTGCCCAGGGAGGTGGTGGAAGCCCCATCCCTAGAGGTGTTTAAGTCCAGTCTGGATGAGGCTCTAGACAGCCTGATCTAGTGTGAGGTATCCATGACAGGGGAGTTGCAGTTAGCTGATCCTTGTGGTCCCTTCCGACCCTGACTGATTCTATGATTCTAAGAGGCATGGATAGCATCTCGTATCAATATTGTTCAATTCAAAGCCTGTTTAGCTTTTGATGGATCTTTGCCTACACAAATATCCACAAAATAATGAAAATTTAACCTTCGTGGAAGACATTGGGAAATTCTATCCTTGATTTTATTGATGTTGTATTTTGTTACCCATAAAAAATTTGCTGCTCTTGAAAAAGAAAACTTCAGATATGAAATGCAGTAAGGGGGGGAGAGGAAACTTGTGAAAGAGATGTTATAATTGAAAGTTTCCCTTCTTCTTTACAGTGTGCTCCGGGTGTATTTTGTATCAAGAGAGCTTTGCTGAGCTGAAATAAATAATTGCTCAAATCAGTGTACTCAGGCAAGAAAAAAAATCAAAGCCATAGCACTCTGAGGCAAGCACAGGTGTTTTCTCAGTGAACCACCTGCTTCTGAATAAATACAGCAAAGGTGGCAGAAGCAAGGTCTGATTTGAAGATAATTTGAAGATAATTTGAAGATGAGAAAAATTATTAGGAAGATAGGAATTAATAAGTGTGGTGTAGATTCAGCAAAGTCATATAAGAGTGGAAAATATCTCTCCTGTGGTCTACAAAGCTACAGCGAGGCATAAATACATAAAATGGAAAACATACAAAGACAATACCGGTGCTAAAGAATAAGGTTTCAGCCACTGACAGTGTGGAAAGTGCCTGACCTAGTTCAGGTAGCTGCAGCAGCTGCCCAGCTGCATCAACAAGAATTCCATAGTGACTAATTTAGCCTATTCCTCAGCTACCTCATCCCATCTAGAAAACCTTATCCTATACTTATGGGATATGAGAAATTCAAACCTTTTTTTTTCTCTCTTTCCTCTGCTGGACCCAAAGGATGGATCTCAATATGACTTATAAGCCATGAAATGTCTCTTTCTCTGCAGATTTTTCAGTGACTATAAATCCAGTCTGAAAACAATAAACATCTCGTTTCAGATGCAGTACAACTCAATTAATAACAGCGACTAGTCACAAAAATTAGTGCCTCTTTTTAAATGCAAAACTTCTGATTTTTAATTGTTTTGAACTGGGCAGGATAAACCTGATTTTCAATAAACCCTTGTGCAGAGTAACTTGCCATATGAACAAGGTTCTTTTAGCCCTGAAGAGGCAACTGAAAGATCACTCAAAGCCCAGCAAATGCAAAGGTTTTTCTGCTTTCTCAGCTGGTAATTTTCTCTAGAAAGTGTTATGCAAAAAAACATATATATATATATATATTTATATATTTACATATATCTTTTTTTATATGTGCATATATATATATTTATATATGTATACATATGTGTGTGTATATATACATATATGTACACATATACATATATATGTGTGTGTATATATGTGTGTGTGTGTGTGTGTATATGTGTGTGTATATATATATACATATATGTCATACTCAACACTAGTCAGGCCACACCTTGAGTCCTGTGTCCACTTCTGGGCTCCTCAATTCAAGAGAGATATTGAGGTGCTGGAATGTGTCCAGAGAAGGGAGACAAAGCTGGTGAAGGGCCTGGAACACAAACACTATGAGGAGAGGCTGAGGGAGCTGGGGTTGTTCAGCCTGGAGAAGAGGAGGCTCAGGGCAGACCTCACTGCTGTCTACAACTACCTGAAGGGAGGCTGTAGCCAGGTAGGGCTTGGTCTCTTCTGCCAGGCAATCAGCAACAGAACAAGGGGACACAGTCTCAACTTGTGCTGGGGGAGGTCTAGGCTGGATGTTAGGAGGAAGTTGTTGGCAGAGAGAGTGATTGGCATTGGAATGGGCTGCCCAGGGAGGTGGTGGAGTCACCATCCCTGGAGGTGTTGAAGCAAAGCCTGGCTGAGGCACTTAGTGCCATGGTCTAGTTGACTGGCTAGGGCTGGGTGCTAGGTTGGTTTGGATTCTATTGATTGGTATATGATTTTCAGTTATATTTCTGCAGCAGTGGAAAGGTGGTCTGCTTGACCTAAAAGCCAGTTACACTCTTCTTGGATGTTTCCAAGGGAACCACTTGCCATCCTGTCATCTTGACTGGAGCTATTTAGCCACTGCTACCTTGAATGTTTTTGAATATATTTTCTCACTCTTTGCAAATTTTCTTTCCTTTGTGCCCTCAGTCCCTACCCACCCACACTCCAGCTCTCTTTTTTTCAGCAATTTCTTGCCAACATGAACTTTATAGCAAGAGTGAATGCAGCCCTTTTTCGCCACAAGCATGCTGTAGCTGCCACACTGCTCTCAGGCTACAGAAAACCTTCGATTCCTACTGCACCCTTAATGAAGTGACAAGTGGCTTAGTGTAAAACTAACATCCTGGTTAACACCAAGTGGGTCATTAATGGATTATACAAATCCAGTTTTTATGCTTTAACTCATGGCTATCAGTCCTAGGTTAGTTACCCATTTTTCTCATTTATGCCTTCGTGCTTTGACTTATTTCTAACAGCAGGAACCTCAGCCTCTACACTTTGCAATAAAAACAAAGTAAGTATAATATTCATAAATTACACAGCTAAACAAGACTTCCTGAAGGGATACATTCCACTTGTGACACGATCTGAGGTCCCAGTTTCAATGTTTGGTTATTTTTTTTTGTCAGTAATTCCATGGAGACCTGGCAGAGGGACCTGTCTTTCACAAGCTGTCTTCCCCCTGCTATTTTATTTCTATTACTTTTTATATGTATAAAGTGCCTATCACCAGATCAATAACCATTCTTTGGAACCACTCAATTAAGCTGCCATAATATAGTGGCAATGGGGAAATCACCAAGGTCATTGTGTCATTTATCTGCGTTGCAAAGAAGAAGGTCATTTACCATCGCACATTACCTCCTAACCAGATTTAGTGACTGGATAATAATGGCTAGAATAAAATTCAGGGGCTGTGAGTGATAGGACCATTTTCAGGTTTCTTAATTTCCTTCCTACTTTTCTTGTTTGCCTGTGAGCTGGAACAGTATCTTACTGTGACTGTGTCTTTAGGTATCACATGTGCAAGTAATCGTATGTGAGCCTAAGTGAAGCCAAGCTCAAGGTCAGCTCACACTGGATGTTACTGCTGTGCTCCACACACCGAGGACTCTGTGGAGATGGTTTTATGCACTTAATTAAGGTACTGTATTTATATAAGGTACATACATTCTGTTAAGGTGCTGTGAGGACTGTCATGGGGTTTCTATAAACCAGAGAAACAAAGATTATCACTGTGGACTGCATTCTGTAGAGCATGAGCTGTTGTGGTTCAGGAACTGGTGGGACTAAACTTCATTAAAGCAAAAGAAGGTTAAGGCTGCTTTCCAGCCTTCAAGATCAGGTCTTGCAGAAGGCACCATATAAATGGATTATTAACCCTAAATAGTTAACTCTACTAATATCTGTTCCCATTCTTTTGTAAGCTATCAGGCTGTCAGCAGATTAACTCTCAATACTTAGCAGGGGACCTCTGAGTTAGTCATCAAGTGTTTTAGTATTTACCAAGCTGGAGTGAACTGACACATAGCAAGCAGAGCCCCTAGATGCTGCCAGCCTCAAGTGATAATTGCTGTGGCTTTAAGATGGGAAGAATTAGGAGAGGAGACTTAGGAGAAGAGTAGCAGATACAGCTGACTGCAGTGTTCTTGTTTATATCAAGATTCTGAAAGAAATGATGAGGTAGAAGAAAGAACAGCATTGCCTGTGCTAGTGTGAGTGACATCCATTGGAATCTGTGAAATGATTTAAGTCTAGGTCTTAATGTGCAAGAGTGCCAATCTAGTGGAGCCACATATTGCTGCTAATTGGGATCCTTCAGCTCTGAAGGCCATTAGTCTCACTAAATAAAGTGCAGGAGCAGAAAAAGCATTCTCCTAGACTAGATCAAATCATCAGACATCATCCTTGTAAGTAATTACATATATAACTGCAACAAAAAGAAACCCTCTTGCACAAGCTGCTCAGCCCTCTTCAGTCGAAGCTCTGGCAAACTCTGCTAAATTATTACTAAATTTAGGAAAATTTCAGGACAAGTGCTTTCAAAAAACCTCCAGGGCTTGTCAGCCTGGGCACTTGTGTTCCTCCTTTAAATACAGCCAGTGCAGCAGTGTTAGAAACACCAGCCTCATCAAAGCAACAGAAAGATCACAAATAATTTCATTCCTCTGAGCCACAAAATGAAGCTGGGAAATGAACCAAGCATTGCTAGTGAAGGAGTGGGATGATGACTTCCTAGATTCCAGGCTATACCATTAAGCCAGATGAAAAGAGATATTGCAAACAAAGAGAGGCAGTATCCATGTTTACTCTCAGAAAACATCAGGCTTATTCTGGTTCTGTCATACTGATGTTAGGAAGAAGTTCTTTACAGTGAGGGTGGTGAGACTCTGGCACAGGTTGCCCAAGGAGGCTGTGGCTGCTCCCTCCCTGGAAGTGTTCAAGGCCATGTTGGATGAGGCCTTGAGCAACCTGTTCTAGTGGGAAGTGTTCCTGCCTGTGGTGGGGAGTTGGAACTGGATGAGCTTTGAAGTCCCTTCCAACCTAAACCATTCTATGATTCTATGATTCTACACTGAGCCCATCTTATTTCCCAGTTAAAAAGTAAGGGAATAAAGTGTTGCCTTTTCAGCTGCTTTCTTACTGTAATGTAGCTGGGCATATGGCAAGACAGAGGAGAGGACACAGCATTAATAATAGCATATATACTCGTGATGCTTCCTTCTTCAACTTCAGCCAAATACAGGAGCACCACTTCTATAATGAAGCCTAATTCTATAATGAAGCCTAATGAGAGGATGAGACTAAACTTCATTTTAGTTTCAAAGTCCTACTTCAAAGTAGTATATAAAGTGATGGTGTAGGGTTCTGCTGCCTTGCAGGCATAAGGAGAGATGATATTTTTTCACTGTGAGGGTGACAGAGCACTGGAACCAGCTGTCCAGGAAGGCTGTGGGGTCTCCTCCTCTGGAGATATTCAAGAACTGTCTGGATGCATTCCTGTGTGATCTGCCCTAGGTGATCCTGCTCTGGCAGGGGGCCTAGACCAGATGATCATTTGAGGTCACTTCCAACCCCTGACATTCTACAATTCTATGATTCTGTGTTTCTCTGGACTTCTGCAGGACCAGCTCATCTCCAAGTGGGTTGCATACTGCATCACTTAAATGCAGGACTCCCAACAGACCTTTCCCTGGCTGCTCAGGCTGTGCTGCTACCCCCATATGCCCTGCCAATATTCCTGCTTCAACAGCCAAAACTGGTTAGGCCATACCTTGAGTATTGTGTCCAGATCTGGGCCCCTCAATTTAAGAAAGATATTGAGATTCTGGAACATGTCCAGAGCAAGGCACCAAGGCTGGTGAGGGGGCTGGAGCACAAGCCCTGTGAGGAGCATCTGAGAGAGTTGCGGGTGTTCAGCCTGGAGAAGAGGAGGCTCAGGGGAGACCTTATTCTTCTCTACAACTACCCGAGAGGAGGTTGTAGACAGGTGGGGTTGGTCTCTTCTGCCAGACACCCAGGCCCAGAACAAGAGGACACAGCCTCAAGCTGCACCAGGGCAGGTTCAGGCTGGATGTTAGGAAGAAGTTCTTCAAAGAAAGAGTGATTGGCATTGGAACAGACTGTCCAGAGAGGTGGCGGAGTCACCATCCCTGGAGGCGTTTAAGAGGAGGCTGGATGAGGCACTTAGTGCCATGGTTTAGTTCACTAGGAAGGTCAGGCCATAGGTTGGACTCGATGATCTTAGAGTTCTTTTCCAACCTGGTTACTTCTGTGATTCTGCGATTCTGTGCTTAGCAGAAGGTCGAGCAACACGAATTTGGCTTGTCGAAACGACACATTTTCCTACTTCAAAACAAAAATAAAACCTGGCCATTTTCCCCAACAAGAGAGGCATTTGTGTTCAGGAAAGACATAAAGATTTTCTGTGGCGGCCACGCAGTGCCCTGAGACGTTTATTCAGCTGCCCCATGCTCGACCATCGCTTCATAAAACTCCTCTCTTTAGTTGCTAACCAGTAACAGCAGTAACAATTAAGCATGTTCCTTTCAGCTGGATAATTAAATGCCAAAACCCCTCACCACTCAATATGTAATTCACTCAACATCTTGTTGTTTGAAGGGGCTAGTGTTCGCAGATAGGATGGATTGAATTCCTAACAACATCTGGCGTGAGCAATGGACTTGGCTGTCTCAGTAATAGCATTGCATTCATGGTAGGAATGACAGCTAAATGTAGAGAGATGGATGGGCCTTTTCTCTGAAGTGGCAGATTCATGGTTGTAGCCTAATGAATCAGTATGTTGTAACCCCTGGCCATGTACATACTGGCCTGTTGGTAGTGACAAGCTGCATCAGGAGGTCCAGAGTAAATTGTAGTTGTCAGATCTAATGGAGAAGGATGCTGGCTTATAAGTTACTGGGAAAGCTGAGTATAGTTTCCATTCCAATAATCTGGATCAAAACACTTCCCGATCGCCTTGGTCAATTTATTCTGTCACTTAATTAAACAAAAAAGCATTGCAAGTCTCTACAGCAAGAGCAAAGGACAAAAGGAGAGGCTTTAACCTTGAAAACAAAAATGTTAGATCCAAAGTAAAGTTTCTTTTTCCACAGAACCTAAGTTTACAGAAAGATTTAGAACACCTATGTGTTTAAGTGCTCCTGGATGCCCTAACGTTGCTGTGTTTTCTATATCAAAACCATTGACAATTAAGGGTGCACACCACAAGCCAAGTTTTTGACAGCCAAGTTTTTGACAGCGTCCTACAATCTGGCACACAGGCAATACTACTTCAAATAAATAATAACCTCTAAATGGATCAGATGATGATCCAAATCCTGAAGAAATAATATTGCAATGAATAGATTATAGCATATCCTGGCTCTCTCTATGGTTCTAATACATTCGGAGGGGGGGAAGGGAATGCAGATAAAATAGCAACAAAAGACAAGAGAGGTTTTTAATTCATTTGTATTTAATTGTCTTCTGCTTCGCAATTAGCTACAAGGAACTGCTGGGCAGTTGGGGGGGTTTATTTTCAGGCCTCCAAGGACACAGAAGAGAATTAATAGATGTTTTTAATGTACTCTATTGACACTTATCAATATGATCCCTTCCACCTTTTCTTAAATTGCACTACCTTAATTAACTGAAGTCTAGAAAGAATGATGCCTGAGTAGTCTGGGCTGAACAGACTTGTCCCTTGAGAAATTAATTCAGTATATACGCAGCCATTATTAGCATTTTCCTGCCTCGCTGAGATATATTGTACTGAAGTGTGAAATACCTAAAGCAGAGGCCATTATGCTGCAGACCATAATATATTCTGCAAAGCTCCAAAGACTGCATTGTAACCAGCCCTGTGTTTGCAGAATTTGTGTGTGTGTGTGTGTCTGCTGCTCATGGGTAATGATTTAACTCTGCCCCTTCGTTTCTCTGTTTCTCAGCACCATGATGGTTTGACTGGGAAAATAAGTTCTTTCTTGATGGCATCTATGATGGCATAAGGAGGGAGAGGCTGAAGGAGCTGGGCTTGTCCAGCCTGAAGAGGAGAAGACTCCAGAGGGGACTTTAGAGCTGCTTTTCAATACCTGAAGGGATCCTACAAGAAGGCTGCAGGGGGACTTTTCACAAGGGTGTCTAGAAACAGAACAAGGGAGAATGGTTTGAAGCTGAGGCAGAGCAGGGTTAGACTGGAGCTGAGGAAGAAGTTCTTCAGTGTGAAGGTGGTGAGACTCTGGAATAGGCTGCCCAGGGAGGTTGTGGCTGCCTCCTGCCTGGGAATGTTGAAGGCCAGATTGGATGAGGGCTTGAGCACCTGAGTTTGTTTGAGAGTTGTCCCTGGCCATGGTGAGGAGGTTGGAGGAGATAAGCTCTGAGGTCCCTTCCAACCTCAGCCATTCTATGATCGTGGAATTACAGAATGTCAGGGGCTGGAAAGGACCTTGAAAGCTCATCCAGCCCAACTCCCCCTGCCAGAGCAGCATCACCTAGACCAGATCACACAGCAATGCATCCAGCTGGTTCTTGAATATCTCCAGAGAGAGAGACTCCACAACCCTCCTGGGCAGCCTGTTCCAGGGTTCTGTCACCCTGATGGAAAAAAAATCCTCCTCATATTTAAATGAAACTTCCTATGCCTCAGCTTCCACCCATTGCCCCTTGTCTTGTCACTGGGCATCACCCAGCAGAGCCTGGCTCCAGCCTCCTGGCACTCACCTTTACACCTTTATAAACATTGATGAGGTCACCTCTCAGGCTCCTCTTCTCCAAGCTGCACACCTCCAACTCCCTTAGGCTCTCCTCATAGGAGAGATGTTCCATTGCCTTCATCATCTTTATGGCTCTGTGCTGAACTCTCTCAAGCAGTTCCACGTCCCTCTTGAACTGGGGCGAGCCAGAACTGGACACAGTACTCCAGATGTGGCCTCACCAGGGCAGAGTAGATGATTCTAGGCAAGTCAGAAGGCAGAAAATCTGTGCTTCTAAGCAGAACATTACCGAAAAGCATTTTTGATTTAATAAGGTGGAATAGTTAATGAGAGATATTTGACCCTAAATATATGATGGCACAGTACCCAATGTTAGCCACTGGTGGGTAGATGGAGGAGTGGCAAAAGCCTACAAGGTGTAAAAGTCAGTTCAAAGCACGCCTTGATAAATCTTTCTCCTGAATTAATGCTGTTTAATGATTACCATGGTAAAAGAGTAGCACGTACGGAGCAGAAGGATCCACAAGCAGCTGCTGTAACATTTAATGGAATATTTGACTTTGGTTTTTAATTAAAATGGTGTTAACGTGAGCAGTGGTGCACTAGATGAGCAGCAACTGCACACCACGAGGCAGTGATTTAACTGCTTTTAAGAAGTTCAGCTGAGTTCAGCAGTCCGTTTCCTTTTCTAAATCCTTGAGGTGGATTGTTGGAATACGCCACGGAATGGCATCTTGGATTATGCTAATGGAGATATTTTAGTTTGTTGTAAATGTCTCTTCGTAGGAATCAGGCAGATTAGAGCCCAGGAGCATGCTAAACTTCTTCTGAAATGCTTACACCGGGAGGCAGGAGGGAAATAAAGTTTGGAACAAAGACATTGTGAAGGAAAGACTGAGTTTCAGGTGCAAAGCTTGGCCTGGAGCACCTGGCCTATGAGGAGAGACTGAGGGAGCTGGGGGTGTTCAGGCTGGAGAAGAGGAGGCTGAGGGGAGACCTCATTGCTCTCTACAGCTCCCTGAAGGGAGGTTGCAACAAGGAAGGGACAGCCTCTGCTTCTTGGTGTCAATCAACAGGACCTGAAGTACTGGAAGGCAACCCTAAGGTCCCCCCAGAGTCTTCTCTTCTCCATGCTGAACCCCCTGCAGCTCCCTCAGCCTGTCCTCATAGCAGAGGTGCTCCAGCCCTTGAATCATCTCTGAGACCCTCCTCTGAACTCACTCCAAGAGCTCTGTGTCCTTATGCTGGAGACACCAGAACTGTCACAAGCTTCAAGTGGCTCTCATGTGAGCAGAATATGGTTGTCAGCTCTGGCATCACTGGGTGGATGAGACAGGAACTTAGAAGCTTTCCACATATTGCTTGGAATTTCTTAATCTTGTGTGTACCTCTTTAGCCAAGAATTTCTAGTCATTACTTAAAAAATAACTGTAGTGAAGTTTTAATGAAGTTTGAACCTCATCAGTCAAAAGTAAACAAAGGTTTTCTCTCTCAGAAATACCTCTTTTTCCCAACAACTACTTCTAATCCAAGTTAATTAATTTTCCACTCTTTACTCTAAATCTATTCTGGAATTTTCAGGTTTAATTTCTTTTATAACATTAAATTAGCTTTCTAATTTCCAACTGTCCAAAAGACAGATTGTTCTAAGAAGTGTTGGCATCTAAAAACATGAATGGAAGGGGGAAGAAAGCATAGAAGTGAAGTGGGCAGAGTGGCTTTGGGGAACTGGAAGTGTTAACTTCACAAAGGTTTAAGAGTTTCAAATGATAGAAATGTAGAGAGGAAAGTAAATGGCAGAAAGGTGTCCTGCTGAAGGGACATTGTGGAGAGGCTGGAGCTGGGCTCTTCTCACAGGTAATTGGAGACAGAACAAGGGGGAATGGCCTCAAGCTCAGACTGGGGAGGTTTAGATTGGACATTAGGCAACACTTTTTTCACAGAGAGAGTGGTCAGGCACTGGAATGAGCTGCCCAGGGAGGTGGTGCAGTGTCACTGCCCCAGGATGTGTTAAGGGTCGTTTGGATGTGGTGCTTAGGGCTATGGGTTAAGGTGAATCTTGTAGAGCAGGGTTATAGGTTGGACTTGGTGATCCCGAGGGGCTTTTCCAGCTTAGATGTTTCTGCAATTGTGTGATTCTGTGAAAATAAAAGCAACTGGGCTGAGAGGGAAACGGAAATTGAGGCTAGTGCCAAGGAAGTGTAAAAAAAGAGGTGCCACAAAGAATTTTCCAGAGACTCTTACTCTGTACAGGAATTTACAAAGACAGAGGCTGATTGCCTTTGACACTTCTAAAAAGATGCTCAGTCTCAGAACTTCACACATGTGATAATTCATCTCAAACTGCTAACTATCATCTGGGCTGAAGTTTTTTCAGTGCCACTGTCAGCACAGTCTCTCTTCATAGGAGATTATACAATGATAAATGTATATTTTTAGCTCCCATTCCAGCTGCTGCTCTGTCGTTTGGTTGGGGATTTTGTAGTGGCTACGGTTACTCACTAGTCACTTGTCTTACTAATTAGTTACTTGTGCCTGGAAATGTTGTATTTCAGAACTAGGAAGAGCTAATTAATATACAAAAATAAATTACTTACATTAGTCTCTTCCAAAACAGCAAAGTGGTATCACTCTTGGAATCCTAAAGCACCTTAGATTTAGCTAAAGGTAGGAAGGTTTCTTGTATTGATAGGGATGGTGACAGGTAATATGCTCAGTATATTAATGAATCTACCCAGACATAAAAACTGGGAGGTTATTTGGTTGATTGGTTGGTTGTTGGGTGGTTGTTTGATTGTTGGCTGGTTGTTGTTTGGTTGTTGGTTGATTGGTTGGTTGGTGGGTGGTTGGTTGGTTGGTTGGTGGTGGTTGCTGTTTGATTGGTTGGTTCATTGTTGGTTGGTTGTCGGTTGATTGATTGGTTGTTGGGTGGTTGGTTGGCTGATGTTTGATGGGTTGGTTCATTGTTGGTCAGTTGGTCGTTGGTTGATTGGTTGTTGAGTGGTTGGTTGATGTTTGATGGGTTGGTTCATTGCTGGTTGATTGGTTGGTTCATTGTTGGTCGGTTGGTGGTTGATTGATTGGTTGATGGTTGGTTGGTGGTTGGTTGGTTAGTTGATTGATTGTTGGTTTTCCCACATTTGCTGATGTTCTAGGCAAAAACTATTTGGCTGGTAGCCTGATTGCGTCACTAGGACCAAGGCTGAGAGCTCCTAACGAGACATTTAACATTGTTCTGTAAATTCCTAGTCGAGGATCCTATGAGCCAAAGCCTTTAACAGTGTCTGTGCTTTAAATAAAAGACAGGAGTGGCCTCTGGAGCTTCACATGCACATGTCCAGGCTACACTTAGAAAGTAAAAATATATAGAATCATAGAATCATAGAATCATAGAATGGTTTAGGTTGGAAGGGACCTCAAGGATCATCCAGCTCCAACCCCCTGCCACAGGCAGGGACACCTCCCACTAGAGCAGCTCGCCCAAGGCCTCATCCAGCCTGACCTTAAACACCTCCAGGGAGGAAGCATCCACAACCTCCCTGGGCAA